>JAPDNY010000007.1:148603540-149163774 GCA_029375565.1 Gekko gecko | reverse complement strand
CGAAGTGAAAGCAGCCTGCAGCCTGGACACTGCCATAAAATGCGACACTCAATCAAAGTGAAAGTGGCATACAATGTAGATGGGAATTTCTATTCCAGTGTGGCTTTGGTAAGACAGTGGAACAAATGCTAGATGCAGATCCGGACTACATGTCTGCTGTTCCTCCTTTGTCCCTTCCAGGATAAACCTATGAAGCCCTAAGCTGCATGGACTCAGACCCAGCTATCACTCCCGTGTTTCCTCTCATCTGTTAGGACTGATTGCAGCAGTTTTGAAAGGTTATCATCTGTGTGCAGAGTCAGGATCACAAAGGCGCACAAAGAAACAATATTCCCGGCAAATTTCCCCTCAATTTCTCTTCCCCAGGAGACCTCCTTGACCTGAACTACTGTATCAGACAGCCAGTATGGTGTAGTGGTTAGGAGTGGCGGACTCTAATCTGGGAGAACCGGATTTGATTCCCCACTCCTCTACATGAAGCTAAGCTGGGTGACCTTGGGTCAGTCACAGTTCTCTCAGAGCTGTTCTCTGAAGAGCAGTCCTCTCAGCCCCACCTACCTCACAGGGTGCCTGTTGCAGGGAGAGGAAAGGAAGGGGAATGTAAGCCACTCTGAAACTCCGAGTGAAGAGTGGGGTATAAATCCTCCTACTCCTTCTGGTCTAAGATGTTTTTATAGTCTGCTTTCCATGCTGGGATCATCTGCTTCATTTTTGGGGCAGCACCCTTACCACAACACTCTGAAGGTCCTGAATCAGACAGGGACATCTCCATAAGGGGTTTGTCAGACTCCAGGTGGTGGCTGGATCTGGAATTACAACAGATCTCCAGGTGTTAATTAGTTCACCTGGAGAAAATGGCCGCTTTGGAAGGTGGACTCTATGGCATTATACCCCACTGAAGTCTCTCCCCTCCCCAAACCCTGCTTGCCCCTATCTACAAAATCTTCAGGCATTCCCCAACCCAGAGCTGGCAACCCTTATCCCCATGTCAAATTAGTCCCACTCAAAATGCTTTAAGGCCTCCCATGCACTGGGCAGACCCAGTCCAAAGCCTTCATAGCTCTGAAGGTAGCACTTCAAAGATCCCATAGCAAAAACTATGGTCCCTGGTAGGCTGTGTAGACACAAGGCAAAAGAGCGTCCACAATTTGGTCATGGCACAGTTTGGGCATGGTCCTTCTAGAATCCAATTATAAGGAGCCAACATATAGGCAGAGATGGCAATGTGATTTAATGCAAGAAATTACCAAAGATGGGGGGAGGGGATCTCTAAAGATATCTTAGCCACATCAGCTAACATGGATTTAAAGGGAAATGGTCTGAAATCAATATTTAGGTGACCAGTGCTGACAATGTCTTTGGGAGAAAGCTTTGGTCTACCATATATGGTGGACCTGTCCTGTTATAAAACAATTCTGGGAGAGAATATCTAAAGCTTTAAGTGAAATCATAGCCCATAGAGTGGAATGCTTGCCATGGTTAATTTTATTTGGCCAAGTGGAGCATGCGTTAGATAAGAAATATGGTCATGTCTCGAGAAATCCGGTGGCGTCTGCAAGGTTGTGGATTGCAGGCCATTGGAGGTAAAAGACGACACTGTCTATTGAACTCTGGCCGAGGAAATTTTGGTTAAGTATGGCGATTACAGTATATAAGCATTTAAGGGAAATAAGAGGCATTATTTGTGCCAAGGCGATCTGCATTCATAGAGTACTGGGATAAATTTAAACCCAGAGAGTAGACCAAGCCTGTAATTCTCAACCGTCTATGAAGTAAAGGTTCAGAGTAAATAGTGGTCATGTAGTTAGAAGATTAGAAATGGTGGATATATAAGTTGAATTTGATATTGTTGAATCTTCATACCTGTGTTTTGTGTGTAGAGAATCGCTACCTCAGGATTATTTGAAAAAAGTTTCAGTCCAGGGGCACCTTTAAGACCAACAAGGTTTAATTCCGGGTATAAGCTTTTGTGTGAAGCTGGCACACCCCCTAGTGGAGTTCCATGGGCATGGACATGGAAAGCTGATACCCAGAATAAAACTTGGTCAGACTTAAAGGTGCCCCTGGACTCAAACTCTGCTCTATTGCTTGGCACCAACATGGCTACTCACCTGAATCTATCAGGATTATTTGTTTATGTTTGGTGTAGTGGTTAAGTGCACGAACCCTAATCTGGGAGAACCGGGTTTGATTCCCCACTCCTCCACTTGCACCTGCTGATGTGACCTTGGGTCAGTCACAAGCTCTGGCACAGCTGTTCTTGAAAAAGAGCAGTTTCTGTCAGAGCTCTCTCAGCCCCACCTACCTCACAGGGTGGCTGTTGTGGGGAGGGGGAAGGGAAAGGAGGTTGTAAGCCGCTCTGAGACACCTTTGGGCAGTGAAGGGCGGGGTATAAATCCAATCTCTTCTTCTTCTCTTCTATGTCACTTTTGTCTTTTGTAAACTATTCTTATTCAATAAAATATTTGCTTTTTTAAAAAAAAATGGGCATCACAACACCCATGTCTAATCCTGCTTTCCCTCCATCCTACACAATTTCTGATCAGACACAACAGGCCAGGGAGCCGAGAAAATGTCCCTATTGGCACCAAACATTTGTTCTAAAGAAGCAAAAAACGTGAGTGAGACCTTGCAACCCAACTTACCTTCCTTCTCGTGAAATCTCACATATCTTTCATACTCTTTATGAATATCTAGACAGCAGGAATGTGGATCCATGGCAGAGCATACACTTGGCATGCAGAAGGCCCCAGGTTCAATGCCCAGCTGGACCTCCTGTTGAAAAGCCTGGGTAGCAGGTGGTGTGAAGGACCTCTGCCTGAGACCCTGGAGAGCCACTGCCAGTCACGGTAGGTGGACAGTGCTGACCTTGGTGGACTGAGGGCCTGATTCAGTATGAGGCAGCTTCATGTGTGCTCATGCGTTCAATTGGGGGGTTGGGGAGATACAAACTCAAGCTGGGCTCTTGACCTTAATACTTAAGTATAAACTGTACAGGCCTATACAACAGTTGGGGCATCTCGGGGCCTGGTCCCCTGACTTACTGCCAAGGCCCCCCAACTTCCCATCCACCCCAGGCCCCCAAAAATCCATTTTTTAATTTTATTTGTGGTGCTCCCTTGAGGGGGGTGTCTGTGCAGGGTGCCCCCTGACTTATTTAAAGGCCCCCTGGATTTAAAAATCCTGGCTACGGGCCCGAAACTGTAGCTTGTCAGCAAGCATCAGCAAAGGTGTACACTGCCGGATTCTGTTCTCTGTTACACAAATATTAAACAGAGAGGGGCCTTGTCCTCCTTTACATCTGGCTACCTGCTGCCGCTCTGGACAGCAAAGGCGACCGTCCGAATGGTGCAAGCCCTGAAAGGCGAGCAACTAGGGCTCCATGCATCGTCTCACTCTCGCAGAAGCCAAGACACAGGCAAAAAACGTTCACAGGGAGACCTCCCACTCTCCCTCTTCATTGCCCATGGCCACTTGGTGGGGCCGGGGGTGGGGGCTGCCAAAAAAGCATCTTTGCACCAATAGCACAGTGGGCAATTCTGCACTGGCTTTTCCCTCCGTTGTTTTACCAAACCCACTTTGAAACAGAAATTCCTCTCTGCATTGCATGCCGCTTTCGCTTTCTCTGAATGTTGGATGTTATGGTACCTTCTGCATAGATGTATGGCTGCTCAGGGATGACTTTGCAGTCAGTACGGCGTTGCCCTGAGGTATTTGAATGTGGTTTTGAGCTGAATCTTTTCCTCAGTGTTGAGAAAATGTGGCGCAAACGCCAGATGCAGAATCACCCAATGTCATTTTCAGCGGCTGGCCAGAAATGATGTCATGTCACCAACATGTTGCCAATGTGACACTCTAGGATTCAGACAAAACTATATGGTCAAACACTGGGCGATTCTGCATTGGCTTTTCCCTCCATTGTTTTACCGAAGGTACAGCTCAGAACCACATTCTTGAGAGAACAGCTCTGAGAGAGCAGTGCCTGGCCCAAGGTCACCCAGCTGGCTGCATGTGGAGGAGTGGGGAATCAAACCCGGTTCTCCAGATTAGAGTCTGCCGCTCCTAACCACCACCCCAAACTGGCTCTCAGGTGGCAGGCACTCCCACTTTGGCAGGCAACCTCCCACCCTCAATCTTTGTCCCCCATGGTAGAGAGGGACAAAAATTGAGGGTGGGAGGTTGCCCGCCAAGGTGGGCAACTTGGCCATCCCAAGTGATGAGCTACACGTTTCTCCAAAACCATAAACTGCAGCTCCTGAGAAATGTTTCAGGTTGGGAAAAGAAGCATGGGAGGGGAATTTATCTCCCTCTGCCCACACTCCACAGTTCTCATCCAAGCGAGCCCCCACATGGGAATTAAGTTCCCAGCATGGAACTCGCAATACACGACTGGTTTTGCAGACCTGCCTGGGAAGAACGCGAGGGAAACATCGCGAGGAGTGAGGCCCTCACGCGTTTGCATTTTTGATTTGTGCTCCTGAATGAGGTGCCTAAAGGGGAGCAACGTGAAGCAGTCTTTATGAGGACTTCTTTGAGCTTTGGATGGGTTGATCTCCTGCTTTCAGGATTTAGCATGGTAATTGCACATCGTGGGTGATACTTTGTTAGGGAGTGGTCTGGGTTTTCCAAGAAACTTGCAACTGGAAACTTTCCTGGGAAACTTTCTGGTGCTCTAAATAACATGACCTGATTTAGCATATACGTTTGACTTGTTTTTTTTTCACTCCTGTCTAACATGATTGATTTGCAGCACAACGCCTCTGACAGCTATAGATGAAGAGAGACTATATTTACATGGTTGGAGTAAAAGATGTTCCATGGAAAATTACAGCACTGGAAAAAATTTTCTGCCGCATGTCACTGCCTTACTGTCACCCCCACATTTCCTGTCCAAATGAATTAAAGAAAGACGTTACAGATGGAGGGTATCTGATGTCACCAGTGGGTGGAATCAGGTAACCCCTCCCCCTTTATTTATTTTTTGGAAGGAAGCAAGTCACACATGCCTACAAGCCTACAGAAACATCTGCAGTTTCAAATTTAAAGGTGTGCAATGGTAACCAAATAAGGGGGGACAGGGGTCTTTTCGTAGAAAAACAGCTGCAGGAGCTCATTAGCATATGGTATGCTAATGAGCTATTAGGCTATTAGCATATGCCATGCCCCCTGACATCACCAGAAGTTATGTCAGAAGGGGAAGCAAAAGAAGGGGAGGCGTCTTCAAAAGCCTCCCCTTCCTTCCCCAGCTGACCTGGGTGGGGGAGCTAAAAGAGAAGGGGTTTAAAGTTTAAACTCCTTCACATGAGAATTGGGCCACAGAAGGAGGAAAGAGGGAAGGGAAGAGAGAGAGTAGAGAGAAGGAAAGAAGGAAGGAAAGAGGGAAAGAGGGAAAGAAAGAGAAGGAAAGGGAGGGAAAGAGAGGGAAGAAGGAGGGAAAAGGAAAGAGGAGAGAGAAGAAAGAAGGAGGGAAAGAGGAAAGAAGAAGAGAAGGAAAGGAGGGATTGAAAGAAATTTGGCAGCAATTCGGCCCCATTATATCCTATTGGCCATTGAAGTCAATGGTGAAAACATAGGGTATATTCTGGGGGCTGGAGGGGAGGGGGTTTGAGGGAGAGGCTCCAAACTCACAGGGTAGCTGATGGAGCCTCTCCCCAAGATACCCACCAAGTTTCAAGAACATTGGACCAGGGGGTCCAATTCTATGGGCTCCCAAACAGTTGCCCCCATTCCCTCCATTGTTCTCTATGGTGGGGGAAAAAGTTACTTTTTTCTTGGAACATCTTTTACTCCAAGCATGAAGTCACCATTGACTTCAATGGCCCATAGGATATAATGGAGATGAAATTGACATTCGGCTGCCTGAAAGACTCCCCGGGACGCCGGCTGGGGGCGGGGCTTGGCTCCTGAGCTCCCAGAGCTGCGCCCCAGTGCGCTCCCCCCCCAAAGACCCCCGGGGAGGGAAATAAGATAACAATCGACTGCGATGATTACAAGATGGCCAGGCTCATGCTGGGTCGAGGACAGGTTCATGCAGGTACTGTGAAACAGAAGTAAAAGCACAGCTCCTACGCCCATTGAGCACACAGGCGCCTGTGGGTGGGGGGCTGCCTTGCCACCGCCGGGAAGGAGACAGGCAAATGATGTGCAATGCAAGCATCGCTGCTTCAGAGGGCGGGGCTGTGGTGCCTTTAAAGGCCGATCCCTGCCTCTTGCCTTTTACTCGGAACACCCTCCCGCCCCATAGGCAGTGCAGGCTTTGGCTGGTCGCCATTTGGGGGGCTGGGTAGGAATTTTTTTGCCCTTCTTGCAATTGGCACGGCAAGGGGGGTGTTTTTCGCCCACTTTGTACTGCACAGCGGATTGGGTAGAGTAATGGGGGTGGAGCCATTGGTAATTTGGTCACTTGGCAGGTTGATGTGGAAAGAGGGGAAAGTGGATATGGTGAGCACCAGAGAGGCCCCCCCTCGGTGGGTGGTCAAGGGGTTCGTCACGATCTGCCATGGGTTTTGTGGCCTAGGGTGGGGAGGACAGATTACCTTCAGAGCCACCCTGCCAAGGTTCCTCCCTTCCAAGTTAGGAGGCTGGGGGAGTGTTGGGGGCACTACATGGTGGCTCACGGTTTGCCAGGCCGGCTGGGGGTTTGGCTCACGTCCAGGACAGAGGTGCTTCGCCCAACATAAGGCAAGGAGGTGTTCATGGGGCCGACACCTGCCTTAGCTGATTTCCGCACTCAAGAGGTTTACCCTTGCCACAGAAAACTGTAGAAATTCAATAAAGTGGCCCTGAATTAATCTCAACTCTGTGTCTGCCTCATTATTCCAACTTGGTGGGGGGGGTGAACATCCCTACATCAAACAACATTGACTTTTCTGTTTCCGAAAAGGAGCAGTGAATTGTCTGGCTACTTTATTGTTGCCTTAGCCGCTTCCCACAAAGCTTTTATTCTTTCACCGAACAGTCAAAATATTGCATCCAAATCGAAAATAGCCTTTGGGGCTAATTTCGAAGCACATTTTATATTCCTTCTGCATTTGCTTCACTTCTGAAGAAGAGGAAAGGCAAGTGTGTTTTTTCGTGCTGCGGACAACGTGATTCCAAATGCCTGGGAAAAGGAAGGTGATTCTTCTGTTGTGCTGCAGGCAGCGGGGTTTCAAAAGCAAGCCAGTCCTTACTTAATCATGTGCCATCTTGCTGCATAGTTCTATGCTATCTCAGTGTTAAGAGAGACTGCAGTCCCGGAGGCAATTTCTGACATAGATTAAGTGGATTTTTTTAAGGCATCGTTTCCACTAAAAAGGCCTTATCTACTGACATATTAAGCTCTGGTTGGTTTTGGCTGTGTTTCTACTCCTTAGGCATCGTTCTTTGTAAGGCGCCCAAGCATTTGGTAAACACATATAAATCAATATGTTTTCGAAGGCTGTCTGGCCGTGGTCTTGGCACTGTAGGACCTGACGTTTCACCAGCAGCTGTGACTAGTTTCCTCAGAGGTATAGCACAGAAAGATGTCAAGGTGAGAAGAAAAATGGTCGGCAGGTAATTTAGATCTACTCGGAATGGTGGGGTAGGGCTGAGGAGTTCCCCAGGCTGTGAGATGCTAATGGAGGAGATTTCCTGAGGAGGTTCTTTTGCATATGGATTGGCTGTTGAAATTCTAATCTTATCTGTAGTGCTTTTGTAAGATGTAGAACATTTTGTTTTTTTCAGGACAGGAAACCATGCCCTATTTATTTTTAAACTCTCTTCTTTCCTGTTGAAATTGTGTTTATGTTTATGAATTTCAATGCGTTCCCTGTGTAATCTGACATGGTAATTGGATGTGTTGTCCAGCCTTTTAGTGTCCTGTTTGAGTTAGGCTATGCTCAGTCACTGCTGATTTTTCAGGTTGGCCCAGTCTGCAGTGTCTTTCATGTTCTTTATTCTTGTCTGAATGCTACACTGTGTGGTCCTGATGTAAACTTGTCCACAACTGCATGGTATGTGGTATACTCCTACAGAAGTGAGGGGGTCTCTTCTGTCTTTTGCCGATCATGGACTGTTCGAGGAAATCCTATCGAACAGGTGAAGAGTTTCAAATACCTTGGTATACATTTTCAATACAATGCTAATTGGGCCTCCCACATTAAGGAGGTTGTAAAATCAGTGAATAGCAGTGTACTCTCAATCTCCCATTTTTATTACACGAAAGGAAATCAATTTATACCTGCTGTTCTCAAGGTCTTTAACCACAAAGGTTATTTAACCACTAAACTCCTCTATGGTACCCCAATCTGGATCTCTGCCTTTAACAATATGGTTGAAAGAGTCCAACCCAAATTTCTCAGGAAAATTCTAGGTCTCCCAACTTGTGTACTGTATGTGGCATTATGCCTTGAGACAAACCAGAGGCCCTCAACTTTTAAATTTTGGTTGCGACTTCTCTATAGAAGTGGGTCTAATAGCCTCATCGCTTATACGCTGTATGAATCTCCCATATCAAATTGGATGACATGTGTTGAAGGAAAAATTACTCTGACGGGGCTTAACATGGATGATTTGACCCTTCTTTTGGAGAAGCATGCTTTTGGCACAATTAAACAAAGATTAATCGATATAGAAATGCAAGCACTTAGGCTGAGTTCAGACTGGCAATTTGCTGCAGGAGCCAGTCGCGGCAAAAAAGCCCCAGAACAAACTGTTCCAGGGTTTCCCGGTCACATGGGGCCGACTGGTGCTGCTGTATACTGGGAGGAGGCGCGCAGGAGCATTCAGACGCCTGGCACAGAGGCACCACTGTCAGCGGCTTTCCCCCAGTAAATTGGCAATGCACGCATGGACGCCCATGCACACAAGTGCATCCGGCTGATTGGGGGCGGATCCCATTGCGCCGGCACCACATTGGGCAGTAGAGTGGAGCATGGCCAATCAAACCGCTGCTGCCATCTGCCCCAGTGCGGCTTGCTCCCGGCTTATCCACTGAGCGTTCACATGGCCGGGAAGCAGAATGCCACAGGCTAAACAGGCTCTCTGGGATTTGCTACCACTTTAAAGTGGTATGTGTTCATCCCAGGAGTGAAGCAGAACAGCGCAGGTTGCTGACAGGTGTGGAACGCCAGGCAGATGTGCCTTTAATCCGCTGCTCAAACGTGGCTGAAAGGTTGCTATAGCAGGGCAATTTGCCAGTCTGAACTCAGCCTTAGGCCGAGGACAGACTGGCAGTTTGCCCCGGTAGCCAGTCGTCGCAAAAAAACCCCGGATTAAACTATACCGGGTTTTCCCGTCCACACAGCGGGGGCCGCTGCTGGAAGATACGGGATGGAGGCGCGCGGGAGCGTTCAGACTGCCGCGCCGGAGGCATGCTATATTCGCCATTTCCCCATTAATTCGGCTGTGGGTGTATGGGTGTATGTGCGCATGAGCACTCATGCGCTCATGCACGTAAGCACATTTTGCCGATTTTTTTTTTTTTTTGCCCTGCAATGCCGGCACCGCATTGGGCAGTGGAGCGGAGCGCAGCCAATCACACCGCTGCTGCCTCGTGCCCAACACGGGTTGCTCCCGGCTTTTCACCTGCGCGTTCAGACTCCCCGGGAGCAGAGAAACGCACAACGAACGCGGGCTTTCGGATTTGTGACAGCTTTTATCAGGTGTTTTTTTAAACCAGCACTGAAGCGCGAGAGCACCAGTAGGCTACGGGTGGGGGACGCCAGGCAGATGTGCCTGTGTGAACATTCCATTTAATCCGATATTGAGTCGTTGTCAGTCCGGGTCCCTTCCCGGGGCAAATTGCCAGTCTGTCCTCGGCCTTCATCTTGCCATTGGGTACTGTTCTCCCAGCTATTGGGGGATCTCTTTTAGCATGCCGCTTCAAGAGTGTTTCTCCTGTCTGATTGATCCCCACATTAGAAGGGTGTTCACATTGGCCCGTTTTAACATGATCCCCTCAGCTGTGCTATATGGGAGAGTTAAAGAAATACCTTTCTCAGAAAGGTTATGCCCAAGGCTATTTTGGGGCAGGAATGGACAGGAACAGAGTTCCGGCTGTCTCCTGTCCTGAGTTACATAAGAACATAAAAGAAGCCAATGTTAAATCAGGCCAATGGCCCATCTAGTCCAACAGTCTGTCACACAGCGGCCAAAAATACCAGGTGCCATCAGGAGGTCCAGCAGTGGGGCCAGGACACTAGAAGCCCTCCCACTGCTGCCCCCCCCCAGCACCCCTCCAGTTGGCCATACCCAGCTGGAACTCATTAGCATAGTAGGCCACACCCAACAGCAGAAACTCATTAGGATTGGCTACATTAGGGGGTGTGTGGCCTGACATGCAAAGGAGTTCCTGCTCCAAAAAATGGTTTGTTGTTGATGATGCTGAAAAAGAAACTGGATTTTACTGTGTGAACTGCCAAAATCCTGGTGGAAAGTGCCCTGAAAGTGGATTTAAAGTGGAAAGAGGAGTCTGCGGTTGGGTCTTCACAGTGTTTTAAAAATAGAAATAACAGCTGCATAGGACCCTGATTCAGACTGAGGCACCCACACACACACATACACCCCCACAGAGATGCAAGCAGCTTTAAGTGTTGGAAGAGAAAAAGACGTTCTCCCACAGGGCGTTTTCATCAGAGATGCCGAGAGCTTTAAAAGGAACACGATCGGCATCTAAATCGTGCCACAACCGAACTCTTCATTCAAGCCACTCACCAGGCATTTTGATGCATTGTTTGAATTGAACCCCAAGGCTCTCTCTCCTTCCTCAGATTTGGCGGAGGGAGGGGGATTCATAGAAAAATCCTCATGTTTACGTTGCTGGTTTCAGAAGCCTTGAAAGGAACTCCAGTCTTAAGGTTTGGTGTAATGGTTAAGTGCGCGGACTCTAATCTGGGAGAACTGGGTTTGATTCCCCCTCCTCCACTTGTAGCTGCTGGAGGGCCTTGGGTGAGCCATAGTTCTGTCAGAGCTGTTCTTGAAAAAGAGCAGTTTCTGTCAGAGCTCTCTCAGCCCCACCTACCTCACAGGGTGTCTGTTGTGGGGAGAGGAAGGGAAGGAGATTGTAAGCCGCTCTGAGACTCAAGTGAAGGGCAGGGTATAAATCCAATCTCTTCTCTTCTTCTTATTATTATTCCTGTCTTCTAGGTCATATACAAATTGCATGCCCTGCTCTGTGTGAAATGGTGTGTGTTAAGGGCTGTCAAGTCAATTCCGACTTACAGCAACCCTACGAATTAATGTCTTCCAAAATGTCTTACCATTAAAGCCATTCTCGGGTCTTGCAAACTGAGGGCCCTTGTGGCTTCTTGGATTGAGTCAATCCATCTCATGTTGGCTCTTCCCCTTTTCCTGCTGCCTTCAACTTTTCGTAGCATTATTGTCATTTCTAGTGACTCTTCTCATAATATGTGAAATTAGGTGGGTGGTGGTAACCAGTAATAATTGCCTGGACTACCCTCCCCCAAAGAGATTTGGTGTAGTTTTAGGCATCAAGTGAAGACATCTTTATTTACCCAGGCCATTGGCTAGGTTTTTTTTAAATGGCTATATTGCAGTATTCTGTGTTCGAACCTGGATAACCCAGGCTAGCCTGGCTTTATCAGATCTTGGAAGTTAAGCAGAGTCAGCCCTGGTCGGTATTTGGATGAGAGACCAGCAAGGAATACCAGGATTGCTATGCAGAGCCAGGCAATGGTGAACCATCTCTGTAAGTCTCTTGCCTTGAAAACCCTACAGGGTTGTTATAAATGTCAGCTGTGAGTTGACAGCAACAAAGAAAGAAAGAAAGAAAGAAAGAAAGAAAGAAAGAAGTGGTATTCTGTGGCTTTTTATTAATCTTTGCCGTGGATTTCCTTCTTGCCATTTTATTTATTTTTGTATTCATTGGACTGGATTCTGCCAGCAAAAGAGTTTCTTCCATCAGGGAAAGGTGATTTGTACCAAAGGATGGCCTCCACCATTGGTGGAACTGAGCCATTGTTTGTAGCCACTATCTGCCATTTTAAAATACTTCCGTATTTCATTGTGGCTCTCTCCTCTTGATTTTAAATTTTGTGCTTTATTGCAGGCATGTCCAACTTCAAACAGGTAGTGATCTATTTTTTCCGGCCCAAAGTGCCGGTGATCTACCACCATGAAAATAAAATTTCAAATTAGTATTAAAGATCAACATGGACTGAAGACCTCTGGATGATGCCAGAACCACACATGCAGTTCTAAAAGTAAAAATAAGAATTCATCATACTGGCACCAATAATCAAATACCACCAAACAATCATCAAAAAGCCCCAAACACCTGTCCAGCAAACCAGGAAACCAAGTGGGGCTGGTGATCTACCTCTGACCCCTCTGTGATCTACTGGTAGATCGTGATCTACCTGTTGGACATACCTGCTTTATTGCATTTTTAGGCTTATATTGTGAGTTGTCTTTGGCATCATTGTATGCAGAAGTAGCAAATAAAGTGATTAAGTGCCTTGGGTGATTTTGAGTAGCTGCTGGCCACGCCCTCTCCTGGGAGACAATTCCATTTAAGGCAGGAGGTTTGCCAGAAGCAGAGCTGACCCAGCTGAGCTCTGAGAAGGAGCAAGGTGTTTGAGCTGCCAGAGGGGTGAGTGGTATTTTTATTTATTTACTTTCAGCTGAGGTGCTTTAGCTGAGAAGGTACTGTGTCAGGGACTGTATTTGGGAGTGTGTGGGTGAGTTGTAACAGACTCCTGACTGCTGGAGTTAGGGTGTGAAAGGGTCATTGTTTGCCTGTAATTAAGTGCTTGGGTGAAATTGAATAGCAGACTCCTGGCTGCTGGAGTTGGGATGTGAAAGGGGCTTTGTTTGACCATCATTAAGTGCCTTGGGTGATTTTGAGTAGCTGCTGGCCACGCCCTCTCCTGGGAGACAATTCCATTTAAGGCAGGAAGTTTGCAAGAGGCACGAGCCTCTGGCACGAGCCGAAGGGCGAGGCTCTTTGCCTAGGGGCTCTGTAAGAAGCCCAGGAAGAGCCAGAAAGCCAGGACCTTGGCTCCTTGGTAAGGTAAGTAGACTCCTACAACAGGAGCCATATAAATACAAAGGGTTTTAAAAGGGGGTTATAGAAAAGTATTTGTTTAAAAACAATTATGAAGCCAGAATGCCAGCAGGGGGTTGGGGGCTATCCAGTGTTTTGCATGAAGTGTCACATGTATGACTATCTGCCCACTGGTCAGAAGTCTTGGGTGTGTGCTCGGTGCAAGGAGCTCCTGGTTCTCAGGGAGCGAGTTTGCTCCCTTGAGGCCAAGGTGGCTGACCTGGAGAAGCAGGACAGTCAGTTAGGTGCACGGGGAAGACTCTCGGGGACTTGTTAGATATGTCCCACTCTGGATCTGGCAGCCCGGCTGCTGCCAGGGAGCATGAGGGTCAAGGGGAAAAGGGGCACCATGCTGAGGATAAGGGGAATGTGCCCTCAGAAGGGACCTCTTCTTCAGCTGGTGAACGGGTATCCTTTCGTACCAAGGAACCATCCCTGGGAAGGGTGGGAGGGGGCTCTTGGTAGTTGGTGATTCGATCCTTAGGCAGGTAGACAGCTGGGTGGCGAACCCGCGTACTGACCGTATGGTGACTTGCCTGCCTGGTGTGAAGGTAGCGGACATTACGCGTGTTTTAGATAGGCTGGTAGATAGTGCTGGGGAGGAGCCAGTGGTCGTGGTGCACGTCGGTACCAACGATGTGGGGAAATGCAGTCATGAGGTCCTGGAGGAGAAATTTAGGCTGCTGGGCAGGAAACTCAAGGCCAGGACCTCCAAGGTAGCCTTCTCGGAAGTGCTACCTGTTCCACGCGCAGGGCTGGAGAGACAGGCACAGATCAGGAGTCTCAATGTGTGGATGAGACGGTGGTGTAGGGGGAAGGGTACAAGTTTGTTAGGCACTGGGATGCTTTTGGGACAAGAGGGAGCTGTACAAAAGGGACGGTCTCCACTTGTCCCAAGAAGGAACCAGGCTGCTGGCACTCAAAATCAAAAAGGTGGCAGAGCAGTTTTTAAACTGAATAATGGGGGAAGCCGACAGGAGATGAAAAGTCTCTGGTTCGGGATGGCTCATCTCAAAGAGATGAAGGGGTAGCTATTACTTTTGTACAAGGAAATGGATTACAATTGTCCACTGAGACTGTGGCTAATGATAGGAACTGCCTGGCAAGGTCTCGAGGCAGCAAGAGGAAGGCTGTGGGCTTAACAAACATGGGAAACTATAAGTGTTTATACACAAATGCTAGAAGTCTCCGAGGTAAAATCGGGGAGTTGGAATGCTTGGTGTTGGGGGGGAAATAGACATTGTGGGTATGTCAGAAACTTGGTGGGATGAGGAAAATCAGTGGGATACGGTGATTCCTGGTTATAAATTATATCGGAAGGATAGGGGGAAAGGGTTGGAGGTGGGGTGGCTCTGTATGTCAGAGAGGGTATACCATCCAGTAAGATTGAGAGGGTAAGAGAATTGGATTCCCTTCTGGAATGGGTTGAAATAGTGGGTCCAAAAGGAGGCTTAACAGTGAGAGTTTGTTATCGCCCACCAGATCAAAAGATAGAGGAGGATTATAAAATGATGAATGAATTAAAGATAGTGGCTAGACGAAATAACTGTGTTGTAATAGGCGACTTAACTACCCACACATTGATTGGGTCAATATGAGTTCTAGTCGGGAAAAAGAGATTGCGTTCTTATACACTCTCAATGACTGTACTGTGGAACAGATGGTCACAGATCCTACCAGGGGAGAGGCGATCCTGGATTTGGTCCTAAGTAACACCCAAGACCTGGTGAGAGATGTAAAAGTGATTGCACCACTTGGAAACAGTGACCATAATGTCATTGAGTTTAACATTTGTACAGATAGGGAGTTGCCCAAAAAGACTGACGCAACCACTTTTAACTTTAAAAGGGGTAACTTCTCTGGTATGAGGGGACATGTGAGGAAGAAATTGAAAGGAAGAGTGGAGAAGGTCAAAACCATTGGGGAAGCTTGGAGACAATTTAAAAAGACAATCCTAGAAGCTCAGAAAAAATATATACCGCAGGTTAGGAAAGGTACAAATAGGTATAGAAAAAAGCCTGCATGGTTAACAAATAAAGTAATGGAAGCTGTAAAAGGTAAGAAGGATTCCTTTAAGCGGTGGAAAGCTAGTCTTAGTGAGGTTGATAAAAGGGAACACAGACTATGGCAAATAAAATGCAAGTCTGTGATCAGGCAAGCAAAAAGGGAATATGAGGAGCATATCGCAAAAAACATAAAGACCAACAATAAAACTTTCTTCAAATACATTAGAAGTAGGAAGCCAGCCAGGGAGGCAGTGGGGCCCTTGGATGACCAAGGGGTAAAAGGAGTAGTGAAGGATGATAGGGAAATGGCTGAGAAGCTGAATGCATTTTTTGCCTCTGTCTTCACTGTGGAAGAGGAGAAGTGTTTGCCCACTCCAGAAGCACCGATTTCGGGAGGGGGTTTGAAAGACCTGAATCAGATTGCGGTGACAAGAGAGGAAGTCCTCCGACTGATGGACAATTTAAAAACTAATAAATCACCAGGCCCGGATGGCATTCATCCGAGAGTTCTGAAAGAACTCAAATGTGAACTTGTGGATCTCCTGACAAAAATATGTAATCTTTCTTTAAAATCTGCCTCCATTCCTGAGGACTGGAAGGTAGCTAATGTCACTCCCATCTTTAAAAAGGGCTCCAGGGGAGATCCAGGAAATTACAGGCCAGTCAGTCTGACATCGATACCGGGTAAGTTGGTGGAAACTGTTATTAAGGAAAGAATTAGTAGGCACATTGATGAACAAAAACTATTGAGGCAGACTCAGCATGGGTTCTGTAAGGGAAGATCTTGTCTCACTAACCTGTTAGTGTTTTTTGAGGGAGTGAACAAACATGTGGACAAGGGGGACCCAATAGATATTATTTACCTTGACTTCCGGAAAGCTTTTGATACAGTTCCTCATCAAAGGCTCCTAAGTAAGCTCAATAGTCATGGGATAAAAGGACAAGTCCTCTTGTGGATCAAAAACTGGCTTATAAATAGGAAACAGAGAGTGAGTATAAATGGGAAACTTTCTCAGTGGAGGTTGGTAAGCAGGGATCAGTACTCGGTCCGATGCTTTTTAACTTGTTTATTAACGATTTGGAATTGGGAGTAAGCAGTGATGTGGCTAAATTTGCAGATGACACGAAGTTGTTCAGGGTGGTGAAAACCAGGGAGGATTGTGAGGCACTCCAAAGGGATCTGTTGAGGATGGGTGAGTGGGCGTCAACGTGGCAAAATGGGGTTCAATGTGGCCAAGTGCAAAGTGATGCACATTGGAGCCAAAAATCCTAAATATAAATACACGTTGATGGGGTCTGATCTGGCAGAGACTGACCAAGAGAGAGATCTTGGAGTCGTCGTGGATAACTCGCTGAAAATGTCTACACAATGTGTAGCTGCAATAAAGAAGGCCAACGCTATGCTGGGGATTATTAGGAAGGGAATTGATAACAAATCAGCCAGTATCATCATGCCCCTGTATCAATCATTGGTGCGACCTCATTTGGAATACTGTGTACAGTTCTGGTCACCACATCTCAAAAAGGATATTATAGCATTGGAAAAAGTGCAGAGAAGGGCAACTAGAATGATAAAAGGGTTGGAACACCTTCCCTATAAAGAAAGGTTAAAATGCTTGGGGCTCTTTAGCTTGGAGAAACGACGGCTGAGGGGTGACATGATCGAGGTTTATAAGATTATGAATGGGATTGAGCAGGTTGAGAAAGAAGTACTTTTCTCCCTTTCTCACAATACAAGAACTCGTGGGCACTCTATGAAATTGCTGAGCAGTCGGGTTAGAACAGATAAAAGGAAATACTTCTTCACCCAAAGAGTGATTAACATATGGAATTCACTGCCACAGGAGGTCGTGGCAGCTGCAAGCATGGACAGTTTCAAGAGGAAATTAGATAAACATATGGAGCAGAAGTCCACCAGTGGCTATTAGCCACAGGGTATGGATGAGAACTCTCAGTCTGGGGCAGGTGATGCACTCTATTCTTGGTGCTGGAGGGGGCAGCAGTGGGAGGGCTTCTGGTGCCCTGGCCCCACTGCTGGACCTCCTGATGGCACCTGGTATATTTTGGCCGCTGTGTGACAGAGTGTTGGACTAGATGGGCCATTGGCCTGATTCAACATTGGCTTCTCTTATGTTCTTATGTTCAAATAAAAATCTGAACTAGCAGCAGAAACAAATAAATCACCATGGCGTTCAAATCTGGTCACCTGGACAAACCGTAGTGTGTTTCTTCCCTACAGATCAAGGGTCTCAACCAGCATTAAACCATGGTTTAGAATCCTAAAGGAACGAAGCATATTCATGAAGTGCTTAAGCATGCAGACTCTAACCTGGGAGAACCAGGTTTGCTTCCCCACTCCTCCACTCACAGCTGCTGGATGACCTTGGGCAAGCCATAGTCCTGTCAGAGCTGTTCTCTCAAGGACATTTCTCTCAGAGCTGTCTCAGCCCCACCCACCTCACAAGGTGTCTGTTGTGGGGAGGGGAAGGGAAAGGAGTTTGTAAGCCACTCTGAGACTCCAAGTGAAGGGCAGAGCATCCAATCTCTTCTTCTTCTATTAATGGAAGCTCCTTGGTCAGAGGCGCTGCAGCTCTGTTTACAGGGAAACTGGAACAATCTTCATCTACAGCTTTCTACACATTACTCTGTTCTCAGAGGCACAAGTGCTACTAGGGTTGCCAGGTCCCTGCTGGCCACCAGTGGGTGGGTCGAGTTGCCAGATTCAAACTGAGAAGCTCCTGGAGATTTGGTGGCAGAGCCTGAGGAGGACAAGGCCCTCAGTGGGGCACAGTGCCAGAGTCCACCCTCCAAAGCATCCATTGTCTCCAGGGGTCTGATCTCTAGCTTGGAGATCAGCTGTAATTCCAGGGGATCACCAGATCCCACCATAGAGGCATCCCTACTTCTGACTGATATGTATGTTATTAGGGTGAGCTGGTATACTTAGTTGGTATACTTAGGTGGTCGTTGACCAGTACTGAAGGATACACTGTCATGTTTTGGTGTTCAAAAACCGACTTCCAATAACGTTTACATAAACCTGGAGGGAAATTTTGTGGGGGGGGGGAGAACCTATATTTGCCCTTTTTAAAGCTTTTGCTGCCACCCAGTGGGTGTTTCCTCTAACATCTCTCTTCTATTACAGGAGTAACAGGATTTTAGGCTGCAGTCCTAGAGACACTTCCCTGGGAGTAATCCACACTGAGTACTTCTGAGCAGACCTCCTTAGCACTGTATGTGTACTCTTGGGTGGGTATTGTAATGGTTAGAGTATTGGATTAGGATCTGGGGCAACCCAAGTTTGAATCCACACTCTGCCGTGGAAGCTCACTGGGTGATGTTGGGCCAGTCACACACTTGCAGCGTAACCTATCGCACAGCATTATTGTGAGGATAAAATGAGGAGAGGAAAATTATGTAAACCACAAAGAGTATCCTTTGGGGAGAAAGGGGGAGTATAAATGAAGTAAAGAAATGAATACTTTTCTTCCTCTTGGGGATGGAAATATTGCTTCCAGGAGAGCAGTGCGGTACAATGGTTAGACAGTTGGGAGACCCAGGTTCAAATCTTCACTTGGTCACCATTCTCACTCTCCATGAAACCTAATTTACATGGCTTTGTGAATGAGATTTGGAAGGGTGAATCATATATGCCTCTCTAAACTCATTGGAGGAAGGCAGAATAAAAATGTGCAAGATAGATGCTTCTTGTTTTGGTTTTCACATGGGAGGTATTTAATTAGGAATTGAAGGCAGGGATTTCCAAAGAATTGTTTTAGCAGGATTACTGTGCTTAAACTTGAGCAAATTCCTAGTCAGGCAGCATATACATTTTCTATCTTTTTAGGCATGTTGCCGCATGGCTGTGTTAGCTGATGGGTATATCTCCATCTCCTTGCCAAAGTAACTCCTCAGCAAAGCATGGTTTAATCAAGATGACTCCACTGAGTAGATTTGGTTAATCTGTACAAAAAGTATGATTTGTTTGGTTAGTCACTACAATATTACTTTTGACACAGCTGAAGAAACACTATCCAGGTCACTCGGTATAGGTTGGGACTTTTCCATATCTGCACATAAACTGCTTTGGCTATAAATTGAACCTGGGAGTCTGCAGCAATATTTGTTTTCTAATTTAGCAAAACTAGAAAAATGCCCAGTTATTGTTGCTGTGAATGGTCTCTCTGCTTTTCATGATCACATTTGAATTTTACATAATTTCATGATGCTTTAACCCTGCTGTTTCATTTTTCCTATCACCTCATACAGAAAGTCCTGCCTACTGAGGACTACACAACATGCATTTTTGGAAGGAGCCTACAGACCACAATAGTTTATGTTAGAATAAAAACTTGTTAGTCTTTAATAGGGATGAACACAAACTTCATTTTTGCAGTTCGGTTTGTGGTTCATGGCTCAATCACAAATTGTACCATGCACCCATACAAACTAGGAGGCTAGTTTGTGAACAGACCCAGTTCCTTAGTTGCTATAGATTTTCCGGGTTCCTATCGGTTCATGAGCCATTTAAAGTTTAAACTTCTGTTTTCCGCTCCCCATGGCTTTTCACAGGGAACAGAAAACAGGGGTTTCTAAACACCTGAATGGTGGGGAGCTCCCTGCTGCTCAGCTGTTTTGTGTGAAGAGTATTATGCTCTTTATGAACTACCACCACAAACTGCCATGAACTGCACCAAAATTCATGGAGGTTCATGATGAACTTTAGTTTGTCAGCTGCTTTGTGCCCATCCCTAGTCTTTAAGTTGTCATGAGTCTCCTGATTATTTTAATTCCCTTTGTTACCATTGACCTAGTATGAAAAGTTCCTGAATTTCTATCTTAACTTTACTGTTTGTAGGATAACAAGGGTTTCATTTTTTCTTCAGTCTATTTTAGAAATATGCCCTGTTCCCTCATCAGCCCCCCCCCATACATCCTTATGCCATTCTCATTTGAACTGCTTTTAAAGCCTGGTGTCTTAATTTGGAGGGTTTTTCATCCTAGTCAACATTTGCCTTATGGCCTACATATAATAAGTATTCTTCTTCTTCTTCTCTTCTTCTTCTTCTATATTCCTGTCTCATTTTAATGGTATATTTATACAAAACTTTCCTTTCAGGTTCCCTCCACTATATGAACTTTCTAAATGGCTGTTGGAATTTTTCTCTACTATATACATTCAAATCTCTTTTAATCTGCTTGAGAAACATTCATGAGCTTCTTTCCCACAAAGACTTTTATGTCAGTGTTTATTGTACTATTATTAGTGCCAAATAATTGGACTTAACACTGTTTTATTTTCCCTGCCTACTGAGTTTATTTGTATATTGCTGCCTTCTTCAGTGTAGGTACCACTGTTAATATTTCCCCCCCCCAGAATTTCAGTTCTTGACACAAATTGTATATTTCATTTCAGGATGGGAGGATTTCATTTCTCCTTATTTATGTTCCTAAAATTTCCTTTCTAGGTTTAAAAAAATCATTTGGATCTTGGGTATCTAATCTAGGGTTTTCTTTAACTGCTCTGTCCTGTTTTCTTCCCTGCCCTCTTTCTTTTATTTTCATCTTTATTTCTTTGATAATTTTGCACTTTTTCCCTTTTTCTCTGTTTGTATGATTTGTTTGTTCTTCCCTGAGGATCATTCTACTGCTCTTTTTTTTTAATCACTTTGCTGCTATATTTTCCCTTCCTACAATTCTCTTCCCCTCACAAAGTCTATAGCGGTTCTGAACATTTGGCCACATTTCTTCAGCTGTCATTTTCAACTGGCACCAACTATCTTCCAACTGCCAGTTCTCCCCCATTCCCCACACACAAACTAGGAAGCTAACTTTTTATAACATTCTATTCCTACAGAAGGGCTTCACTCACTCATAGCCCTCACGAAGAGGAAATCTTTTTTTGGCTAATGATAGGTGCTTCTGTCAGGGGAATGAAAATGTCCTGTCTTTTCCCTTTCTGCCATAGGCCGCTAAATTCCACTAAATGCTCTTTCTTGGGAATAGGGGATTCTCAGGAATAGCATGAGAGATGAACTGGAAGTCTGCAGAAGGATCAGCAAAAATTGTCCCCCCTTATTCTGGCTATATCCAACCAGTTATCATTACATCTCCCCTATCAGTTTGGGAGCAAAGATGTACAGTTTTAATTTATAAGGAAAGGAAGAATCCCACAAATATAAGGCCATACAGACTAACAGATGTATTAAATCAAGATCTAGAAATAATGGCAACTATAATAATAGTAAGAAAGTGTACTAAGTTGATATATATTAGGAAATCAGGTGAATTCATTAAAGGATGAAAGGGAATATTAGACAGGCTATAAATATGATAGAAAAAAGGAGGGAAAGGTTTTAAAGTCCTATGATACTGGCATTTTTGGATTCAGAAAAGGCTTATGATAAGGTTGAGAGAAGATTTCTGGATGTAATTTTGGGAAATTTTGAAGTGGATAAGATATTTAGAGAATGTTCTAAGGGCTCTAGAATTGGGTTATTTATATTTCTAAATGGAAGACATTCTGAGGAGATACATTTGGAAAAGGGGACAGCAAGGATACTCTGCATTCTGTGCTTTTATAGTTCATAAAGAAGCTTTAACAAATGTGATATGCAAGAATAAGTAAATTAAGTCATAAGAAAGAGACCAAAGGATTACTATGTACAGATGATTTAATGTTAAGTGTGGCAGATCCACGAAAATGAAGGAAATTATTTTAAAAGTAGAAGAAATATCATGTTATTAGATAGAAATAAAATTAATATTTGTTTATAGGGTAAAGCAGAGTAGAAATGAGATCTTACTTAATTACTTACTTTGTTTACAACTCACATTTCTCCCCAATGGAGAGAATTCTCTTCATCTCCATTTTATCCTCACAACAAAACTATGAGGTTATTTACAAACATTTCATGTGTTGGGGGGAAAAAACTGATTTTATATTAAGGATACAGTCATTAATTAAGAAAAATAATCTCTAAAATAATTTTATTTATTTAGCTATTTATACCCCTGTTTTCTCCCCAGTTAGGGATCCAAAGCAGCATATGATGTTCTCCCCTTCTCCATGTGAGATACATTATTCCAAGAGAGACTGATTGATCCAAAAAATGCTTGGAGGTATTTGGCTACCAGTCTAAATATCGACAGAACATTTCATTGATATTTTTCTTTTAAAGGTTTCATGTCAAGGTTGCCCGTTTTTTTAATTTATATATTTACTTACTTACTTACTATATTCAGCTTTTATATTTATATACCATCCATTCCCCAATAGGGCTCCAGGCAGTGCACAAAACCAAAATCATATCATACAGTTTAAAATGGATTAAAATCACAATAAAATTCTATAATAACAAGATTCCTTAATTCCATAATAGCAATACAGTGCCGGCCAGATGGATACAGTTGCTGTCTTCAACTAAACACCTGGCAGTACATCTCTGCCTTGCAAGCCCTGCAGAACTGTATTAAGTCCTACAGGGCATGGATGTTACTCAGCAAAGAATTCCACCAGGTTGGGACCAGAGCACTAAAAGCTCTGGCCCTAGTTGAGGACAGCTGGATTTGGTTTGGGTTGGGGACCACAAGCAAGTTCTTCTCCAAATATCTGAATTGGGGTGGGATCCAGACAGCTTTTCCACTTACTCTTCTCCAAATTTCTTCTTTACTTCAAGTGTCATTGCTGTTGGCTTTTGTCCAGGTAGGTTCCATGATTTCTTTAACAGCTAATTGGATGGGCGAGGAGGTCCCCTTCACCCATTTTTCAAGAGCCAAAAACTAGGTTAGAACTAACCCTTTATTTGCCCTAATAATAGAACTTTGTGCTGGGTCTCCCTGAGATGACAGGAGGATTAAATGGCTCCAGAAGCAAGCTTCACATTAACTGGAATTTTAATGTATGCTTATTATGTTGTTAGCCATCCTGAGCCTGCCAAATGGCAGGGAGGGCAGGATATAAATGTAAATAATAAATATAAATAAAAATACATTTATTTATTTATTTATTTATTTATTTATTTAGTTCAATTTTTAAACCACCCTTCCCTATGGTACAGAACTCAGGGTGGTGTACATCAATATAAAACATATACATAGTAAAGTTGTATTTAAAATCCATAGTATAAATACAGCAATGGTAACCTATAACCAATGAGACGGTGATGGAATATACCACTGCCTCATGGTGGAGGGAGGCAGGAGAAACAGGAGTGTCAGCCACATGGAAAACCACCACTGTCCTCAACCAAATGCCTGGCGGAACATGCCCTGCAGAACTGCATTAAGTCCGTCAGGGCATGGATGTTTTTCAGCAGAGAGTTCCACCAGGTTGAGACCAAGGCCACAAATGCCTGGCCCTGGTCAAGGACAGCCAGATATCTCTTGGGCCAGGGACCACCAGCAAGTTCTTATCAACCGAGTGTAATGCTCTTCAGGGGGTATACCAGGAGAGGTGGTCATGGAGATGCATGGGTCCTTGACTGTTAAGGGCCTTACATGTTATATGCAGATGACATGCTTCTTTGAAAAGGAAGTTTTTTCTGAACCAGACTCTTCTTGGTGAGTTGTTGTATCAAACTTTGCTACAGTTTCAATTCCAACAGTGTAATCTTAAACAGAGTTACACCCATCTAAGTCCCTTGACTTTGATGGACTTTGAAGGATGTAACTCTTTGTAGGATTTTATGGCAAATGTGGAGTTCCTATTATAATAACTCCATGATGTGGGGAAAATCACAACTGCAATATATATTTCAGTGGACTACCAGGCCCTTCTGTTACTTTCTGCTCGGACTGCCAAACAGCCACAAGCATATTGCAACAAATACGAAACCCTGGGCGCTTCCATAAGGAAACATTTCATTGCTTGGTCCAAACTTTATTGTTCCTAGTACAGATACACAGCTGCTGTAAAAATGTCTGTCTTATTATTATAATAATAAATAATGAACGAAGCCATAGAGTGTGGATCAAAAAAATCTCCATAATGGACCTGGGGCACTGATTGAGTCAATCCATCTCATGTTGGCTCTTCCCCTTTTCCTGCTGCCTTCAACTTTCCCTAGCATTATTGTCCTTTCTAGTGACTTTCGTCTTCTCATAATATGTGAAATTAGGTGGGTGGTGGTAACCAGTAATAATTGCCTGGGATACCCTTCCCCAAAGAGATTCAGTGTAGTTTTAGGCATCAAGTGAAGACATCTTTATTTACCCAGGCCATTGGCTAGGTTGTTTTTAAATGACTATATTGTAGTATTCTGTGTTCAAACTTGGATAACCCAGGCTAGCCTGGCTTTGGAAGTTAAGCAGAGTCAGCCCTGGTCAGTATTTGGATGAGAGACCACCAAGCAATACCGTGGTCATTACCAACGCTCCGTCTAAGCTGTGGGCTCCTGTGAGCAAAAATTCTACTTTGGGAGCCACCGGCATTAAAGTTGTGAGCGAGCGATTTGGCTGCCGGAGAAATTAGTTTGCTCTGGAGCCATCCTGCCTGAGCTAAGGCAAAAATGTGTGAGCCGCTGGGTAAAAAACTGTGAGCCAGCTCACGCTAACTCAGGTAGGTGGGTATGAGAGAAGGAAAGGGGAAAGACTGCAGGCACTGCCAGGGGGAAGCAAATAGGAAAAGCGAAAGGGAGAGATGGAGTCCTTGCAGGTCCTCTGCTTGTCATCTCCTAGTAACCACATCTGTAAAGCAGCTGGGCCTGTGGCAATCAGTGACAACGAATGCATACGGGAGGGAAAACTTAACAATGGAGGGCAGACCTACATGCATCAGCAGTTCCAGAAAACTCACACCTGTAAGAAATGAACTGATAAGGATGAAATCTTCAACGAGTTATTACTGGGTTCAGCGGCTAATTACAGTCGCTCCATAACAGGGTCCACGGAACACGTACTTTTTACCATCCCCTGAGAAAGCCCACTGTGATCCATTCCCTATAGAGGTAACTGTTTTTTGAAAGTGTTGTTTGAAAAAATGTGCAGGCACATGACAGCTCATACTCTGAATGAACCTTTGTTGGTCTTAAAGGTGCAACTGGACTCCAACTTCGTTCTACTTCTTCAGCACAGCTGCCTGCCTGGCTCTGCCTGTATTAATGACTGCACAGCTTAATTTCTGAACTCGTGAGCACAGATTCCTTTCTAAAGCACAAAGAGGCGTTTGCAATGCTATTGAAGGTAAGCAAACCTCATTGTTTTTTCCCCCCAAATCACATTAGTTTTCTTTTAAAATATGCATGAATATATTAATTACTTATTAGTCGATGGCAGGAAATGTTGTAAAAGAGAGTTTCCCCACCCCAAAAAAAGATACTCCCTTGTTTGGGGGAAGGAGTCCACAAATCTGTTTGCAAAGAATCTCCAAGTATGAGCTCTATAAATGTTCGACAACAAGTCAACAGCAGTAAAGTTTCCAGTAAAAGAGGATAGATTCAGGTGGAGTAGCCGTGTTGGTTTGAAGCAGCCAAACAAAGTTTGAGTCCAGAGGCACCTTTAAGACCAACAAAGTCTTATTTGATGTATAACCTTTTGTGTGCATGAACACTTCTTCAAATACAATGAAATGGAAATTACCAGTCCATACATATGGGTAGAGGGTGAGCAGCAAATTAGCATACAGCATAATGAAAATGTTTAACAGATGCAAGGACCAAATAGGAATAACAAATTTAGTTTATACGGTTAGCATTTGTTTGGGCTTAATTCCAGAGGAAAACATAGTGAAGGGAATAAATATGTCAAAACTGGAGATTGATGGACAGATGTATCCTTAATTGTGGAATGTTGAGTGTAATTAACTGAGACCTGCCATTATACTCCATCCATCTCCTCTCAAGCATGGACGTGGCCTTACAGCAGCATCTTTGAAGTGGGGCGACTGGCTGTGTGGATTTATCTCCCCTGTCCCCAGACCAGAGAAATACATTCCAATCTACCATTACAAATTACATTACATTCTACTATTTATTATGTTACATTACAATTAACTATTCTAATCTATTATTCCAAATAAGAAATAAAATAAAGAGGACGTATGGCCTTTCTGGGGGATTGGTGAGAATACAGATGTCAGGGCTGAATGAGGTTAGCATATGTATAGTGAGATAAGAAACTGATTTCCCTGTTAAGTCCTGGAGTGTCCTTTGTTCTGAGTGTTGTAATAACTTGCAACTCAGCAATTTCCCTTTCTAGTCTGTTTCTGAAATTCCTTTGCAATAAAACAGCTACTTTGAGGTCACCTATTGAATGTCCTGGCTGGAAGGCTGAAGTGTTACACTAAAAGTTTCTCAGTCTTGTGATTCTTGATGTCAGATTTGTGCCCATTTATCCTCTGGTGTAGGGTTTGACCTGTTTGCCCTGTGTAGAGAACTGAAGGGCATTGTTGGCATTTAATGGCATATACAATGTTAGAAGATGAGCATGTGAATAAGCCTGAGGTGGTGTTGTTGATGTTGTTAAATCCAGTGATCTTTAGTCTTCAGGAACAGTTACACAAAGTGAAAGCTGTTTGGCTTCTAATTCCAAACAAATCCTGTGCAGGTTAAATCTTACTGAAATCTGTGAGATTTGCTTCCAGTTTGAGAACTGTACAACTAGCTCTATTTCTTTAACTGGCAGCTGCGCACATCGCACCGCAGACTGACCATAATGCAACACAAAGAGGCTGGTGATCAAAATTCACACAAAGTTCATGAATTAAAGTTCTCGGAGGGCCATGATGGAACCGCTGGGCACCTTCCTAGTGTAAAAAGGAATCATTTATTGCCATCTTTCCAAAGGAGAAATAAACACAGTGCCTGTTTATATCTAAAAGAAAGGTTGAGTCCAGGGGCACCTTTCAGACCAACAAAGTTTTATTCAAGGTATGAACATTCATGTGCATGCACCCTTCCTCAGATACATTGAAATGGAAGTTTAGGTCATATATATAGGCAGAGGGTGAACAGCAAATTAGCATACAACATAATGAAGATGTTTTAACAGATGCAAGGACAAAACAGGAATAACAAGCTAAGTTTATAAGGTCACCGTTTGTTCAGATTTCCTATATTTCAAAATAGGAGACTGATGTGTAAATATATCCTTCTTAATTGTGCCACCGGACTCAAACTTTGTTCTATTGCTTCAGACCAACCCAGCTGCCCACCCGGTTATATCTAAGGCCTCAGCTAGATTTCCGATAGCACCCTAGAGGCCGACAAGATTCTGGGGGTATACGCTTTCAAGAGTCAAAGCCCCCTTCATCAGATATCTCGAGAGTTAATACCCCCCAAATCTTATTGGTCTCTAAGGTGCTACCACAAATCAAGCTGTTCTACTGCAGACCAACGTGTCTATCCTCTGAAACTATCTAAGGCACCAGTTTTTCTAAGAAAGTTAAGTAATGTTGCATGAAAACAAAGGCTGCTTCTTCTAGGATAAGAAAGATATCTCCCACTCCCAATTTTACAATATCTGGTCTGCTTCCTGACCACTGACATTGCACACATGGAAATAAAAAATATATATAAGATGTCGCATTACTGGAGCTTCCAGTGGCTGTATCAAAGTTTCTGACTCAAATATAGATCAAGACGGGTAGCCATGTTAGTCTGTCTGTAGCAGCAGAGAAGAGCAAGAGACCAGCAGCACCTTAAAGACTAACAAACTAGGTGGCAGGGGAGGAGCTTTCGTGAGTCACGGCTCACTTCTTCAGACACCTGAAGAAGTATCTGAAGGAGTGAGCAGTGACTCATGAAAGCTCCTAGCCTGCCACCTAGTTTGTTAGTCTTTAAGGCGCTGCTGGACTCCTGCTCTTTTCTACTAGAATCAAATATGTACATGTGCAGTTGGGGCTCTATGCATGCACATGGAGGTAAAAGCACGCAACCAGATGGACAGTCAATCACCTCGGACAGCACCCATCACTCATTGAGAGGGAGGTAGGGTAGGACGATCCAAACAGGGGATTGTCTGAACTGACAGCACCCATCTTTTGTTTCAGTGGGCACATCTGCACCCTATTAAAAAAAACAACAGTCTGTGTCCATTTCTGGGTTCTAAGTATTGGCCTTGTCCTGAAAACCAGTTTTTGCGCAGGTGGAAACCAGGCCACTCCCCACTGTGCGCAGAAGCTTAGTCCATTCTAAGTGCTGCTCTTGCCGGACTAGGGTCCCTGCAAACATCTGAGCTTCCCAATGATTTCCTTCAGGCACGCAGTGAGCCAGAAGGTAATCCTGAACAGGGTGTCCCTTTAGAACAGTGCTTCCCAACCTTTTTGGTATGGCGACCCTCAAGTAAAAATTTACTTGGTGTGGTAACCCATCCAGGGGCAGCCCAACTTTTGTGGTATCCAAGGAGAACTATGACCTTGTTGCCCATCTAGTCGAGAACCGCTTTAAATTGCTGAGCAGTTGGGTTAGAAGGGATAAAAGGAAATCCTTCTTCACCCAAAGAGTGGTTAACACATGGAATTCACTGCCACAGGAAGTGGTGGCAGTTACAAGCATAGACAGTTTCAAGAGGGAATTAGATAAGCATATGGAGCAGAGGTCCATCAGTGGCTATTAGCCACAAGGTATAGATGGGAATTTTTGGTCTGGGGCAAGTGATGCTCTGTATTCTTGGTGCTTGGGGGGGGTCAAAAATGGGAGGGCTTCTAGTGTCCTGGCCCCACTGCTGGACCTCCTGAGGGCCCCTGGTATTTTTGGCCGCTGTGTGAAAGAGTGTTGGACTGGGTGGGTCTTTGGCCTAATCCAACATTGGCTTCTCTTACATTCTTATGGTCTTATGCATTTTCTACAGTGGCCGATCAGATGTTGAGAAACCCACAAACATCACACAAAGCAACAACTGCCCTGGAGCATGTGGCATTCCGTTTTCCCCTCCTTCCAGCTAAAAGCTGGAAGCTGTTAGTTGCTGGATAGACTTCCCCCCTTTGTTGCTGCCAAGGTAGGTGGAAGGTGAGAATGTGAGACATTGACAAGGAAGACAAGGGGCGATTCTGCATTGGTTTTTCCCTCTGTTGTTTTAGCAAACCCACGCTGGAACAGAAATTCCCCTCTGCATTGCATGCCGCTCTCACTTTCTTTGATTACCAGGTCTTATGATACCCTCTCCACTGCATTCCGCTATCACTTTCTTTGATCATTGGGTTTTATGGTACCTTCTGCATAGATTGATGGCCATTCAGGTGTGACTTTGCAGTCAGTACAGCGTTGCCCCAGGGTAGTTGAAGGTGGTTTTGAGCTGCACCTTTCCTGTTCCAATGTGGGTTTAGTAAGACAACGGAGGGAAAAGCCAATGCAGGATCAGCCAAGGAGAGAAAGAAGGGTGCAAAGGGCAGGAGCAGCCACTAGGGGGGTCGGGCCCATGAGCCACTTTCAGAGGCTTTGCACCCCACTTTTGGGGTCTGACTCCTGACCCACAGGTTGGGAAACCCTGCCTTTAGAGAGCAGGAACCCCGTAATCTTCAATCTACTTACCACTTCATTGGGACACCCATAAACAAAGTGCGATTACACTCCTTGGGTCAGTTTGTCATCTGAAAAATATGAACCCGTGAGGTAACTCAGATTGAGAACAATTTGCTCCGAGGCTAGTGAGTAAACTTCACAGCTGAGTAGACATCTGAAGCTTAGTATTCAGTAGCACACCTCAAGGGACTGTTCCTCTGCTAGCACAGTCCACAAAGATCAGGTCTGACAGAGGGAGCTTTGACTTTTGGGAGATGATACCCGAAAATCTTGTTGGTCTCTAAGTTGCTACTGGACTAGAATCCAGCACTTCTACCATAGACCAACATGGTTACCCTCTTGAAACTATTTCAGGGAGGAGGGGGTGTTCTGCAGTTAAGGCATAGTTTTGTATTGCATATTGCAAATAATATTGGTTTATGCCCTGATCTGGAAAGCTCAGGCTAGCCTGATCTTGTCAGATCGCAGAAGTTAAGCAGGGTCGGTCCTGGTCAGTATTTGGATGGGAGACCACCAAGGAAGTTCAGGGTTGTGACACAGAGGCAGGAAATGGCAAGCCATTCTGAACATCTCTTGGCTTGAAAACCCCACAGGGTTGCTATAAGTCAGTACTGACTTGATGGTTTCCCCCCCTAAAAAAAAATGCTTGGGTCTTGTCTATGAAAACTTATGGCAAGAGACATCTCTTCATCTTAAAGGCTTTTAAGGTGGCCCTGTAACGTCCACTGGAATTTTGCATTCAGGATAGCTCTTTTAAAAGCACTGCACAGGGACCTTTTTAGGACAAGAACTAAGACGTTAGGAACTCAGGTTCTGTAATACTAATCGCTCGCTGTTAACAGCATCCTTATATGTGACGTACAGTGGAATGCCTGTGTGGGATGTGTATTTTCCTGCATGTTCTGATGTGAATCATTTTCACTCCTCTCAGACGCTGTCTTTGTTATTTTACCAGAATGAAGCACGGATCGGACACACCAGTGGGGAATGACAACCAGAGCCTTGGCCGAGTGGTGACGGAATTCGTTCTGCTGGGCTTTCCTCAGGTCCGCGTATTGGAGGTCTCCGTCTTTGCCGTCTGCTCTGCAATCTTCACCTTCACCCTCTTGGGAAACCTGGTCATCATTTCCGTCGTGGTGACAGACTCTCGCCTGCACACCCCCATGTATTTCTTCCTAGGGAACCTCTCTGTCCTGGAGATCTTCTTCACCTCGGCCATTATACCCAAGATGCTGGCCAATCTGCTGGCCAAGAGGAAGACGATTTCGTTCTCTGGCTGCATCGCTCAGTGTCACTTCTATTTCTTCCTGGGATCGACGGAGTTGCTCCTCCTGGCGGTGATGTCCATCGACCGCTACGTGGCCATTTGCAACCCCCTGCGCTACGTTGCCATAATGAACACCCGTGTCTGCATCTCCCTGGTAGTTGGCTGCTGGCTGGGTGGGTTTGTGCACATCCTGTGGCCGACGGTGGTGATATCCCAGCTCCCGTACTGTGGGCCCAATATCATCAACCACTTTTTTTGTGACAGCACTCCGCTGCTGAAGCTCTCCTGCTCTGACACGCGCCTCATCGAACTCGTGGATGTGGTTCTCGCCTCCGGTATGCTCATAGGCACCCTTGTGGTCATCATGGTCTCCTACATTTATATTATCTCCACCGTGCTTAAGATCCCCTCAGCTACTGGGAGGCGCAAGGCCTTCTCCACCTGCGCCTCGCATGCCACTGTGGTGACAATCTATTATGGCAGCTCCATCTTCATGTATGCCCAGCCAGCACAGAGCTCTGCCTTGGAGTTCAACAAAGTAGTGGCCGTGTTAACGGCAGTGGTCACGCCATTCCTGAACCCCCTCATCTATAGCCTGAGGAATGAGAAGGTGAAAAAGGCCCTGAAAGAAATGGTGAGGTGGAAAAGCGCTTCCCAAAAAAACATGGGACCTTTGATCTGATGCTTAGTGCCACACAGACTTTTGGGTCAGCAGCAGAAAAGACTGTTTGCTCTTGCAAAGACTTCCCACCAACTGGAAGAGAAATTTAGAGTACCTCCATAGTTATGATGCAATCTTCCATCCCAGGTTTATGTGTTTGCATTGTGTATCTCTATAAAACACACCTACATTGCTTTATTTCTGTGCAAAATAGCTATCTTGAAGAACTGGGAAAAGGCAGCTGCTGAGGCTTATATATGTATCATAACCAGTGTTCCCTCTAAGCTGAGTTAGTGTGGACTAGCTCACAATTTTTTAGCCTCCAGCTCACACATTTTTGTCTTAGCTCAGGAAGGATGGCTCCAGAGCAAACTGATTTATGCAGTAGCCAAATGGCTCGCTCAGAGCTTTAATGCCAGTAGCTCACAAAGTAGAATTTTTACTCACAGGACTCCATAGCTTAGAGGGAGCATTGATCGTAACAGGTAGAAAGATTGTCACACATGATAATTTTTGCGTGAGTTTCATGGTTTTTTCCCACATGAAAGGAATGTTCCATGCATTAGTCTTGCTTGTGTGAAAATGGCATTTAGTGTTTGAGGTCATGGAGTACTTCCGGAGAGTTACTGTGCTATAGCAGAGGAAGGGTTGGACACGGAGCAGATAGGAATCCTCCTCCTGGCCTTCACCCAACCACCATCTTGATCTAACTACCTCACAGGGCTGTTGTGATGATGGCCCTAACTTTCAGACCATAAGAGCAAAAACCACCTATGCTTCCCTGAGAAGCTTGAAGGTAGAATGGGAAATGAGATGATATCAGAGAGCAATCCTTAGAAAGCTTTATTAAAAACCTACCCAGGCCTATTAAGTGGGGCTTAGTCTCTGAAATGTGTTCTTAGGATGGTACTGTCAATAATCAATGTTCTATCTATTTCATTTGCACTAATAAACACTGTTGTGAGTTTGGGGCTTCCTGAGTAGTATCAGTCGGTTCATCACTCTGGTTTTGCTGAAAGAAACCTATTATTAACTATCCACTACATTTTAATCCTCCATTTTTTCCTCACACCTCTTTACAGGGTGTTTAAAGCTAAGAACGAATGGCTGTCCTACATGAACGTCAAAGGTTTCGAGAAACCTTGACTCCTCAGACTTACTCTGACATTTTAACTATGGTATCACATGGCTGTCTTGGGTAGCTTGATTGGATGGGATGAAGTAACCTTAATGTTCCTGATGGCCATAACCTTCAGAAATGGGATTTTGTTGTTTGGTTTTAACTGAAGTAAAAAAGAAGGTGGGAAAGAGAGCATTAAGTTGGCAGATGGTGAGGTGACTCGGGGCATATCCCTGTCTGCAAATGTGATTGTTACTTCCTGTTTTTATGTGTCTGCTTGTTTCTATTTGTATATCTGTGAATTTAAAAAAAAACCGTTATAAAGACACCATAAGTCTTCAGTACTCTCTATTCCAAGCACTACTGTACTACTTGTGAAGCTCACAACCATTTTTTTGTTTTTGTCCATGAAAATCTAAAAGCAGCATTTGACCTGTCTGTGGAGGCAGGGAAGGTCACAGTAAACTATGAAATGGATGTGATAGGAGAGTAGTCGACAGCTGGCCCTGAGAAACAGATCACCCTCCAAGTTCCTACCCCTTTCATCCCACAGATATCCCATATTGCTGCTTACAGCACATATTTTATGCATCTGAGATTGTGTAGCTTTCTGTTTTTCTGTGGGCATACTCCTCTTGTCATGAAACTTCTTTGCATGGGACAATACAAGCACTGTTGCCTCTTTCTCAAGATTTTAAGTATTTCTGTCTCAGGACAACCCGTAAGAACAAAAACGTTTTGTAAGACACTTCTCCTGTGAAGTTTTCATGCCATGTTCATATTTCTAGTGTTCTCCCCGGTGACATTACATAAAGATTGTAATGCTTAAGAGATTCACATCCCACCAGTAAACAGAGTAGACACTTTTCTGGCGTAGAGCCATAGTTCGAGAACTCACTTCCCAAAGAGAGTCACACGGCAGAACCTTTTTGTTTTTTTGATACTTGGCTTCTTGATTCTGCAAAGCTTTGTAGGAGCACTAGAGCGATGCTTATTTTTGAAGGAAAAACCTGACAGAACTTTGGTTTTGATTGTGGCTTTAATCTTGTTTTACTTTCTTCAAATACTTCAGACACATTGGTGATTGGAAAATGGCCTTAAAAGGCTGCAAGCAGTTAAACAGAGCAGGCCCGTAGCCAGGATTTTTTTAATTCAGAGGGCCTTTAAATAAGTCAGGGGGCACCCTGTACCCATCCCCCCCAGAGTGGCACAAATAAAATAAAAGATTGGAAGTCGGGGGGCTGGCTGGGAAGTCAGGGGGCTTTAGCAGTCAGTCAGGGGGCCAGGCCCCAAGATGCCCCACTGTAGCTACGGGCCTGAACCAGAGTGTGCTGTGGCCAGTCCCTAGGAAGTAATCTGTAATGAACTGCTGCAGTTTCTAAAAGTTAAACGCAACTGTTAGGGGGGAGAGATGCTGAATAAGACAAAGGCCACTGCACTGAGGGAGAGGATAAACTTGTACTTAATGCCCCTTTCCTAACAAATTGTCCCCCAGCTGCTATTTGATGGGGGTAATACAGATACCATTCTGTGTATGCTTTTGCCCATGGGACAAATAGCTCCAGAGGGTGATTTAAAGTGGGAGGACAGCCTGGTAGAAAAGGTTAACCTCCCCACCCTTCCACCTGGAATCAGAGGGAGATCCTAAAAATGGATTTACCTGTGAGTGTGACTGTGACGTCCTCACTTATAGGGGAAATGGGTCTTACCTTTAAACACTCTCTGAGTACATAAACTGCCTCCAGGAATTAAAAATTCCAGATCTCTCTCTTTTGGTAGTATGACCTAGGGTCTGGGCACTTCAGAGGACTATGTGGCCCTGAGGAAGTACTGTACTGATTTCTGGGATAAGTTTAAACAAAAATGATTTATTTAATAAAGAACAAAATAGGTTTCTGGTTATTTTGAACAGTTGCTGACGAAAGGAACTTGTAAATACAACTGGGAAAGCTTGGTGCTACAAACAGTCTCTCAAACTCCACTCTGACAGGCTTATACACTCATACAGGGGTCTTTTCGTAGAAGAACAGCTGCAGGAGCTCATTAGCATATGGTATGCTAATGAGCTATTAGGCTATTAGCATATACCACGCCCCCTGACATCACCGGAAGTGATGTCAGAAGGGGAAGCAAAAGGGGGGGAAGCATCTTCAAAAGTCTCCCCTTCCCTTCCCCAGCTGGTCTGGGTGGGGGAGCTAAGAGAGAAGGGGTTTAAGGTTTAAACTCCTTCTCATGAGAGTTGGGCCACAGAAGGAGGAAAGAGGGAAGGAAAGAGAGAGAGTAGAGAGAAGGAAAGAAGGAAGAGGGAAAGAAAGAGAGGGAAGAAGGAGGAAAACAGGGAAAGGAGGAAAAAGAGAAGAGAAGAAGGTGGGAAAGAGAAGAGAAGAGAAGAGAAGAGAAGAGAAGAGAAGAGAAGAGAAGAGAAGAGAAGAGAAGAGAAGAGAAGAGAAGAGAAGAGAAGAGAAGAGAAGAGAAGAGAAGAGAAGAGAAGAGAAGAGAAGAGAAGAGAAGAATAAGGGAAAGAGGAAAAAGAAAGAAGGAAAGGAGGGAATGAAAGAAATTCAGTGGCAATTCAGCCCCATTATACCCTATGGGCCATTGAAGTCAATGGTGAAAACATAGGGTATATTCTGGGGCTGGAGGGAGGGTTTGAGGAGAGGCTCCAAGATCACAGGATAGCTGACGGAGCCTCTCCCCAAGATACCCACCAAGTTTCAAGAACATTGGACCAGGGGTCCAATTCTATGGGCCCTCAAACAGGTTGCCCCATTTCCTCCATTGTTCTCTATGGTGGGAAAAAAGTTATGTTTTTCCCACCATAGAGAACAATGGCGGGAATAGGGGCAACCTGTTTAGGGGCCCATAGAATTGGACCCCCTGGTCTAATGTTTTTGAAACTTGGTGGGTATCTTGGGGAGAGGCTCCGTCAGCTATCCTGTGAGTTTGGAGCCTCTCCTCAAACCCCTCCCTCCAGCCCCTAGAATATACCCTATGTTTTCACCATTGACTTCAATGGCCCATAGGATATAATGGAGCTGAAATTGACATTCGGCTGCCTGAAAGACTCTCCGGGACGCTGGCTGGGGGCGGGGCTTGGCTCCTGAGCTCCCGGAGCTGCGCTCCACTGCGCTCCCCCCCGAAAAGACCCCTGCACTCATATATATACTCATATATATAGCCACACAGGCTAGTCTCTTTGTTTTATTAACACTGAATAGAATCAACTCTCTTAGTCACACAAACTAAACTGTTGGTCTTATTCACACAGAATTAGACTCAGAATCCCATAGTCACACAGACTATGTTGTCTCTTCAAGCTTCACACACAGAATCCTTCATAACTCTCAGAGTCACACAAACTCTCTTCAAAACTCTTCCATACTTCTCTCTCAATCATCGAATCTCTTCATAGATACACACAGAGAATCCTCTCAGACACTCCTCCTCCCACTCTCTCAGTCAGCAGCCAATCAAATCACACCTGTCACCCTCTATCACTCTTCTCATATTACTGCAGTCAAACTAAACATTTAAAGGAGCACACACACCAAAACATGGAATCATTACAGTGACATTTATTGATTGTTATCTATTGAGTGTGTCCTGGTGATGTTTTGCAGTGGGCTGATGTCTTCAGGGTACTAATCACAGTGGCTTTCTGGAGTTCAGAGAGTCTCTTGGCACAAAAGTACTGGGAGCATCTGAAGCAACTAGTGGTTAAGAATCTGAAGTACCTGAAATCCTCAGCACCCACAGTTTTAAACAAGGCCCTGGAGTTTTCAGGGCTTCATCCTGGGACTGGAAGAGTGGTGCTTGGGTACTGCAAGTTCTGGCACAACTCAAGAAACAGCATCCATCTAAATTAGACCTGTTTACACAAGCCACATCATTTTCAAAAGAGAAACTTTTTAATTACTCTACAGAGACTTCCAGAGAGTTTTCCTAACTACTCTCAGCTGGCCCATTATCTAATAATTTCTCAAGAGGCAGGGGCCTGCTTCAAAAATACTGAAAAGTCCCAAGTTTTGTCATGAGATTTAGTATTTTTCATAATTATACTTTCAAATGAATCTTGCTCTGTTGAGTGGTATATTCATAAGGGTTATGCAGATGTTTTCTTGAAGTCTGGGTTCACGTACATACCTACAATATAATATTTGTGCATATCTACATTTCATTAGACTGATAACCAACTACATGTCCAAGATGGCTAGCTGATGGCGTTGCGGTTCATCAGGGTGAATTAATGACAGGAGATGGGTAATCTCTTGATAGTTGAGAAATTTTCTCATTGGAATGAGATACCCATCAGAGCTTGGAGAAAGTGACTTCCTTCCTGGTTAGGGAAAGAGACAGAGAGAGCAAAAAAAGAATTGGCAGTTTGAGCAGATAGAGAGTAAAGAGACACTGAAAGCTGAAGAAAGTGTAGCTGGAAGGAACAGGAAGGGAACCACGAACCTGCTACCTGCTAAAGGAGTGGCTACGGTGGCTCAAGTGGTTAAGATGCTGAACTGTAGACCAGACAGTCGGTTGTTCAGCAGTTCGAGACCCAAGTGCCACATGACGGAGTGCGCTCCTGTCTCTGGTCCCACCTCTTGCCAACCTAGCTGTTCGAAACAAGAAATTGCAAGTAGATAAATAGGTATCGCTTTGGTGGGAAGGTAACAGCATTCCGTGCACTTCGGCATCTAGTCATGACCACAGAGAAGTCTTTGGACAGCACTGGCTCTTCGGCTTGGAAACGGAGATGAGCACTGCCGCCTAGAGTCGGATTCGACTGGCTTTCGAGCAAGGGGAAAATTTACCTTGACCTAAAGGAGTGGCTATTTGCTTCCACTTACCTTCTACATGTATATTTATTAATAAAATATATCACAAAATTATGATATATACAGAACAGATATAATAAAATAGATAATAATCCTTCTCTCTCTCCTTCCCCTCCCTTCTTGTTTTTTAAATGTCCTGTCAAGGGAAGAGATAATCAGAGGTAGTTTGCCACTGCCTGCCTCTGCATTACAACCCTGACCTTTCTTGGTGGTTTCCTATCCAAGTAGGAACCAGAGCTGAACCTGCTTGGCTTCTGAGATCTGACGAGGCTCGGCTACCCTGGGCTATCCAGGTCAAGAACAAAACAACAGGGATGTGAAAAAGTCAAGAGTCAGTTTCTGGAGGTTTTATTATTACCTCCGTGGTGGACCGGTCCTGCTCTGGCCTGCAGGCCCTGTTCCACCCTGCCCTCTTGCATTTCCCCCTCACCTTGGAGAGGCTTTTCTCTCTCTCCGTTCAGCTGCCTCCACCACCTGACCTTTGTAGGAATTGCCCACGGGGAAGGGTCAGGGCTCCCCGTTTCCCTTCCAAGTTCGGAGGCCTTGCCTCTGCGGCTCCCACTGCCCAGCGCCCCAGCACCATGGGGGGAGTTGTCGCATATTTATTTATTTGATTTATACCCCGCCCTCCCTGCTGAAGCAGGTGCAGGGCAGCTTACAAGGCCACTGGCAACATAAAAACAATAAAAAGTTAATACCATAAAAACACATTCCTTTTTTTTTTTTTTTACAAATAATTATTATTTTCAAGACAAACAAACATAAAATGGGTACATTAACACATATCATTTTTTTCCCTGCTAGTCTACCTCATACATAATCTAAAACTATGTCAATTTTCCACCTTATACATATAGTATTTTGCAAGGATATAGATATATAAATCTTATTTTCTACTAATTTAACCTTTGTCTAAGTATTTTAGTATACTCTTCCATTAACTATATATGGTTATATGGTTCTTATTTTCTTCTAGTTGGATTATCTAAACTTCTCTCCCCCCACCTCTCTCTCTCTCTCAGCTCATTTTTTAGTCCATCTTTAGGATCTTACCCCATCTTAAGTCTCTAGATTTCTCTCAGAAGTTGTAGCTTTCCAATCCTTCCTTCTTCTTCTTCTTTTTCTGGTTTATCTTTTTTAAGTTTTAAAGTCTTAATTCTATGTCTTTTTTCTTTATAGGTACAGAAGTTGTTTTCTGGGAATAGCCATCTGTAGTCAATCCTTAAAGTGGTTTGAAATTCCATAAATAGCTTCTCTCTCTCTCTCCCTCTCTCTCTCTCTCCCCCTCTCTGGGTCAGTGTATAAATCAATGTTTTGAGGGCTTCATCAGTATTGGTGTCTTTATAGAGTCTCAGGTGAACTTCTACAAAAGTTTTATTTTTCTTTGGAGGTGCTGGTTTCATTTTGTAGACCATATCATTTAAATCATAAGCTTCTTCTACATCTTCTATATAGACGTGCCCTTGCTTCTCCTCCTTCCATTGTGGCTGGCCTTCCTCAGTCTTGCTTGATGTTTGTTGTTGCAGTAGATCCATTTTGTCTTTGCTTAGAGGCAAAAAGTTATTTCACTGCTGTGTTTACAGCAGCAATAATTGAGTTTTGGATTAAAATTTCGAAGTCTTGAAACGAAGATACAACCTCTGGCACCATAAGTTGTGATCTATCTGTGTCATCCATTTTTAAAACCATATGTTAAAATCAAAGAGTCTCAAGGTTGTTTTTCAGCACAGTTTTACAAATCACACCCACTGATATTTACAAAACATAGCTGTTTTAGTCATATTAGAGTTCAAGAATCTTATCAATTGGCTACATTACAGACGAAGACAATCAAAACAAAATGTACTTTACAGTTGAACAAACATAAACATAAGATGTTGTGAGAATATTATAAAGAATTCAGGGTAAGATCCAGTTCTTCTTTCTTCCTTTAAAAAAATACCCCAATTATTAAAGTATAATTGCTTATATTCCTTATTAAAATGGAGGTAAATCTTTATAAAGTCTTGCTATTATTCCAGATTCTTTGCTTATAGCTCCATACAAAAGGAAGAGAGAAAGGGACTATATATTTCTAGATAAAACACATTCCGAAGGTGCTACACATATGCAATGACAAAGTCAGCAATAGTTGTAAGGCTGGTGTCTGGCTCATAGGCGCAGATATTAGAGCAGGCAGCCACAATGGATTATAGGACCTAGCTTACCTGGTTGATGTTAGCAGTTTAATATGGCATTTTACTCAAACACTTGGTGGAAGACTCCATCTTACAGGCCCTGCAGAATTGTGATAAATCCCTCAGGGCCCTGATGTCCTCCAGGAGCTCATTCCACCAAACAGGCACCGAAGTCAGAAAGGTTCTAGCACTGGTTGTGGCCAGCCTGACGTCTTTAAAGCCAGGCAGAGTGAGGAGATTTTGTGATCCAGTACTCAATATTCTCTGGGGAACATATAGGGAAAGGCAGTCTCTCAGGTATGCAGGCCCCTGGCCAACTGACTGCCATCCCCTTCCTTCTGGTGCTCCTTTTAAAATAGTGTGTCAAAGACAGTGGAGGTCTATGTGGCACAGAGAACCACTACCAGGATCAAAGGTTACAAACTATTTATTAAAAAGAAAATGTTCACAAGCATACTTTTAGCACAACACCAGATTGAGCAGAGGATTCAAAAGAAAAGGGTAAAATGCAATTCCTCTATCCCTCCTTCTGTACATGCCCTATCTGTTGTTAAATATGGGACAGGCTCCTTAGCTTAGAAATCTACTGATCTTTACAGGAGTTCAATTACCTTCAAGCCTTCTTCCAGTGTCTAGTCCAGCATATGGCAATGGCTGCCTCCTTCCTAGCTCCCAGGAGTTTTATCTTCTCCTTTTCCGCCCCCACTGACCATTTGAGTCAAAGAAGCTTTTCCTGAAGTTTCCAGAAGTTTATTCCTGAAGTTCTTCAAGCAAAGTTCCCTCTAAGCTGAGTTAGTGTGAGCTAGCTCACAATTTTTTAGCCTCCAGCTTACACATTTTTGTCTTAGCTCAGAAGGATGGCTCCAGAGCAAACTGATGCAGTAGCCAAACTGCTTGCTCACAGCTTTAATGCCAGTAGCTCACAAAGTTGAATTTTTGCTCACAAGACTCCACAGTTTACAAATAGCATTGCCTTCAAGTACTTAATACCTCCAAATCTCTGTTCTCTGCTTGGAGGAGGGGGCGGAGACTGAAGCACCCTATAGTCTCTAGCTGGACCTATTAGCATTTCTTAAGAGGTAGCTGAAGGAAGCTGAAGTTGGCTCCCAGTTCCCAGTTCCTTATTCAATCCTCATTCGTGACTTATTCATGAATTCAGCCAAGGAACATTGCGGCGAGTTTAAAACCTCTGAACCCCAAAATAAGGGTTGAACCTGGATCCCAGATCCTAGCCCAGCACTCTGTCTTGTGAACCCTGAAGCAGAGAAGGCACAATGAATAGACCTTTATCAGCACCACTCTTAAAGCCACAGTCAGTACAATCGTGAGGAGGCCCCTTTTGAACCATAATGACACAGTAAAAACTCAGACACATTTATTCTTTAAAAATAGTTTATTCTTCACTAGAATGACTTGGAAATCTTTTCTGTGGCTGGCCCACCCACACAATGTGCACCTGCACAGAAGCCGTGATGATGAATCCCAAAGGGGCTGCAAAACTGATTTGCTGTTTCAGCCATGACTCTGCTCATCTGCTCTTACCCTCTGGGATCTGTATCATGTTAAGCATCAAATGGTGGTAGAGCATCTGCTTGGCATGGAGAAGGTCCCAGGTTCAATCCCCAGTATCTCCAGTTAAAAGTTCTGCCAGTAGGTGATGTGAAAGACTTCCTCCTGAAACCCTGGAGAGCTGCTGCCAGTCTGATTGGACAATACTGACTTTGATGGGCCAGTGGGTCTTATTCAATATAAGGCAGTTTCATGTGTTGGTGTGTTCAACAGAAGGTGTAGCATCCTCATAGGGTCCTGACACTTCCTTTCTCTCCTCAATAGGAGGAATCCCGAAGGTACTGCACCATCAAGGAGCCAATCTCCTGTGCTCTTCAAGAGTCAAATAATTCTACCGCCTCAACACTTTGCCACCTCAGTAATGAATTGTTTCTGGTTCTTTGAAGCTGATTTTCTAAATGGTTTTGCTAATATCTATCTATATCCATATAGAAATATAGATAGTTTCAATACAAATACATTTAAAAAGAGCATTCACAATATCAGGTGGTGAATTGCCAGGTTCTGTGCCATGACAACAGAATGGATCATGCAAATGTGCTCATGAGACTGAGCAGAACACAGTACAAAGGAAAGGGCTTACCTCACTGGCTCCAGTGGAACTCTTCTCTCGCAAAGGGATGCAAAGGGTTCCCCTCTTGGGAACCAATGGAATGGGAGGTCTGTAGCAGGTGTGTACCTGTTTCTCTTTCCTTCACCAACCCCTACCACTCCATATTCCATTCTCTAGACCTCTCTAGCCACCACCCCGTCCCTTCCATTGGATGTGGTGGTGGAGGGAATGGTGGGGCTAGTGGAGGGAACGGTAACAGGAACAACAGGGATGGGGCAGGTAAGTTAGTGGGTTAGTGGGAATGGAGGACGGAAGGGAAGAGGGGATGGTGAAGGTAGAGGAGGAAAGAGAAAGAAGAGTCATAAGAGTGGTGGGAGAAAGGAAACAACAAACAGTGGGGATGTTGGAAGTAATGGGTTAGAAGACACAGTGGAGGTAATAGGTTAGAAGATGGTGGGGGTAGTAAAAAGAGAGGGAACAGAGATAGAGTTAGTGGAGGAGGGTTAGTGGAGGAGGGGTTCTAGTGAGCTGGGGAAGGGGACGAAGTGGGAAACTCCAGATCACTGCATCTTCAGCACAAGCTTTGCTGATCTTGCTGTCTCTGGAGCCTTTGAAACAATTCAAATAAAACAATTATAAAAACTCATTAAAAGTCGCAATGAAAAACTCCAATTTGGACAGCCAATCATTCGAAACTAAATCAGTCAAATGCAGTCTTTAATAGAACTGTCTTCAACTACCTCCTACCCACCTCCTGCTTCACCATCCTCCTACCTCCTGCCAACCAACCTTCTCCCCGCCAACTTCCACTTTAAAATTAGTCATTGGCCCTCTTCATGACTTACCACTAGCCCAACAGTGGGCCTTTTTCAAGCTGTCAGGAGAAATTCAGTTTGAACTTTTCAGTTTACAGCTGTGAATCCAACTGCCGAGGCTCAAGGGTATTTACATGTCTCTGTCTCCCCAGGGCATTGTGATGCTGGCATTGTGACATCAGCATCTGGGCAACAGGGACAAATCTCTGGGCAGCCTGGCAGATGGGGGGGCAGGAGGACAGGGGTCAGCTTGTGGCTCTACCCAAGAAGCAGTCTGTAGAGGAGAAATGATACCTAAGCATAAATGGTTAAGGTTTTTCTCAAGGGGATTGTACAATGAAATTAAGACCATATTTGAAAAGAGAAGGATATACTTGTCAATTTTTTAAAAATGCACCGTTCTTAGAAAGGTTAAAAGCAGATAAAAGATCACATGGTTTTGAACAATCTGAAACTGAATTTGAAACAGAATTACAAATGATGAATATTTTACTGCTAAAATGTATAAACTCTTGTTGAAATTTGAGACCGAGTATGAACAAGTGACTGCAGGGCTCTGTTTGTAGAAGGAACTCCTTTGCATATTAGGCGACACACCCACACCCCTAATGTAGCCAATCCTCTTCTTACAGGGGCTACTGTAAGCTCTTGGAGGATTGGCTACATACGGGGGGTGTCGCCTAATATGCAGAGGAGTTCCTGCTACAAAAAGAGCCCCGAGTGACAGAATCTATGATAGAATGGGCCAGAAATTGGTTATAATCTACTAATGGGAAAATATGTGGATGAAGGCTCTAAATGTATGCTGAGCTCTAGACTTAAAGATTATATTTATAGAATAATGTATCAATGGTAGGTTTTGGGGGTGGAGCTTGAAGAAGGCTGTACAGGCTTTGAGCCCTCTCACCCCCAGTCCAGGGGATAAGAGAGGCACAACTCCTGAACTCTGCCAGCATGTACAGGATTTTGCTCCTCCCTCACGCCAGTCCAGGAATGAGAGATACCACAATCCCATATGCTTCAGGAACACTTAAATCAGTAGTCTGCCACCAAGATCTCTTATATCAGGTCCCTCACCAAAAAGCACAGGAGCAGAGATCTAACCTCCTGCCTGGTCTAGAGGACTTAGCAAGTTATCAGCTCTGTGCCAGAGCTGCAGATAATTAATTAACACAGAGTGGTAGCCTTCTAGGTGAACAGCTTAGGTACAGGGTCTAGGCTTAGAACCCAGTTGCAATACAGGATACAAACTCAGATAATATTAATTGATATTATCTTTATTCAGTACAAAGCATGCATATAACAAGAGGCTAGCAGAAGGTGAATAAAACAAATAAGAACTATAGCTTGTTCAGCTCTAACTATATATAAAGACATTCATAGTTACCAGTTATTCAGGGAAACCAGGTAATTCAATGTCCATTGTTACCAGGGAATTTTCAGGATGTGCCACATGATTGCAGTAGGCAGTTAAGGCCAGCTTGCTGCCCACAAGTAAAATTCCATGTTGCAGGTATGTAACTGACTCACAGAAAGGGACCCTCTTTCCACGAAAACTCTGTCCCTCCTCCCATAGAAGAAGAAGAAGAGGAAGAGTTTGGACTTATACCCCATCCTTCACTGCCCAAAGGCGTCTCAGAGCAGCTTACAAACTCCTTTCCCTTCCCCTCCCCACAACAGATGCCCTGTGAGGTAGGTGGGGCTGAGAGAACTTCTGACAGAAACAGTCCTTGAGAGAACAGCTGTGCCAGAGCTTGTGACTGACCCAAGGTCACATCAGCAGGTGCAAGTGGAGGAGTGGGGAATCAAACCCGGTTCTCCCAGATTAGAGTCCACGCACTGAACCACTACACCAAACTGCACTACACTAACTCCCTCCCTCTTCCATCATAATTGAATATGGCCATTTATCCAATAAGAGGGGATAAAAAGGTATGCCCAAATATCTAGTTACAGGCATTCATTGCGTACGTGACTGGAGCTATGTAAGAGAAGTTTTGATGTGTTAATGTTTGGGACATCTGTGTCCCCCCAGCTTGGAAAGACTCCTCAATGTCTGCTCTTCCCAACTAAGGTGCCAAAGTGACTTGGATATGGATATCAAGCTTGGCATCTAGCAACCAAAGCTATTCGTCCCATCAGCAAAAGTTGCAGGTTTTTCCATCTTTCTAGGTCTTGCTTTGTTGCTTTTATCAACTCCTTATAATTGTTTTCCAGTAGCGCACTGCATTTATTAGTTAGATTAATTCCCAAGTATTTCACCTTGTTGCATAATAGGTAACCTGATCCTCTCTGTAGAATGACTTTTTGTTCCTCCTTCATATTCTTAGTCAAAATCTTTGTCTTGTTGATATTAATTCTTAGTTCCGCCACCTGACCATACTCCCTTAGAGTCCTGTTTAATTCAGGAACTGAGGGAAGGGGGTCCTCTAGTATAAATACTAAATCATCAGCAAATGAGAGAAGCTTAAATTCTTCCCCTTGCACCTTCAACCCTCTAATTTTCCTATTAAGCTGTATTGCTTCATTAAGTGTCTCCAATGCATAGATGTATAACAGTGGTGACAAAGGACAGCCTTATCTTGTTCCCTTTTGAATTTCAAAATTTTCTGTTCGATCTCCATTAAATCATCACTGAGACAGTTTGCTTTGTATATATCGCCTGAATCATCTGAATAAATTCTGTTCTTGCCTCCAACACAAAGTTCCAGTTGAAATTATCAAATGCCTTTTTAGCGTCTAAGAAGATCAAGGCCATTGCTTTTTCTGGATGTGCTTCGTAGTATTCTATTACATCCAAAATACACCTCAAATTATTTTTGATTTGTCTTTTAGGCAAAAAACCTGCTTGATCCTTATGTATAGTTCTTGCCAATATTCTCTTAAGTCTTTCCACAATAATCGAGGCAAACATCTTGTAATCAGCATTTAGTAACAAAATTAGCCTATAATTCTTAATTTCTTTTTCATCCATGTTTGATTTGTGTATTAACGATATTGTTGCTTCCCGCCATGAATCTGGAAGCTCTTCCCCCTCCATGATCCTCTTACATATCTCTTTCAATTGTGGGAGAAGCAGTTCTTCGAAAGTCACATAGAATTCTATTGGTAATCCATCTGGACCCGGTGCTTTACCCTTATTCTGTCTTTTTAAAGCTTCTACCATTTCCATCATCGTAGTTGGCTGGTTAAGTGTCTTTCTTTGTTCTTCAGTAAATTTTTGAACTTCCTTTTTTTCCAGGTATTGAGTTACTTGTTCCAGCACAGCATCATTATTTCTATATAGATCTTTATAAAAAGTCTCCACAATATTCTTTAGCTCTTGAATCTTGTTCACTTCTTCATCATTCTTCTTCCTTAGAATTCTTATATATATTTATATTTTTGTTGCCTAACTTGATAGGCTAGCCACCCTGTTGGCTTATTGACATTCTCAAAGAAGTTCTGTTTGGCAAACGTCAGTTTCTTAGCTAATTCATATGTTAGCAAGCAGTTCATTTTGTGCAACAACAATTTAATCTTACTCCGCCTTCCAGGTTCCAATGTCTTCTCCATCATCATCCTCTCTTGTTCTTGAATCTCCCTTTTCAAGTTTATATAATCTTTATTTCTTTTCTTATTTATGCAAGCCGCTTATTTTATCAGATGCCCTCTGGCATATGCTTTAAATTCATCCCAAACAATTCTTAAAGGCATATCCTGTTGAATATTTTCTTTTTAAAAACGATGGAACTCCTTCTGCAAATGTTTTACTAATTCTCTGTCTTTCAGAATTGATAGGTTTAGAGTCCATCTGTTTGTGGGTCTCGTTCCTTGTAACTCAAATGTAATTGGGTTATGATCCGCGTAAGTTCCTGCCTCTATTTCCACTTCCAAGAGATCTTTAATCATTGTAGTTGAAATGCAACACATATCCAATCTTGACCACGAGTCGTGTCTCACTGAAAAGTAGGAATATTGCTGCTTTTTTGGGTTTCTCACCCTCCATGCATCCATTAATTGCCATTCTTCTATTATCTGGCACAATGAATCCGGGAACTCGTTACCTCCTGTTTTTTCCCCAAAAATGTTCACTTTTCTATCCTCCTTCTTATAAAAAACTGCATTGTAGTCACCGATTACGCACAACTCTTGGAATTCTTGCTTCAAAATAAGTCTTTGAAGTTTTCTATAAAACTTCTCCTGATTTTGATTTGGAGCATAAATGTTGACAATCATTGACCTTTTAGTTTGTCTCTGAATAGCCACCACTGGAATTCTTCCATCCTGTGAGGCAAATATTAATTCAGGTTGTAAATGTTCTTTAACAAATGTGGCTACTCCTCTTTTCTTTTTTCCTTCATCCGAAGCTACAAAAAGTTTTCCTAATCCTTTAACATTTAAATGCTTTTCATCTCTTTTCTTATATGAGTCTCCTGGATACAAATAACATCCGCATTTTGTTTTTTAAGCTGATGAAATATTCTTCTTTTTTGTGGTCCATTTAATCCGTTTACGTTCACCGATATAAACTTTATTTTGTTTCTATCCATCTTCTCTCAGGAGCTTAAACCATCTTGCATAAGCTGAATTCATTCTGAAGGCCGTGTCTATCTCTTGTTCCACCCTACTCACATCTTCCATCTGCATATGATCAGCCAATAACTTTGCCATCTTAGTAGTTAAGTCTTCATCCTTCTCTTCCAGAACATTCTGAAATCTCAAGATAAAGGCCGCTCTTTCCACTTGCAGTCTCATAACATCCTCTTTTAGAGTATTCTGCTTCTCTTCCTTCTCTTGAGTTTTCCTCTCCATTTCCTTGGTTCTGCCTTCCATATTTTCCATTGCTGAATTTAAGGCCGTAATTTTTGTGGTATTCTCCGCAATTTGCTTTTGCAGCATTTGTACTTTGTGCAAATTGAGTAGTAATGTCAGTCATAGCCTTTTGGATTGGCTCGACCACTTGGGGGATCATGTCCTTGATTTCTTGGATAGCCCCTCTAATAGGCTCAATCGCCTGAGGGACAGAATTTCTAATTTCTTCCATACTAACTTTGATAGGCTCCACTACATCCGTAATGGTACTGAGAATTGCTGATTGCACCAACATTTGCATTTCCTTCTGCATCTCTTTTTGCATTTCCTTCTGTGCCGGGGTTCCCAATTTTGATTGTACAGACCTAGACATTCCCGGTGAAACTCCCAAAGGTTTCTTCACTTGACCTTGCGTATTCGACATGATTGTTACCCTTTGCCCACAATTCACCTTCAATTCTAATTCCAGATCCAATATTTAATAATTATAACCCACTTCCCCCCCCCAATTATTTATATTCTACTTTCACTTTCCCCTTATTCTTTTGCTTATTTTACTTATTTATTCATATCTATTTAATGTTTAGGAACAAGCTTTATCATCTCGCTTAATACCCAGACCGTCTATCTGCTGCAAAGACCTTGTATAGGAAAAGACTTTCCTGGTTCAGTCATACTAGGCCCAAATAGCCTAGCTGATAACATGTCCCTGTGACTTTTGACACCTGAAGAGATGGCCTGCACAGATGGCCAAGCTTCATACCAATATTGTCACCTTTAGGAGACATTCAGGCTCCTTCCCACACATGGAAAGAGCTGGACCCAAGAGATTTACATTTCAAAGCTCAGCGTATGTGCCTTCAGTAGCATAGGCAATGTCTGCTGGCCACACCTCTTAATTCCCTTGCGATTGGATAAATGGCCATATTCAATTGTGATGGAAGAGGGAGGGAGTTGTGATCACCCTATGAAAACTGAGACAGAGTTTTCCTGAAAAGTTAGCTTCTTTCTAAGAGTTAGTCTCTGTTTGGAATACAAACCTGCAACATGGAATTTGACTAGTGGGCAGTGAAGCTGGACTTAATTGCTCACAGCAAACATGGTTTTCATCTTGAAGATTCCCTGGCTCCACAAAGCTCAAATGAAAGACTGATAACTATACCATATCTCTATGTGTAGTAAGATCTGTGTAAAGCTATAGGCCTTGTTCTTTGCTTTCTAATCTTTGCAAGTCTCTTGTCATATAAATGCTTTGCTGAATAAAGACCTTATATAGATCAATTGCATCTGAGTTTGAAGTCTGTATTGCAACTGGATCTCTAAGTCTAGATTTGGAGTCTATGCTGCTCGCCTAGAAAGCTACTACTGTGTTTTAATTAATTGCTCTAGCCCAGAGCTGATAAGTTGTTAATTCCCAGAATCCTGGCAGGAGGTGGGACCTATGCTCCTGTCTGAGTTGGGAGCATCCTTAAATAGGTCCTGGTGGCAGAATACTGATTTAAGTGTTCCTGAAGCATATGAGTCTTTGGTATCTCTCATTCCTGGAGAGGCTTGGGAGAGGCATGAGATTCTGCACGTGCTGGCATAGTATCAGGACTTGGACCTTTCTTTTCCTGGACTGGAGGTGAGAAGGTACAAGAAACCTGTACAGACCTTGCTTGGGTTAGTAACTTTTTTCTGGCAATATGCCCAGAAGTTTAATCACTCTATCAGCCTATTATTTAGTAAACCTCTACAAAATTGGCTATCTGCTCAGACAATGTTTTCCCCCCTTTATCACAGCAGTTTTACACAAGCCTCAGCATCAGTTTATTACACACAATGGTCTCCAAGAAGAATCCAACACATTTAAATCCGTCAACTCTTTCAAATCAGCACTTAACACTTCACACTGACAGAGTTCAAGCTATGCCCCTTCTTCCACCCTGCCCCCAGAGGGTTAAAAATTTGTGTGCGTTGAAAAGAGGCTTGAGGGGGGCGGAGCGATGCTGGAATATGGCGGTCGTGTAATTTGAATGCTCCAGATCACCTACCGTCCCCTATCTACAAATCTTGGTGAAATCACCTTCAAAGCTAATTAAAGAAATGGGAAAATCGGGCGGAAACAAAGGTAAATCATCAAAAAAAGATCCAGCCTCGGTTGCAGCGTATTTTTTGAGAGACACAGCTCAAACAGCAGCGAATGACTCGATCTCCAAAATGGCGGCTGAAAACGGAGCAATGGAACCTGATAACGATCAGTTAAAAAAACAGGACTTATTCGACTTAAAAGAAGACCTGCAACGTTTCTTCAGAGATTCGATGTCTGAACTACTGCTACCTGTTAGCTCAAAACTGGAGGAACTCACAGAAGGACTCAGCTCTGCTTGTAAAGCTGCCGAATCTGTGCTAGAAACTGCGGAGGCCCTCCAAGCAGACGTGAAATCATTGCAGCATTCAGAAAACTTGATGCAGGCAAAGCTCATATCGTTGGAAAACAGATGGTGGCAATTTAATGTGAAATTAAGAGGTATGGAGGAGGGGGCGGAATCTTCTTCTGACTTATCTTCATTTATATCTTGCTGGTTAGCTAAAGCCCTAAACTTGGAAGAGGGAAATGCCCCCGCAATTGCAAAGGCACGTCGGTTAGGCCCCATAGCGGCTGCCCGCCAAAATTGCCCACGAGACATCTTGGTCCAATTTGTGTACGCCAACACTAGAGATCGTATTATAAGAGAGGCACAGCAAAATAATTCTTTCTCTTTTAACGGACGTAAAATCCTAGTCCTACTAGATCTTCCTCCTGAAACTTTAGAAAAAGGAAGCTCTTAAAAGTCTTTACTACCAAACTACTGGAGGTGAAGATCCGATTTCGTTGGACTGCAACTTCTAACATCTCTGTATACAAAGATGGAACTCTTGTGCAAGCTTCAGATCTTAAAACGGGATTGGCGCTCCTTGAATTTTTGCATCTGCAACTATCTCAGGAAGAAAGAGACGCCATAGAAGCTCATCCTTCATTTGGAAAAAATCAAGATACTGGAGACTGACTTTTGAATCTTCTGTTTAACCACCTAAGCTGTGTTCCTGCCTACTCCAAGTTGTTATAAATGGCAGTGACCTTATACTTTGAACAAAAAGGTCTAGAAGACTCAGTTGGAAATGTTATCAATTTCTTTTTTCTCTCCACTTGGAAGTTCATTAATAGTTGTTATTTACACTTTATAGTATTTTATTCTTAAAAAATGATAAAAAATAACAAAAAATATATATACTTCTATAAAAATACAAAAAAAAAAAATAAAAACAGTTGAACCTTTGCTAAATATTTGTTACTCCTTTATATTTCACAGTTCATGATTAGAGACTTTATAGTAAAGTCTCATAGGTTATGTCTTTGTTTACAGCTGTTCTACTAGTTCATTGTGGGAAGGTTTTACATTTTATTGTTAGAAAGCGGGGGGAAAGAATAAATATTAAAAAATTGAGTGTTTGTGGGTGAGTGCGTGTAAGTGAATATATATATGGGCGTGTATGTGTGGGAGGGTATATATGAGAATATATGAGATGATATGTGTGCGTAGGTTTGTAGTTATGTATGTAGTTATATGAGAACCTGTGTGTGTGTATGTATGTGATTTGGTTAGTAGATGTGTATGTATGTAGGGAAATATCTATGTGTGGGCTTGTCTATATAAATATATCTTAATACAAAAGGGAATCACAAGATGAACATATCTTTATTCAATCTCATTTCATGGGTTATGATTCTTGTCAATGTTATATATATATATATATATATATATATATATATATATATATATTGCCCTTTCTTAATGCTTAGCTCATTCAACTTATTGCTGGTAATTCTGGTTTGGATAATATTTCCACTGTGAATAACCTGGGAAAAGTACATTGTGCATTGATAACTATACTTAGAACTGTACCCTAATGGCTAGGTCAAGAAGGTGTTATATCAAAATTCCAGACATGAAAGGGGGGGGGGGAGGGTTGTATTAAGTTACTGGTTTTGTACTAATACCTGAACTTAAAAGACGGGGAGATTTTCAGTTTTTCTTCTATCTTCCCTTTTTCTGCCTCTTAGCAGAAACTCTGTTAAGCTAGCCTATTGATTAGGCTTTAGTTGTTTGTTGTTAGATAAATTTTTTCTTGTTTCTTTTCTTTCATTTTGTTTTTTTAGTATTGGTAGTGCTGCTGACTAAGTTTTAATATTTGTACTCTATGAACTCATACAAAATTATTTCATGGAATTGTAAGGGTTTGAACAACCCCGTTAAACGTAAACGTCTTTCCAATATGATGTTAAAAGAAAAACCAAATTTAGTGTTTTTACAGGAAACACATCTGAAACAAAAAGAAAAAAGTGTTTTAAAAACGGCTTGGTTTACACAGACCTACCAATCTCCAGGTAATTCCAAAGCTAGGGGGGTTGCTATACTGATTTCTAAAAATACCCCATTTCAATGGGAAGCTACAAAATCGGACCATATGGGCAGATTTATTTTTGTCAAGGGAAAACTGAATGGTAAGTCTATTACCTTAGCATCAATTTATGCTCCAAATACGGACCAAATCAACTTTATTCAATCCACCTTGGAACAACTTCTGTCTTTCCAACAGAGGGAAGTAATTTTGGGAGGTGATCTTAATCTTATATTGAATCCTAAATTGGATAAAACTTATAAAAATCTAAGTATCAAAAATAAGACAAAACCTTCAAATCTAAAATCTTTATTGGATTATTTTAATTTAGGTGACGTCTGGAGACACCTCAACCCGGGGTCAAAGAATACACATACTATTCAGAAGTTCATAATATTTACTCCAGAATTGACTACTTATTAGTCTCAAAATCTTTATTGAATAACGTCAAAACAGCAGATATTGGCAGTAGAATAATTTCAGATCATTCATGGGTGGTGAGTACAATTACTGATTATTCCAATGACTCCAAAGGTCCAAACTGGATCTTAAATAAACTACTACTACAAGACTCAAATATTTTTGAGGCTATTTCTAAAGAGATAGTGGAATATTTTAAAATCAATGATAATGGAGCGGTTTCACAGGATATTTTGTGGGATGCTTTTAAAGCTGTACTTAGAGGTAAATTAATATCGGTAGCATCCTCCTATAAAAAAGAGAGAAATAAGTTAATTTCCAATTTGAAAGAGAATATTAAACACCTAGAATTAAAGCATATGAAATATGGGGGAACTAAGATTTTAAAAAAATAAATATTGAAAGAAAAAAATTAGATACTCTTGAAATCTCAAAAGTGCAAAAAAAATTAATGTACTTAAAACAACGTTATATAACAAAAAGTCCTAGATCTTTTCAATGGCTTAGGAATAAAGTAAGACAACACCAAGCTTCCACTCAAATTTTCTCTATTCAATCACCTCAAGGACATTTATTGAACACATCTAAAGATATTACGAAAAGTTTTTCATGATTTTTATAAAAAATTATATTCCTCTGATAAGCCTAACAAAGAAAAAAATCGAGACTACCTTAATACCATAAAGTTTGATAGGAAGTTATCAGATGATCATTTAAATTTTATGGATCAGCCTGTTACCTCCTTTAGAAGTTTCAGAAGCGATTGCCAAGATTAAAAATAATAAAGCCCTGGGTAAGGATGGATTTCCTATCGAATTCTATAAAAAATTCAAATTCCTAATTAATGATCAACTCACACGTACCTGTAACTGCTTAATGGACAGTGGCAATATGCCCAAATCCTGGAAAGAAGCTAGGATGGTGGTTATCCCCAAAGATGGCAAAGAGAACAAAACCGGAATCATACCGTCCCATATCAATTCTCTCTCTTTTTTTTTTTTTTTTTGTAAAACTCTCTTAAAAAAGAGAGAATTTTATTCTTTTTATAAGAAAAGGGAAGGGTAGACAGATGGAGAAAGAGAAAGATGGAGTGAAATTTTTTCTGTTAGTGAGGGTTAGTTTAGGTTAATAACCAATACCAATTTTGGCATCCATCATGGTTAGAAGATCTTCTTTTTAACTAGTGCAAAGTCCAAAGTCACTCTGTTAATGCAGTTAGTAAAGTCCATTGGGGTTAGTAATTAAACAGCTCCTTCCAGATGTTACACGAACAGTCCTCAAAGTTTCTTCTTTTTAAATCTCTTCCAGTTATGGATTGAGTCCATTTTAACTTTGAAGTCTTCCGTTCCATCACCACTTTCCCCTGGGCTGCTGTCTTCTTCACTTGTCCCAGTTTTGAATGCTGCATCTTCCTCCCTGCTGGCGTGTCTCTTCAGAAGTTTCTGTATTTTGAAGATGAAATCCGTCTTCTTTCCTTTCTCTTTTTCCTTAAACTTCTGGCCTTCACGCTTCCAGGGCTCCATAAACTCTTCAGATGAAATTAGATCTCCAGTTTGTCGCCTGCTATGCTCGACATCCCCTTCTACTGGCAGAGTATTTTCTTTTATAAAAGCGGAATAGGCTTTGGGAGCCTTATCCACCTCTTCTTTTAACTTTATCGCTTTACTGCCAGTTAGGGGTGCCAAGACATTTGTCAAGGTAAATCCAAGATCTTCTTTCTCTTCTTCTTTAACGCCCTGGAAACCTAGAATCAGATTCGATTTCTGTTCGATCTCCATCATCTTTCTAGTTGTTTCCGATATCTGTTTCTGTCGACTGATGAGAACACTTTCCATTTTGAACAGAGTTTCGTTGATTTTCTGCAATTGTTCCAGCAGGGGGCACAGCCTCTCCTTTTCCTGTTGATTGACAGCAAGCTCTTGGGGGGGCTGTCTGGACCGGAAGTCCCTCCTCTCTTCTCTTCCGGTGTCTGCAGGACTTTTTCCATTATCGACATTTTGTTTTTTTGTTTACTTTTTAAAAGTTCGTGCCGCATCCCCCAGGAAGCTGAGATGATCGCAGTCTTCCATGCAACCCCAACGGTACTTTCACCAACACTTTTTTTTTTTCTCTCTGCCCCCTTCACGCTCCCTTTGTAGATCTTGCTTCTCAAAGGGGGTGGGAACTCCTCCCTCCTCCCAACGCTTATACGCATGCGGGGGGGCTCCGATTTACGCTTCAAAATAGATCTTCAACTCACGATTCGATGCTACTTCTTCTTTTTATGTTAAACCATAGCGCTGTCTTCACTCCTGGAAATCGGTGGCGCCGCTAAGTCCCATTACGGGCACGCCGCAGCGGGGCCGATTGGGGCGGGGAGAAAGCCTCAATTTCCCGGCTGTCTGCCGGCAAAGAGGCTACTCCCCAAGCGCCCCCGGTTCGGAGCCTTTGCCTAAGGCTCACTAGGGTCTTTCGCACATGCGAAGACCCCCCTAACTGCGCGTGGGCTAACCGCCTCCGGGAGCGTCCCGAGAAGCGGCCGCCATTCACGACGCCGAAACCGAAACCCTTCAAAACCCATCAATTCTCAATCATGATTTCAAAATATATTCTACCATTTTTGCCTCACGATTAAACAAAATTATGCCCCTGTATATTCACAAAGATCAAGCCGGTTTCATTCCTGGCCGGGCTTTATCAGATAATATTAGAAGATCTTTAAATATCATCCATTACTGTAGAAATAAAAAACTTAATTCGGTTATTTTTAGCACTTGACGCTGAAAAAGCGTTTGACAAATTGGAAATTTCATATTTACAAGCTGTCCTAAGTCATATGGGTTTTGGACCTAATTTTTTAAGATCAATAGATTCTATCTACCAATCTCCTAAGGTTCAACTTTCTATTAACGGTTACAGATCTGAAGACATTGAGATATTTCGAGGTACCCGGCAGGGTTGTCCTCTTTCTCCCATTTTGTTCACTATTTCTTTAGCTTTTGCAATAAGAAATAACCCAGCAATTAAAGGGGTTTTTGTTAACTCAGTAGAGCATAAACTTTGTTTATTTGCTGATGACACTGTATTATATATTAGTAATCCTATCAGTTCATTGACAGAGATAAGGTCTGCTTTGCAAGACTTTAGTACAATCTCAGGGTTCACCATCAATTACTCCAAAACCGAACTGTATCCTGTACTTTTGACGGAATCCGAAAAACAAGAAATAACACGCTCTTTTCCCTTTAAATGGGTAGTTAAGTCCTGGAGATACCTAGGCATCCAGATACCACTAAATTTAAATGATTTATTCGATTATAACTATAATCCAGTTGTAAACTCAATGAATACCTCCTTTTATAACTGGTCTAAATGCAATCTTACACTCTTGGGAAAAATTGACTTATTAAAAACTATCGTTTCCCCCTAAATTCTTATTCCTATTCCAACATCTTCCACTTAGCATTAAAAATCAAACCATTCATTCTTGGCAGGCTAAAATATCTAACTTTTTATGGAACAATAGGAGACCCCGTATTAACTTTCAATTATTGACTAAACCCTCGAGGAATGGTGGTTTAGGAGGCCCTAATTTGAAACTATATTATGAGGCCTCACAACTGAAACAAGTTCTTCACTATGCTTCTCCAAAGATTTTTAAAGACTGGGTACAAATTGAGAACTCCTTTGTGCTCCCTAAAACTATGCATGAAATCCTTTGGGCCCAAACTAAAAATAGACCTAATACAATAGAAATCAATCCTTTCTTAAAAAGCACACTGGATGTCTGGGATAGAAACAGGAACATAGTGGCTCCAAAAATCTCACCAGTATCTGCTTTCATTGGGCAAACCTGGTTTCCCCCAGGAGAACACATAGACAGTTTTCAAAATTGGAGGAAGGCGGGAAAATTTAGAATCCTTGATTTATGTTACAAAGGGCAAAAATGGTCCTCTCAACAATTAGAATTGAAACACAATATAAAAATATCCTGGTTTGAATTTCAACAAATTTCTAACTTGATAGCTAGAAATGATCTAGTGGAAGGTACTAACAGACCATTAACAGCTTTTGAGTTATTAATCGAGAAAGAAATAGTGGACCACAAAGGTACTATCTATTCTTTATCGACTATTAGCCCAAAATCATTGGGAAAAGGAATCTGCACAACAACTTGCTTGGCATAAGGACTGTAATATTTTCTTATCTCAAGATCAATGGAAGAGAATCTGGTCATCTCGGTTATTTACTTCTCATTCTTTAAATATTAGATTACAGAACTATAAACTTTTTTCACGATGGTATGTAACCCCTTTGAAATTGTATCATGCTAAGATAAAAAAAGACTCAAAATGTTGGAAAGGCTGTAACCAGTCGGGTTCATTTATCCATTGTTGGTGGACCTGTCCAAAAGTACAAGATTTCTGGAAATTAATAATAGAAAAAATGAACACCATATTGGGAATTCAGATACCCTTCACACCTGAATCCGTTCTATTAAACTATTGGGATAGGGGTTTTTTTCCCCTTTAACAGAAGATATCGTTTCTCTTATGTTGATCGCAGCGAAAACCTTAATAGCCCAAGTCTGGAAATTAGACAAGATTCCTACTATTAAACAATAGTTTTTAAAATTATGGGATATAATTGCTATGGATAAAATAGCAACACAGTTGTTGGAAGCTGATTACCCTGAAAAAAAATCCAAGTTTTTGGGGAAATGGTTTGTGTTCTTTGAATATATTAATAATGCTAGAGATGGTTTGACTGCACTACCTACTAAATATGTTGATTTTGTGTTTTTTTGATTTGTTTTGTAATCTTCTGATTGATTCACGTGTTGTATTTTGAAGGTTGGTCTACTTTGAACCTTTTTTTCGTTATTTAAAAAAAGTTGTATGTTTTAAAATGGTTATAAAAATAAAGTTATAAAAAAGTGGAAAAAAAAAGAAAAGAGGCTTGAGACGACACCGATTCTTCCACCCTGCCCTGAAGGGTTAAAAATTAGTGTGCGCTGCAAAAGGGCCCGCCCTGGAATGTCACTCTTCCACCCTACCCCTGCTAGGGTTAAAATAGGGAATGCTGCAAGGGGGTCTCCTGCTTCTCCTCTTTCTCCCTCCAGCATCGACTTCTCTTTCAATCACTCTCCCCCCTTCCTCATACGCTGGGCTGGGATCACACTAAATGAAAGTCAATCAGGAGCCTCTTTCTTCCCAGCTTTTACACAAAGTCAGAGTTTATATCTCCACTCTTTTATATCTTTTATGTCTTCCACTGTTTTTTCCACCAGGCAATTAAAGGTACCAACGCCGCGTTCGTTTACAAATGAGGATTATTTCACCATCGATCTTGCTCCGCTCCGTTTTACCGGTCTGCCATTAATAGCCTATTCTGCTTAATGGCCGTTTTCTTCCCGGGGGTGGAAACCCACCCTGCTCTTGCTACTCCCTCAGAGCTAAATATTGCCAAAAGTTGCCCTTTTTAAGTTGACTCAGTTTCCAAAAGAGTACTCACAGGAGTGCCTCATCGGCTTAGGTTCCTCTTTCCCCACCCCCACGGTGCAGGAGCATCAGCTTTGCTCATAAGATGAGCTCCAACTTCGTTTCAATGTTGGAGGTGAGCCTGGTCTCCCTACAAGTAGCCACACTCACAGGAACCTGGATCAAGCCTCTTGCAGCTGCCAGCTCCTTCCTCAGAGTGGCAGGGGGGTCTTTAAGTTGACAAAAGACCCCTTTTAAAAATGAAAGTGGCCAGAGCTGTTGTCAGCAGCTCTGTTATGCTGCGCCACATCACACCTCTCTCAAGGTATTACCATTTTCCTGCCTTTGTTGAAGTGCATGGAATATTTGGTAGAAGGATTACAACATTTTGACAAATTGACTCCTTGAGTGGTCCAGGAGGGTCTTATGTAGTCTGTGGTAAAAATGATCTGAGCTGAGACCTGCAGGCCAGTTTCATGGGGTTTATGCATCCCCCTCTCTCTCCCCTCCCTCATGTTCTTGCTTTTTAATATCCCTCATGCCAAATACAATTCAGTTGGCATTCATGATTCTGCTTGTGTGAAGCTTTAATATAACATTATTATGCCGTAGTGCTTTTTTTCCTTAGGATTTTCTCCCACTCTGATGTAGGCTTCCAGATGTCATGGAATGTAACCTTCAGCAACAAAGCGTTCAAGCGGACGCAAGCTCACACAAGGTGTTTTGTAGCAGTGTGCGCTATGCTTGTGAATGACAGTCGTGTGTGTGTGTGTGTGTGTGAAGTGCTCTCAAGTCACACCCAACCCATGTGATCCCATTGGGCTTTCAAGACAAGAGACATTCAAATGTGATTTGCTATTGCCTGCCTCTGTAGAGAAACCCTGGGATTCTTTGGTGACCTCCCATCCAAGGTCTAACCACGGCTGACCCTGCTTAGCTTCTGAGATCTTCTGAGATCAGGATAACCCCTGGGCCATCCAGGTCAGGGCAATCATATACTGCTATGTAGTTCCAAGCGTTCCTTTAGAAAAAACCTGGAATGCCTGCAAAGTACACTTTTCCACCACTGAGTCATCCTCCCTACAGGACTGTATTGAGGATCCCAGGCCCTTTCTCCCAGGGACAGATGCTGGGTTTGGGACCTTTTCCAAGTGAATTTTGGAGGGGGTATGGAGGGCTACAGTGGTCACTTGTAACTAAAGAGCAAGTATAAGGCAGGAGATGTCACTTTTCCTCCATTATTATTATTGTTGTTGTTGTTGTTGTTGTTGTTGTCGTCGTCATCATCCTCATGATCATCATTGAATGGCATTGTGTGCAATATAGCCAGGAGATCCTAAGATTGTCTGGCAGCTAGAAGTTCTAGCTCTTCAAGCATTATGCACCACTAGGTGGTGAGCTAGACATGTTTTTAAGGCAAGAGACATTTCAGAGGTGGTTTGCCTGCCTCTATGTCAGGACCCTGGTATTCCTTGGAGGTCACCCTTCCAAATACTAGCTAAGGGTGACCCTGCTTAGCTTCTGAGATCTGATGAGATTGGGCTTGCCTGGGCTATCCAGGTCAAGGCAATAAGAATATAGACCACATAGAGTAAATAATACCTAGCATGCCCTTGGTCCCTCCATACTCAGGAACAAACCTGGACAGAGCCAGAGAATCCAGTAGACTTTTGTCCCTAGAGGCAAGTTCTCCTGCTAAAAATAGACAGCAAGCCGACAGTGTGACTATTTGTGCACCTATGGCTCACAAAGGACCCCCCTCCCCAGTCTTTCAGCTCCTCAGTCTCCTGAATAGATAAAGCAGATTGTATTATAAAAGTTCCTGCTCATATACACTACTTTGAACCTGGACGGCTGCAGAGTGTCTCTTGAAGTGCAGGCTCTGGCTTTCCTTGTGTCTGTTTTTTTACCCTGTTTCAGAGCCATCACAAGAGAATCTAAAAATGAAGCGCTGGGAAGATGAAATGGGCAGAAGTTAAAGCTCTTTCTCTGTTTGAGCCCACACCATATTCCTCCGGCGATGGAAGCATCACTTCACCTTCTGATCTGGCCTGCTTTCTGAAGACTCAACGCATTGTAAGTAATGATATAAAACTCTTCTGCCATAGAATTATTACACAGGAAGTTATCCTGTGAGCCATCTGTCCTGGTCAGCTCATGCAGGAATTCTGGGGCAAGGAGCATGACCACTTGGGAGGCTTAACCTGGACCCTGCAGAATTTTGTCTGGCCTTCTCAGGACCAGCCAAATTTGAATTGAGATGAGTTTTTTTAAAAAAAAATGTTGTCCGTATTTTCATTTGAAAGGAAAAGATCACTGCTTTCAAAATTACGGCAGGTGAACCACTTGAACACTGCAAACTGCATTTGGGTTTTGTATGTAATGCAGGTTCCGCTCCCAATAGCTCCTCAGGTGACTTCATTACATAGACAGGCAACCCAATGAGCAGGTTGGTTTAATTGGCCTCTGGACCACATTTAGGAGAAAAGAGTGCTACAAAAATATCCCAAAATTGGCCAGCTGTCCACTAAAAACAGCAGGTGCCTGTCCTACGTTTCAATAAGCACCTTCAGCGAAGAAGGCTCTTTAATCTCTTCGGCACTTTTGTTCCTTCTCTGAGCCTCTGTTCTAGTTTCCTTTCATGATTAAACTAAAACTACCTTCCTAACGTTTAAATGTATAATTTCCTTTGCTAACCAGTTGGGGGGTGAAAGGCACTCTTGTTTACCTTTCTACTCTCACATCCCTTTTAATATTTTGAATAATCTCAGAATAATCTGTAGATTAACCACTGCTGGACCTCCTGATGGCACCTGGGATTTTTGGCCTCTGTGTGACAGACCGTTGGACTGGATGGGCCATTAGCCTGATCCAACAATGGCTTCTCTTATGTTTTTATGTTATGTTCATAAAACATCCAGCCCCTTTCGCCTTTGCCTCAGCTGATCTTTCCACGCTGTTCCTCTCTGAATTCTTTCTAATTTTTCTGAATTTGAGGAGCTACGATCTGGCAGTAGGCAGCATCTAATGATTAGACACAGTTTTTAAAAAAGAAATATCTTCTCCTCCTTATACAGGTACATTACCCTTGCATGTTTTCTGTAGAGAGGGGTATTATTCTCATCTCAGGAGTGGGTTTCTTTTTTTATTTCCAGAATAACACCAGTTTGGTGGAAATGTACCACTATACACACCAATAAACTTGGATGAGTGTTTCTTTCAAAATCAGCTAAAAGTAAAGGGTGGGGGGAGGTAGGATGGCACGATCCTGGGAAACACCCATCCATATTTCAGAACACTTTCCCATCCCTGCCTGCATGGCATTGACTACAGACATGACCACAAGTAGGAAAGGAGCACAGGCAATAGTTGCTTGGGATTTTGTCTGTGCATGACATGACATCAAGTCACAGCTGACTTGATAGGGACCCTGTCTGATTTTCAAGGCAAGAGACAGAGGTGGTTTGCCATTGCCTGCCTCTGCATAACAGCCTCTTAGCGGCCACAAATGGACAAGCACGAGTACTGCAGGGATCAGTACTTGGTCTGATGCTTTTTAAATTGTTCATTAATGATTTGGAATTGAGAGTCAGCAGTGAAGTGGCTAAATTTTCGGATGATATGAAGTTGTGCAGGATGGTGAGAACCAGGGAGGATTGTGAGGCACTCCAAATGGATCTGTCGAGGATGGGCGAGTGGGCATCAGCGTGGCAAATGGGGTTCAGTGTGGCCAAGTGCAAAGTGATGCACATTGGAGCCAAAAATCCTAACAATAAATACATGTTGATGGGGTCCAAACTGGCAGAGACTGACCAAGAGAGACATCTTGGAGTCCTAGTGGATAACTCACTGAAAATGTCGAGACAGTGTACGACTGCAACTAAAAAAGGCCAATGCTATGCTGGAGATTATTAGGAAGGGTAGTGAAAACAGATCAGCCAATATCATAATGCCCCTATATAAATCAATGGTGCAACTTCATTTGGAGTACTGTGTACAGTTCTGGTCATCACACCTTAAAAAGGATATTATAGCTTTGGAAAAAGTGCAGAAAAGGCCAATTAGAATGATAAAGGATTGGAACACTTTCCCTATGAAGAAAGATTAAAACACTTGGGGCTCTGTAGCTTGGAGGAACGACAGCTGAGGGGTGACATGATCGAGGTTTATAGGATTATGCATGGGATAGAGCAGGTAGAGAAAGAGGTACTTTTCTCCCTTTCTCACAAAACAAGAAATTGCTGAGTGGTTGGGTTAGAACGGATAAAAGGAAGTACTTCTTCACCCAAAAAGTGATTAACACATGGAATTCACTGCCACAGGAGGGGGTGGCGGCTACAAGCATGGACGGCTTCAAGAGGGAATTGGATAAACATATGGAGCAGAGGTCCATCTGTGTGACAGAGTGTTGAACTGGATGAGCCACTGGCATGATTCAACATTGGCTTCTCTTATGTTCTCTTAATCAGGGCTTGCAGTTACCCTTCCCCCCAACTTGGATTGCTCCAGCCTGCTTATATATGGAGGAAAACCCTTCCTGATCTCATTGGGGTCTATCCCACGGTATTGTGCCAGTAGCTTGTTAGCAGAGGGAGTCGTGTCCTTGTAACTACAGATCCCTCCAAACAACACTAATTCAAAGGGAAGAAAAATAAGCAGAATATATGTGTGGGATGGGGAGGACAATCTATAGATGTAAAATTTAATTCCCCTGGGACTTAAGGATACGGGATATTCTTGGTTCTGTGCATTGCTTTTTACACATTCAGATCTCTACAGCTTTGCTATTCTTGCCTACGAATTAATAAACCGTTGTTTTTTTCTAGTTTCTAGGCTTTGTTCTCATTCTGTCCTCCTTTCTTGCTTATGTTTATGTGATCTCCTTTGCCTTTTTGTTCATTCTGCCAATATATTTTACATGGTTGCAATATTATTTGTTCGTTTGTTTATTAGATTTCTGAATTGCCCATCTGTGCAACCACAGGGCTCTGGGCAATGTACAACAATGCATAAAAACATCACTATAAAAAATAAAATATATTCCAGTAAAAAAATAAAATATATACCAGTAGATAGATTAAAACTCCAGATGGTGAACTAAAAAATCTCCCGCCCCTTCTGGACTGCCTGGCCACCTCATGGGCAGAGGGGGGTGGGACAAAATGACCTGGAGGGCATACTGCCTGAACAAACTAAATCTGTCTCAATCACTTGCTTAAGACATCATCATTTCCCAGTCCTGTAGAGACTAATGTACTTCCCTTGTCCTTCAAAGAGAGAAGCTGGATGATGGGAAACGACACACAACCGGCAGAATTCATGCTGATGGGCTTTTCAATGACGAGGGAGTTACAGAAAGTCCTTTTTGCACCGTGTCTCACACTCTACCTACTGATGATCGCTGGGAATGCTTCTATTGTGACCATGATCAGCTTTGATTCCCGGCTTCACACCCCCATGTACTTTTTCCTGTGTAATTTCTCTGTGGCAGAGATGTTGGTCACATCCACAGTGGTCCCCAGAATGCTGGTAGGCTTAATGGCTGAAAGGGATACCATCCCCTTTGGAGAATGCTTGGCTCAATTTTACTTCTACTTTTCTTTGGGGACCACAGTGTTCCTCCTCCTGGCTGTAATGTCAATTGACCGCTACGTGGCTATATGCCACCCCCTCCGCTACTCAACCATCCTGACCAACCATGTCTGCATCCAATTGGCTTTTGGCGCATGGGCAACCTCCTTCTTTTCCATGATCCCCCCATCTGCTCTCAGGGCTAGGCTGTCATTTTGCCGCTCCAACCAGATTGATCATTTCTTCTGTGACAATGCACCTTTGCTCAAGCTTTCCTGCTCAGACACCCGCCTCATCGAACTCTGGGATTTCCTTCTTGCTGTTCTCTTTGACTTAAGCTCTTTCACAGTGACAGTGGCCTCCTATGTCGCCATCATCGTCACCATCGTGAGGATCCCTTCAGCTACAGGCCGCCAAAAGGCCTTCTCCACCTGTGCCTCACACTTCACTGTGGTCGTCATTGGCTACGGCACCACCATTTTCGTCTACGTGAGGCCCAACAAAAACTACTCCATAGACCTAAACAAAATGGTAGCTCTGTTGACCTCTATAGTGACCCCATTCCTCAGTCCCTTCATCTTTACCTTGAGAAATGAGAAAGTCAAAGAGGTCTTTAGAGACTGGTTGGGGCATCTAAGAAGTCTATAGAACAGTACTGTGACTGGTTGTATTAATTTAAAAAAAAACTTGAGGATTGCTTTCCTGGATCAGATCAAGGTTCGTCTAGTTCAGCTTGGTTTCCAAGAGTGTCCAACCAGATGCTTTAGGGGACACACAAACATGGAACATGATGGGGATAGCAATCCCTTGTTATTGATCCAAAAGTATCTGAGATTCAAAGGGCTCTTCATCTGGAGATCCCATTTTGCTGTTATGACTAAGTGCAATGATAGACCTGTCTGCCATGAATTGGTCTCTGAATAAATTTGCTTCTTTTGTGACTTCTGACTGATTTTGTTCTCTGGGTAGGAGCCTAATGATATTCTGCTGATGAAAAAATAAAAGAAAGGCCATTCTTATTTTCATTTTTTTATTTATAGCCCACCTTTCTCACTGACACAGTGTAAAACAATGCAAATAATATAATGAGACATCTGATAAACGATGCCACAGATAGAACTAGGGTTACAGAAATCTGAAACAAGGCACTGATGATTAGAAATGGAATGTTAAACAATGCAGAAGAGGTGTTACATAAGTATAAAGCAATGAAATGAGATTAGGACAACACATACAATAATAATCAATAATTATCATATGGCATTGTGTGTAATATAGCAAGGAGACCTGAAGATTACCAGGCAGCCTTATGTTCTAGCTCTTTTGTGGTGAGCTAGACTTATTTGAGGGGCTGAGAGAGTTTTGAAAGAGCTGCAACTGACCCAAAGTCACCCACCTGGCTTCATGTGGAAGAATGGGATTCGAATCCGGTTCCCCAGATTACAGTCCACTACTCTTAACCACTATACCAAACTGGTTCTCATAATACATACATCAACAAAACAGGGACCACGATGGAATAAGTACAGAACTATAGAGAGCACCGTGTATAAACATACAATATATGCAATAATATTTAATGAAAATATAAATTGTGTGCAATATACAAAACGTGTATAATCACCTTATATGTATTTACAAAATTCATTCAAATTCATGTATAAGCTGTCAAATACAGAATCAAAGTAACAGAAAATATGAAGTGAACAGTCCAAATATTCTCCTATCTAAATAGCTAGCTCCTGTATAAATGTAATCCAAGGTAATATTTTATTTCAGATCTTGCTGTTATAGAAGAGGTGACTCAACAGTCCCACCACTGTAGGACATGTAATCATTAAGATAAGCGATCCGATGACTTCCCCGTTGACAAGAAAGAAGGCTGGAAACGACTTGTCAACCAGGAAGTCGGCAGATCTCTTTTGAAGGTGACATCATACAACATGGATCCAGTTTTATCCTCAGTGGGACCAAGAGAAATTCTTCAACAGGGAAAGGCCCATTCAAAGATATTCCTCTGAGCAGGTATTGGACACTGGCCTAACTCCAGAGGAGTGTAAAGACAATGATGTCTCCTCAAGGGGGAGTGTGTCACAGTTGAAGATAGACATGAAAACTAGGCATATGCAACTGCAGAAAAGAGATAAGGAATATTTGGCAGGACTTTCACCTTTGCAGTTGCAGCCCCAACACTTAGTACAGACAGAATACTTTGTAACAAACCCCTTGGAAGATCCCCAGAGAATGATGGAATTACATAATGATAAGGGAATAGGCATGGCTGTACAGCCCTACCAGCTCCAGCTGTAGGTCAACCAGTGGATCCAGTGCAGCAGTTATGTACCCTGATGACTCAGTTCTTGGGGCAAAATGGGCAGCAGATGAATACAATGCAACAGCATTTAATAGGAAATCAAGGAGATAGATGGACAAAGTTAAAGCTTCCTGAGCTAAAACCTGGAGATGATGTGGCAACTTTTTTTCCCTTTATTTGAAGCTACAGCTTGGGACTACCATTTGCCAGACACTGAATTTATGGGAACTCTGTGGAGGAGCTTGCATGGGGAGGTTGCAGAACTACTTACACAGCTCACCCCCTAGCAAGCAAGGGACTATCAATATTTTAAGCAGTTAGCTTTTCGGCAGTTTGGACTTTCAACCAACCAACTTCAGTGATATTTTTGTCAGACAGCTCCTAAGCCAAAGGAATTTCATAATTCCTTTGTTAGTAGGGCACAGAGAATGTGTCTTCATTGGACTGAGTCAGCTCAACTACATACATTATGTCATTTATCAGAACTGATAGTTCAGGAACATGTTTATCATGTTCTTCCACCAGAACATGCAGTGTTAGCATGCGCTCAGAGACCCGCTACTACCCAGGACTTGGCAATGGTACTGGACAAAATAGCTGCTGTGGGTTATTCTGCACTGAAGTGGCAAGGAATTGGAAAGGTGCTAGGAAGAACATTTATGTTTCCCTCCAAGCAGTACAGACAAGAACAACAGAATGAATTTAGGATGATTCCCCAGCAGCAAATTCAGACTGCAGCTAAGATCCTGGTCAAGGAGGGAAAGGGGTTGGGAAATTCAATTTCAGTTTGGGTGATCTGTCATTATTGTAAACAGCCAGGACACATCAAAACTCAATGCCCTAAGTTGATGGCTAAAGGTGACAGACATCAACCGAAAGTCCAAGTGGTTTCAAATTGGTCTCAAGCCCAGTTGAATACTGTACAGGGAATATATGCCAGAGAAGAAAAGCTCTAAATTGGGATCTGAAAAAATAACTTGTAGTCCCAGAAACATTCAGAAAAGAAATCATAAGAGTCAGGTATGATCTGCCTCTGACAGGCCTTCTTGGGTTCAAGAGGAAACTGGCTAAAATCAGTTTGGTCTTCTACTAGCCTGGTATACATAGGGATGTGGAAAAGTATGTTGCTAGTTGTGAAATCTGTCAGAAGGTTAGCTATGCCTCTGATCACCTAAAGGTCCCCTTAGGAGAAATGGCAGTGGTTCAAACACCCTTTTCTGAAATTCAAATTGACATTCAAGGGCCTTTTGTACCCTCTAAGTCCAGGGGAAAAAAACTTTTTAGTAATCATTGATAGGACAACTTGTTTCCCAGTAGCTATGCCTTTGAAGATTTGATACAAAATCACAGCACTAAGGCTGTTACACTGTGTTACCATTATATTTTAACACATGCCATTGAAGGTGGCTGATGCTATGGGTGTCACCAAAGCTGTGTTGGAATTGTATGCTTGATATGGGTTTCCCAGAGAAGTGATGTCAGATCAGGGCACTGAGTTTGTAAGTAAGTAATGCAGAAGCTGTATGAGCTAACAGAGTAACTCAATTTAAGTGCAGCTTATCATCTGCAGTCGCACGGGTAGGCCGAAAAATGGGGAGGGACTCTCACCCGCATGTTGAAAACCTTTTGTACAGCACATCAAAGGAATTGGGATGAGTTCCGACCTATGTTAGTGAGTGCATATAGAGGAGCCGTACACCCCTCCTTGGGAGGCTACTCACCCAATGAGTTGGTGTTCAGGAGGAAACTGCCTGGAGTTCTAGAGCGGCTAAGGGTGAATTGGGAAGGCATTTGGGCCCTAGAGACACTCCAGTCAGCCACAGAGTATTTTGCAAACCTACAAAGGGTGTTGCAGAGTTTAAGACAAATACCTCATAAAGCGATGGCAGAAGCTAGGCAAAAGCAGAACTGTTATTATGATAGGTCTGCCAGGCCTAGGGAGCTACAGGAGGGATGATCTGGCCCTGCTATTGAAACCAGAAGGAGTGGGGAGATTAGATTTGAGATGGAGTGGGCTATTCAAAGTGATAAAAAGCTGTGGTAATCAGTTTTCCCTCTAAGATGAGTTAGTGAGATCTAGCTCATAGTTTTTAGCCTCCAGCTCACACATTTTTGTCTTCGCTCATGAAGGATGACTCCAGAACACACTAATTTATGCAGTAGCCAAATAAGTTGCTCACAACTTTAATGCCAGTCACTCACAAAGTAGAATTTTTACTCATAAGACACCACAGGTTAGAGGAAGCATTGGTGGTAATGGAAATTATCAAGTGGAAGACCTTGAAAGAGGGATTTCGTTACCTCCCATTAATCGATTTTAAACAATTGTGAGGCGGGAGGTACAGCAATTGCCAATAGAAGGTTGGATTGAGGAGGATTTTGACATCCCCAATTTAGTGGCAGAGACTGGAAGGAAGGAGGGGCTGAGAGAGATTCCTATTAGTGAGGCTTCAACAGCAGAACAGCAAATGCAACTGAAGAAGGCACTACAGGATTTTGCAACCTTGTTTACGAATGATCCAGGGGGGACATTAGATTAGCCATGACTTAGATACAGGGGAGCACCCACCAATTAGGTGCAATCCATATCCCATTAGAGAGCCATTGAGGAAGGTAGTAAGGCAGGAGATACAGAAAATGCTTGAGATGGGAGTTATTGAACCTAGCACTTCCAAGTGGAATATTAATCTTGTGATAGTCCCTAAAAAGAAGCTGCATGAAGGAGACCCCCAGAATATTGTTTGTGTGTGGATTATAGACGGTTAAACCAATTGTGTAAAACTGATCAATATCCATCACCAAATATAGAGGAAGTCTTGGAAAGGATTGCGAATGCTGAATATGTTACCACCTTGGCTCTTACCTCCAGGTTTTGGCAGTTACCGTTAATGGAAAGAGCCAAAGACAGAATATCCTTTCCTTGCTTCCATTCAGACTTAACTCAACTAGTAAGGTGATCCAGAGATTAATGGATAAGGTGTTGCATGGACTAGATTTTGCAGGGAGCTATCAGGATGACATTGCAGTGACAAGCTCATCTTGGTCACAACATTTGCACCATCTAAGAGTGGTATGAAAGAGAATTCAAGAGGCAAGATTAACGATTAAGCCTTCAAAATGTCAAATTGTTGATAGCTCTGCTGTATACTTGGTCCATCAGATTGGGAGGGAGAAGATTGTACCTCAGGGTCTGGTCACACTGCCGTTTTGATCGGGATTCGCTGCTGTTTCCTTGCGCATGTCAGTTTCACGTTCACACACGCCAATCTGCCTCCTGCCCCGAAGTAGGCTTACTCGCGCAATGATGCCGGGTTTTCCTGACCCGTGGAAAATCAAGGGTCCGGTCACACTGCCGTTTTGATCGGGATTCGCTGCTGTTTCCTTGCACATGTCAATTTCACGTTCACACGGGCCAATCTGCCTCCCGCCCTGAAGCAGGCTTACTTGCGCAATGATGCCAGGTTTTCCTGACCCCTGGAAAATCAAGTGTTTTCCTGGCACTTCCACTTTGAATGCGCAATTTCGCCTATCTGGACAGCCCATCTTTCACAATGATTGCGATTAGGGCCATCTGAACGCTCTTTGTGCTTTTTTTTTAAAAAAAAAAAGTTTCCGGTTTGAGCACTTGAGCAAACATGTGCTTAATAAATCCATTTAATGTTTAATAATGGATTTATTAAGTGCATGTTTAGTCAAGCGCTCAAACTGGAAGCTTTAAAAAAAATGCACAAAAGATGGCCCTGGAGGCGGGAACGAGAGGCGGGGGCTCCGGCAGCCTGGATGGGGCCGGCAAGGGGGATGACAGACACGGCGGACACAGCAGAGCCTGTTTTCGTGGGGCAGCGGCGGCGGCACCCCCCCCCAAAGTGTCAGCAGAAGCAGCAGCCGCCCGAGCCTCCCCCGTGGCCAGCAGGATCGCCTGGAGGGACGGCGCAGCAGCAGGCGAGTGGGTGCTGTAAGAGAGGGGCTGGCTGCATCTAGTCAGCCCAATGCGAAGAAAAATGTTCCCGATTTAAACAAAGCGGGAACAAAGTGCAATTACCTTTGCAGTGTGACCAGAGCCCAAGTGTTTTCCTGGCACTTCCGCTTTGAATGCGCGATTTCGCCTATCTTGGACAGCCCATCTTTCACAATGATTGCGATTAGGGCCGTCTGAACGCTCTTTGTGCTTTTTTTTTAAAAAAAAGTTTCCGGTTTGAGCGCTTGAGCAAACATGTGCTTAATAAATCCATTTAATGTTTAATAATGGATTTATTAAGTGCATGTTTAGTCAAGCGCTCAAACTGGAAGCTTTAAAAAAACGCACAAAAGATGGCCCTGGAGGCGGGAACGAGAGGCGGGGGCTCCGGCAGCCTGGATGGGGCCGGCAAGGGGGATGACAGACACGGCGGACACAGCAGAGCCTGTTTTCGTGGGGCAGCGGCGGCGGCACCCCCCCCAAAGTGTCGGCAGAAGCAGCAGCCGCCCGAGCCTCCCCCGTGGCCAGCAGGATCGCCTGGAGGGACGGCGCAGCAGCAGGCGAGTGGGTGCTGTAAGAGAGGGGCTGGCTGCATCTAGTCAGCCCAATGCGAAGAAAAATGTTCCCGATTTAAACAAAGCGGGAACAAAGTGCAATTACCTTTGCAGTGTGACCAGAGCCCAAGTGTTTTCCTGGCACTTCCGCTTTGAATGCGCGATTTCGCCTATCTTGGACAGCCCATCTTTCACAATGATTGCGATTAGGGCCGTCTGAACGCTCTTTGTGCTTTTTTTTTAAAAAAGTTTCCGGTTTGAGCGCTTGAGCAAACATGTGCTTAATAAATCCATTTAATGTTTAATAATGGATTTATTAAGCGCATGTTTAGTCAAGCGCTCAAACCGGAAGCTTTAAAAAAACGCACAAAAGATGGCCCTGGAGGCGGGAACGAGAGGTGGGGGCTCCGGCAGCCTGGATGGGGCCAGCAAGGAGGATGGCGGACACGGCGGAGCCTGTTTTCATGGGGCAACGGCAGCAGTGGCAGCAGCGACACCCCCCCCCAAAGTGTCGGCAGAAGCAGCAGCCGCCCGAGCCTCCCCCATGGCCAGCAGGATCGCCTGGAGGGATGGCACAACAGCAGGTGAGTGGGTGCTGTAAGAGAGGGGCTGGCTGCATCTAGTCAGCCCAATGCGAAGAAAAATGTTCCCGATTTAAATAAAGCGGGAACAAAGCGCAATTACCTTTGCAGTGTGACCAGAGCCTCACACTGTAAAAGCTGATGCAATCATCAGTCGGTCAATCCTGGTTACTTAAAAAATGGTGTTGAGTTTTTTGGGGGGCATGTTGATTTTACAGAAGTTTCATTCCCAACTTTTCACATCACGCAGCACCCCTTACTAATTTATGTAAGAAAAGGGCCAGGAGTGTGCCCTGGATGGTTGAGTGTCAGAGAGCCTTTGACACACTGAAGAGGAGACTTACAGAAACCCCAATTTTCAAACCACCGGATTATTCACAAAAGTTTATCATGCATACCAGTGCAAGCCATTATGGATTAGGCATAGTTCTATTGCAGAGAGGGCAAGTCGATTGCCTCCATCCAGTAGTATGCCTGAGACGTAAGCTACTGCCCAGGGAACAGAAGTACAGTGTCATTCTGGGAGTAGTATGGGCAGGGCTCTTTTTGTAGCAGGAACTCCTTTGCATATTAGGCGACACACCCCTAATGTAGCCAATCCTCCAAGAGCTTACAGAGCTGTTCTTACAGGGGCTACTGTAAACTCTTGGAGGATTGGCTACATTAGGGGTGTGTTGCCTAATATGCAAAGGAGTTCCTGCTACAAAAAGAGCCCTGAATATGGGGATTAAACAAACTCAAGACATACTGAAGGGGTGTACATTTTCAGTTGGAAATGGATCATAGCTCTCTGGTCTTCAACCACAGAATGAAAGAGACCAATGCCAGAATCCTGAGATGGGTGTTGTCCCTACAGGATTTCTCAGTTGACATTAGACATATTAAAGGAAAGAAAGTTGTTCTAGCTGATTCCCTTATGAGGAGCTATGCTGAAGTGGAATAAAGAGACAAATGATGTTTAGGGGATCTTAAAAGGGTTAAGGGATTGTGGTTGAGGGCCCAAAAGGGGGACCAGAAATCTTATCATAATGTGGAATTGTTTTGAATCCATGTTTTCATTTCTCTCTCTCTCTAAGAAAGTGAGATGGACTTTCACTCTTTTTCTGCGTGGGGGTGTAAGGCAGAGACCACAGCTCAGCCACAAAGTTGCAACCCTGAAGAACTGAGTGAAGGGCAGAGCAGGAGGCCTGACCTTGTAAATTGTTACAGGAATGGCTGCTTTTCATCTCACTAGGAGCCATAAGGCTAAACTACCTCAGTCAACAGCTGGACTGTACAGAGGGCTTGACAGCTTGTTACAATGCTCCTGGCAGCATAAAAGAAGGGGAAGAAATAATTTGGGAGGAGAGCATCATTCTAGGGAGGACGCTGTCCTTGTCCTCCCTTTGGACTAAGACATTTTAACAGTGAGCGCTGTCTGATTTTAACTGCTTGTTATATTTTGACAAGCTGTAGACATTTTGCTGACTTTTTTTTTTTTGCTTTTGTTATCCATTCTTGGAGTGAACATGTTTTATTTTGTTTTGATAATAACCCTTGCCTTGTTTATTGAACTCTAGTGTGGAACCTGAGTCTGTGCACCTGGAGGAGGACCCTATACCTTAATCCTACAAATGGGTTATAAGACACAGTAGGGTGGTCAAAAGAGAGGAAACAGAGATAGTGTTAGTGGAGGAGGGTTAGTGGAGGACGGGGTTCTGGTGAGCTGGGGAAGAGGACGGAGTGGGGAACTCCAGATCACTGCATCTTTGGCAAACCCTTTGCCGATCTTGCTGTTTCTGGAGCCTTTGCAACAATTCAAATAAAACAGCAATTATGAAAACCCATTAAAAGTCACAATGGGAAAAAACGCAACTTGAGCTGCCCGTCATTCAAAACTAAACCAGTCAAATGCTGTCGTCAATAAAACTGTCTTCAACTACCTCCTACCCGCCTCCTGCTTCACCATCCGCCTACCTCCCTCCAACCACCCTTCTCCCCACCAACTTCCACTTTAAAATTAGTCATTGGCCCTCTTGATGACTTACCACTAGCCCAATGGCAGGCCTTTTTCAAGCTGTCAAGAGAAATTCAGTTTGAACTTATCAGTTTACAACTGTGAATCCAACTGCCAAGGCTCACACGTATTTATACATTTCTGTCTCCCCGGGGCATTGTGATGCTGGCATTGTGACATCAGCATCTAGATAACAGGGGCCGATCTCTGGGCTACATGGCAGATGGAGGAGTGGGGGAGCAGGAGGACAGGGGTCAGCTTGTGGCTATCTACCCAAGAAGCATTCTATAGACAAGAAATGATAACTAAGCATTAATGGTTAACATATCATGACATATTAGAGTTTTCTCAAGGGGACACAGTGCCATAAAGTCCACCCTCCAAAGCAGCCGTTTTCTCCAGGGGAACTTATCTTGGCCGTCTGGAGTTCCTCTGTAATAGCAGAACTCCAGGTGCCATCTAGGTGCTTGGTGGCCCTAGAAGGGCATGCAGTTTTTCCCGTTCAATATTCAAATCTGCTTTGAAATTCAGGCCTCTTGGTGGCACTCTCAACAGAGGCTTGGGGTGCCAGAATCAGTGTTCGGACTGGGCTCTGCTGTATGTCCTCTTGAAGAGGGCAGTCTCTGGAGCATGGGGCTGTGTCATTTGGGGTGGTTCAAAGGTTGTTTTGGGGTGCAGCCTGGCCCCTATGTCCACCTGTGTGATTGTCCTGGGGGAAACCTCACTTTTGAGCAGCTGGCACAAGAACTACTTTGGACCAGAACACAGAATATGTCCTCTCAGAGAGGAAAGTCCCCTGAACATGGGGATATATGACATGTGGGGGTCAAACCCTAACTTTTGGTGTACAGAGGGCATGTAGTTGTTCCAATTCCTTATTCAGCTCTCCTTTGAAACTCAGGCCTCTCGGTGGCAGTCCAAATAGAAGCCTGTGGTGCCAGAACCAGTGTTTGGACCAGGCACCATTATATTTCTTTTTGCAGGGGACAGTCTGGAGTATGGGGATGTGTCATTTGGGATGGTCCAAAGATTGTTTGGGGATCACCTGGCACGAGAACTGTGCTTTGGACCAGGAAACACCATGTGTCACCTCAAAGGGGAGGTGTATGATTTATGGTGGCTCAAACCTTATTTTGGGGTTCAGAGCTTTTAAACTTCCCTCAATGTTTTTTTGCTAAATTTATGAATAAAGAAAGAATAAGGAACTGGGAACCAACTTCAGCCTCCTAGTAGCTGAGGTGAGGCTGGAAAGCCATTGAACTGACTTCCCCGTTCCTGCCTGTTCTCTGCCCAGAGAATTATTTTTGTTTAAGTTTAACTCCTGATGAAGGTTTTACTCAGTTCAAACCTCCAAGAAAAAAAGTATTTCTTCACAACCTCTGCTCATATCTATCATTATTCATTCTAATCTCTAACAGAATTTATTTTTAAAAAAACAACACTTTTTGATTCATTTACATTGGTTTCAGCCTTGGCTACCTGAGATGCTTTAAATGGAGAAGCCAGGGCTTAAATAATACCTAGCATGCCCTTGGTCCCGCCATACTGAGGAACACACCTTGACAGAGCCAGAGACTCCAGTAGACTTTTGTCCCTAGAGGCAATTTCTCCTGCTAAAAATAGACAGCAAGCTGACAGCTATGCTCACAAAAGATCCCCCCTCCCCAATCTTTCAGCTCCTCAGTCTCCTGTGTGGGTAAAGCAGATTGTCTTATAAAAGTGCCTGCTCGTATACACTACTTTGAACCTGGATAAAACACACTGGCTGCAGAGCGTCACTTGAAGCGCAGGCTCTGGAATAGAATGGAGAGGCTTTTCCTGACTGTGTGTCTGTTTTTTTTACCCTGTTTCAAAGTCATCACAAGAGAATTTAAAAATGAAGCACTGAGAAGATGAAATGGGCAGAAGTTAAAGCTCTTTCTCTGTTTGAGCCCACACCATATTCCTCCGGCGATGGAAGCATCAGTTCACCTTCTGCTCTGGCCTGCTTTCTGAAGACTCAACGCATTGTAAGTAATGATATAAAACTCTTTCTGCCATAGAATTATTACACAGGAAGTTATCCTGTGAGCCATCCGGTCCCTCGGTCAGCCTCAATGCAAGGAATTCTGGGGCAAAGGGAGGCATGACCACTTGGGAGGCTTAACCCGGACCCTGCAGAATTTTGTCTGGCCTTCTCAGGTCCCACCAAATTTGAATTGAGATGAGTTTTTTTTTTTAAAGTCCATATTTTCATTGGAAAGGAAAAGAGCATTGCTTCTAAAATTATGCCAGGTGGAGCACTTGAGCACTTGAAGTGCATTTGGGTTTTGTATGTAATGCAAGTTTCTGTAGCTCCTTGGGACATTTTGGCTGCAATCACACACTAAATAATCCTCTTTCAATGCATTTTCCGACTGGATTTTGCTACTGTATGGACTGGCAAAATCCAGTTGGAAAGTGCATTGAAAGTGGATTGAAAGTGGATTATGTAGTGTGTGTGATCATATCCTTTATTACATAGACAGGCAACCCAATGAGCAGGTTGGTTTAATTGGCCCTTGGACCACACTTAGGAGAATAGAGTGCTACAAGAACATCCCAAAATTGCTCAGCTTGTCCACTAAAAACAGCAGGTGTCCGCCCTACCTTTCAATAAGCACCTTTAGTGAAGAAGGTTCTTTAATCTCTTCGGACCTTTTGTTCCTTCTCTGAGCCTTGGTCCTAGTTTCCCTTCATGTCTAAACTAAAGAACCCTCACGGAATAGAATCATTGTTGGAGAGAAAAAACAGGCAGTGGCCGCTGAAGAAGTTTAATTCCTTGAGAGACTGGGCTCCAGATAAGAGCAGACAGAGACAGCTTTCAAAAAGTTCCCTCAGTCCGGAGAGGCACAGTCACGGCAAGAGGCACGGCAAGCTACAATATGAACTTGCGAAATCTTATACGTGTATTTCACTGGAACTTGTGAGTCAGTTCACTCACTGAAAGTGCTGTTTGTACTAGGAATGAAATGTGTGAAGCGGCTCCTTCAAGTGATGTGTGACTTTCCTCGGGGCTACGTGTTGTTAATGTAAAACATACAAGATTGTTACCAGAACTGTTCATTATTGAAAATTGTATAAATGGTGATGAGTGTCAACAGGATAGTGTATCTTCATATATTCATTATATAATTGTTACAGCGGTTTCAAACTGCTCTTTGACCGTGGGCTTGCATAGGATTGTATGTTGCTTAAAATGATCAGGTAAAGGTTTTTAATAAGGATATTGCATTGTAATAGCGTTTCCAGTTTTTTTGTCTCGTTTAGTCCACTAAAAACAGCAGGTGCCCACCCTACCTTTCAATAAGCACCTTCAGCGAAGAAGGCTCTTTAATCTCTTTGGACCTATTGTTCCTTCTCTGAGCCTCTGTTCTAGTTTCCCTTCATGTTTAAACTAAAACTAGATTCCTAATGTTTAAAGGTATCGTTTCCTTTGCTAACCATTTGTGGGATGAAAGGCACACTTGTTTACCTTTTCCACTCTCACATCCCTTTTTAATATTTTGAATCATCTCAGAGTAATCTGTAGACTAAGCAAAGATATCCGGCCCCTTTCGCCTTTGCCTCAGCTGGACTTTCCATGCTGTTCCTCTCTGAATCCTTTCTGCTGTTTCTGTATTTGAGGAGCCATGATCTGGCAGTAGGAGGCATCTAATGATGAAAAAGAAAGAGAGAAAGAGAGAAAGAGAGAAAGAGAGAAAGAGAGAGAGAGAGAGAGAGAGAGAGAGAGAGAGAGAAAGAAAGAAAGAAAGAAAGAAAGAAAGAAAGAAAGAAAGAAAGAAAGAAAGAAAGAAAGAAAGAAAGAAAGAAAGAAAGAAAGAAAGAAAGAAAGAAAGAAAGGAAGGAAGGAAGGAAGGAAGGAAGGAAGGAAGGAAGGAAGGAAGGAAGGAAGGAAGGTAGATCCAGGTACTTATTCTTGCATATTTTCTGTAGAGGGGGGTATTCTCTTCTCAGGAGTGGTTTTTGTTATGATTTCCCGGATAGCACCAATTTGGTGAAAATGTACCACTATACACACCAATAAACTTTGATGAGTGTTTGTTTCAAAATCAGCTAAAAGTAAAAAGGGGGAAAGGTAGGATGGTACAATCCTGGGAAACACCCACCCATATTTCAGAACCCTTTCCCTTCCCTGTCGGCATGGCGATGACTACAGACATGACCACAAATGAAAAAGGAGCACAAGCAATAGTTGCTTGGGATTCTTCTTTTGTGCACGAAACACCATCAAGTCACAGCTTTTTAAAAATTATTTTCTATACAAAACAGAAATAAAACCGTTGCATAAAGTGGTAAAGGTATTCGGAGTCAATATCAAACTGACCAAGAGTCAAGACACATTGAACGGCATGTAGGGAACCAAAAGGAGTTTCAAAATACAAAAGGTCTTGATAATAGCAGTTATTGGGGAGAAAATCCCCATTAATCAAGTAAGTGACCATTCAGAACCAAGAGGCTTGATATGTGTGTAGACGGACACCCATGGTGATAACAGCATTCTGTGAGGCAATTTTCTCCAGGAGAAAATGTTCCCATAATTTGTTTTTCAGGGAGGGAGCTGCTTTGTCTTTCCAATTTTGAGTGATCACAAGTCTCGCAGTAGCAAGTAGCATGGCAATTAATGAGTTTTTTGTTTTGTTTTCTGCAGGATCAAACCAGAAATCAAGGAAGAGGACTTCTGGAAAGTCAGGTGAGAGAACTCCAGTGATGGGATTGATTTGGGTAATAATTTGTAACCCAAAATTATGCCTCTTTGGACATTGTCACCAGCAGTGCAAGAAATCTCCTATAGAACCACAGTTCTTCCAACAGTATTTGTTGCTTTGTGGTTACCATTCAAGTCACAGCTGATTGATAGGGACCCAGTAGGATTTTCAAGGCAAGATACAAACAGAGGGGGTTTGCCACTGCCTGCCTCTTAGCAGCCACAAATGGACTAGCAGAGCTTGCAATCACCCGTCCCCTCCCCTCCCCTTGTGTTGTTCCAGCCTTCTTATATGTGGAGGGAAGCCCTTCCTGATCTCGTTGTGGTATGACCAGGGAACTGGAATAAAATCTTAAAATGGACCTCCGGAATGTTTCCAACTCCATTTTGAAACCAAAGAAATTCTTCATTCCTACGGCTCTTTCAGGGAGACTCGTCTAGACTATTACACTTCTTCAGGGAGGGAAGCCAGCATGGTATAGCCCAGTCTCGTCAGATCTCAGAAAGCTGAGCAGGGTCAGTGGGGAGACCACCATGGAAGACTCTGTTGAAGAGGGCAATGACCAACCACCTCTGCTTCTCACCTGCCTTGAAAGCCCCTTGCCAGGGTCGCCGTAAGTCATCTGTGACTTCATGACACTTGACGCAAATGCAATAATTCTTCTTCGGATACTGTTTCATGATTTCTCTCATCACTGTGTTGCTTTAAAAGAGGATGCTGACAGAAATCCCACAGTATTGTGCCAGTAGCTTGTTAGCAGAGGGAATCGTGTCCTTGTAATTACAGAGCCCTCCAAACAACACTAATTCAAAGGGAAGAAAAATAAGCAGAATACGTGTGTGGGATGGGGAGGACAATCGATAGATGTAAAATTTAATTCCACTGGGACTTAAGGATACAGGATATTACTGGTTCTGCACAGATCTTTTTTTGCCTATGAATTAATAAACCAATTTTTCTCCCTAGGTTTTGTTCTGTCCTCCTTTCTTGCTTATGTTTTTATGGTCTCCTTTGCCCCTTTGTTTATTCTGCTGATATATTTTACATGGTTGCAATACTACCTAAGCACTCTAGATCAGTCTCAATCACCGATCTCCCTTTCTCACAATACAAGAACTCATGGGCACTCAATGAAATTGCTGAGCAGTCGGGTTAGAACAGATAAAAGGAAGTACTTCTTCACCCAAAGAGTGATTAATACATGGAATTCACTGCCTCAGGAGGTGGTGGCAACTACAAGCATGGACAGTTTCAAGAGGGAATTAGATAAACATATGGAGCAGAAGTCCATCAGTATCTATTAGCCACAAGGTATAGATAGGAACTCTCAGTCTGGGGCAGGTGATGCACTCTATTCTTGGTTCTGGGGGGGGCAGCAGTGGGAGGGCTTCTAGTGTCCTGGCCCCACTGCTGGACCTCCTGATGGCACCTGGTATTTTTGGCCACTGTGTGACAGAGTGGTGGACTAGATGGGCCATTGGCCTGATTCAACATTGGCTTCTGTTGCACACTTCTCTTATGTTCTTACGTACTTGCTTAAGACGTCATTGTTTCCCAGTCCTGTAGAGACTAATGCACTTCCCTTGTCCTTCAGAGAGAAGCTGGGTGATGGGAAACGACACACAACCGGCAGAATTCATGCTGATGGGCTTTTCAATGACGAGGGAATTACAGAAAATCCTATTTGCACCGTGTCTCACACTCTATCTACTGATGATCGCTGGAAATGCTCTTGTTGTGGCCATGATCAGCTTTGATTCCCGGCTTCACACCCCCATGTACTTTTTCCTGTGTAATTTCTGTGTGGCAGAGATGCTGGTCACATCCACAGTGGTCCCCAGAATGCTGGTGGGCTTAATGGCTGAAAAGGATACCATCCCCTTTGGGGAATGCTTGGCTCAATTTTACTTCTACTTTTCCTTGGGGACCACAGCATTTCTCCTCCTGGCTGTAATGTCAATCGACCGCTACGTGGCTATATGCCACCCCCTCCACTACTCAACCATCCTGACCAACCATGTCTGCATCCAATTGGCTTTTGGCGCATGGGCAACCTCCTTCTTTTCCATGATCCCCCCATCTTCTCTCAGGGCTAGGCTGTCATTTTGCCGCTCCAACCAGATTGACCATTTCTTCTGTGACAATGCACCTTTGCTCAAGCTTTCCTGCTCAGACACCCGCCTCATCGAACTCTGGGATTTCCTTCTTGCTGTTCTCTTTGTCTTAAGCTCTTTCACAGTGACAGTGGCCTCCTACGTCACCATCATCATCACCATCGTGAGGATCCCTTCGGCTACAGGCCGCCAAAAGGCCTTCTCCACCTGTGCCTCACACTTCACTGTGGTCGTCATTGGCTACGGCACCACCATTTTCGTCTACGTGAGGCCCAACAAAAGCTACTCCACAGACCTAAACAAAATGGTAGCCCTGCTGACCTCTATAGTGACCCCATTTCTAAATCCCTTCATCTTTACCTTGAGAAATGAGAAAGTCAAAGAGGTCTTTAGAGACTGGTTGGGGCATCTAAGAAGTCTGTAGAACAGTACAGCGAGTTGAGAATTGCTTCCCTGGGTCAGACTGAGATTCATTTTAGCAATCCGTTGTTATTGATCCAAAAGCATCTGAGAATCAAAGGCCTCTTTATCTGGAGATTCCATTTTGCTGTTATGACCAAATGCAATGATAGACCTGTCTGCCATGAACTGGTCTATGAATAAATTTGCTTCTTTTGTGACTTCTGACTGATTTTGTTCTCTGGGTAGGAGCCTAATGATATTCTGCTGATGAAAAAATAAAAGAAAGGCCATTTTTATTTTCCTTTTTGATTTATAGCCCACCTTTCTCACTGGCACAGTGTAAATCGATGCAAACTATAGGTTGAGACATCTGATAAGCAGTGTCATAGAACTAGGATCACAGTGATCTGAAACAAAGCACTAATGATTAGACATGGAATGTTAAACAACACAGAAGAGGTGTTACATAAGTATAAAACAATGCTGTCCCACCGCAGGCCAGCCCCCTGCCCCACCCAGCTGGACCTGCAAGGGGACGGTGAGCCCCACAAGCGATGATGCCAGCTGCAGCCCCACTAACATCCTGCCAACGACCACAGGCAGTGCCACCACCCCGCGCTGCCTCCCTGCCGATGTCCACAACCCCAATAGGCAGACTGCAATGCCCGACGGGGCCCCTCCACCCCACCCCCCACAGCCAAAGGGTTAGGACCTGGGAGTGGGAACAGGCCCTGCAGCAGGGAGACCCGGGGGGAGCGCCAAGGCTGGACGGGGAGGAGGAGCCGTGCGCATGCAACCCATGCAGCTTACTTGAGCCAAGGAGGAAGAAGGAGCCACCTGGACATGCCAATTCGCATCCCCGGGGCAGGTGGCCAACAGGGGAGGCTGCCCCGGTCAAGGGGAATCGCTTACCCCATCTGAGGGCTCCAGCACAGCAGCCGGGGGCAGCCAAGAGCAGGCCCAGCTCCACCTCAACTTGGATGCTGACGACCATAGCCCACAACAGGGAGGGGCAAAGTCCAATTCAGGGGTTTAACAGGGAAAGGGAAGGAGCACCAATGGAAGGCAGGGAAGGAGTGATGGACATGGGAGGGGATCTGTGGGAAGAGGGAGGCAGGGCCCGAATGTTGGCAGAGGGGAATAAAAGAGGGGAGAAACCCAGAGCCAGGGAGGAAGAAGAGAGGACTGTCAGTTGGAGAGAGAGGGAAAGGCCTTCCTCTGGAGAGTCCCTGAAGGGAGTGGGCAAGAGGAGTGACGCAACTCCGTCTCACCCCCTTTTTCTGAGGCTCTTGGGAGAACCCTGTCTGGCAGACTCCTCTGCTGACCCCGGGTGGGAGAGACGCGAGTCCACGACCCCCAGGCTGGACCCTGGACGTGACAAATGCAATGAGATTAGGATAATACATACAACAATAATTGGCGACAACTCACCTACTCTCCCATTGGCCATTGGGGAAGCTCCTATTGGCCTGTCCTGCTGGTTCCTCCATTCTTACATGCCCACTTTTGACACATTGTACCTTGAGAGTTGCAGTTCTCAGCTGGTCTTACTGCAACCATAGCAAAGGGAATCAACACTACAGCTCCCAAGTTGGGGGTTCCAAGAGGCTGTGGGGCATTAGCAGGGAGTCAGTTAAACTGTTAATCAGTTAAAGTGTTAAACAGGAAGTAGCTTTGGAACTGAAAGAGGTTGGGGGGAAAGGGAAGTCCTGGACATCTCTCTGAATTACAACTGTTCTCCAGACTACAGAGATCAGTCCCCATGGAGAAAATGCTTTCTTTGGAGGGTGAGCTCTATGGCATTATACCTCACTGAAGTCCTTCAGCAAACCTGGCCCTTCCCTTAGTATTGCCAACCTCCAGATGGCACCTGGAGATCTTCATAATCAGTTCTCCTGGAGAAAATGGCTGCTTTGGGCAGTGGACTCTATGGCATTGTGCCCTGCTGAGGTCCCTCCCCACCCCAAACCCTGCCCTCCTCACGATTTATCCCTCAAATCTACAGGTATCACCCAACCCAGACTTGGCAACCCTGTAACTGGCTATGGAACCACTTTCCAGACCCTTGAAACCCAGAAAACATGGCATGCAGTTCTCCTCCCATACTACCCACTTGGGGCCACAAAATAACTTGAGACAGCCCCGTCTTATAACTAGACAGAAGGAAATAAACATGTCTCGCCTCCCTCTATTTTCCCCTTCCCTCCACCACCCCACCAGCCACAGCCAGGATACTCACCTGGAGCCTCTTTCTAGAGCCCATTGTATTTCTTCCCACAATGGGCCTTATTCCTAATTAATAATTATCATATGGCATTGTGTGTAGTATAGCCAGGAGATCCAAAGATTCCCTGGCAGCCTTAAGTTCTAGCTCTTGTGGAGAGCTAGACTTATTTGGGGGGCTGAGAGAGTTCTGAAAGAGCTGTGATTGCCCCATGCTCACCCATCTGGCTTCATGTAGAAGATTGGGGAATTGAATCCACTTCTCCAGATTTGAGTCCACCACTCTTAACCACTATACCAAACTGGCTCCCATAATACATACAACAAACAGATAATACACGCTATATACAATTTACAATTCTGTTCCCCTTATAAAAGCACCTTCCTGGTCCATTTTATTATAATATAGCCCTCTTTCCTTTACAGAAATGCCCTCCTGAACAATTCTGTTTTACATGGGTTGTGAAATGCCAGGAGTTTGGGAGCCCTCTGGAACTCCTGTGGCTCCCCCTTCCACATGTTGGGAGCCACTACCAAGAATGAGCAGTTGTTGACCTTTCCCATTTGTAGGATTGCACCTGCAGAAGGCCCTGCTCGGATGCACAGATGTGGAGGTGGAATATCAGAAGAGAGTTGGTCCTGCAGATATAAGGATGCAAGGTCATTAAGAGTTTTATGAGATAGCCAATACCTTGAACTGAACCCAGTAAACAATAGGCAGCCAGTGAAATGATTGCAGAATGGTTGTAATATGAATGTGCCACCTATCTCCTAATAATAACTGAGCTGCAGCATTCTGTACCATCTGGAGTGTCTGAGTGGACATCAAGGGCAGCCCCATCTAGAGTGCATTACAGTAGTCTAGTCGCAGTGTTACCACAGCAGGAATCCAGGTGGCCAGATCCATCAAGTCAAGGCACAGAGTCATCTTCTGGGCTAAATCAAGTTGGGAGAAAGTGTCCAAACTGGGCCTGGCAATTCTCCATCAGAGGATAAGGACACTATGGAGGATCTCAGACCCACAGGAGCTGTCAGAGAACTTGCTACCAACTGAGGCTACTGGACTGGTCAAGTGCCTAGGAGGGGCAAGTGCAAGAGCCACGACCAGACCCTGAATTTGCTGAAGGACCCATAAAGGAGTCTAGCCAATTGCAAAGGACCCTGTGGTCGTCCGAGGACCTCGAGAGCAGAGAAGACAGAAAGCCCAGGCAGAAGCACAGCTCAGATGGTAGAGTCCATGACTAGCTGCCTGAGGTCTCTCCAAACCATCTGGTGACCTAAAGCCATCATAAGGCTTTGCAGGATGTTGGACAGGGCCCAGCTCTGAGTGCCTGCAGGCTCCAGGCCACTGCAACAGCTACCCACACTCACTCCGCAGTCCAGCATCAGCTGTTATGTAATCAATAGCTTGCCTGGGCAGGAAAGAAAGTGGCGGGCGGGTTGGCATATGGCTGCATCAACTTACTCCTTCCGAAGTAATGCTGGGTCCAGTATAACCTGTAGGCTCTTAACAAAGTCAGGAAGGGTAGGGGGACCCCATTGTAGGTGGAAAGCACATTGTCTCTCAAGACATCTGCTTTCCCAACCAGCATTCTTTCCATCTTGCTGAGGGTTCAGTTTTAATTTATTCACTCTCAGTCGTTTAGCCACAAGAGTCAGGCAGTGGCTCAAGGCCTTTCCTGTATCACCAGAGATTTGGATACAGAGATATATAGCTGGGTGTCAGTGTCACCCCATTCTGCTCAACTCAGGTGACTCGTTTGTTCTCTGTGAGGGTCCCCCAGCCCCCTGGCAATATACCACCTTCCTTGTGATGGCTGGCGGGAAGGTGGAGTGAGATCTGCCAGCAGAACACCTGTAGGATCCAACCCACTTCACCAATTACGGTCTTTTTGGGTTTGTGGTATGTCTGCTGCATCCAAATTCTTTTTTTCAGTACCAAGCACTCTAATTCATCCATCCAAGCACTCAGACCTCTGTCACTATCTTATAAAATTTACATCATTTTTTCCCCTTCCAGTAAATGGGAAAGACCTGTAGTCCCAACCAAGGATGGATTCCAGAGAGAGGCATGCAGTGGATGACCACAGCCACCACATCAGTCAACACACTGCGAATGCCACAGTTGCTCAGTTAGGTGAGCTCCTGATCTGGGATCCTGAGGACTGAAACAGACCAGCATGGAATTTGTGTCACTGTGCTGAAACAGACAAGTTCAAGCATCTTCTTCCATCCCAAAGTGCAAGTTTCAGGCTCATGCAGCCTCAATTTGCCTTGAGGTCATGCAAGAAAGGAGAGCTGGTTTAATACTTCAGCCTCCACTGGACAGCTTTCAGGAAATGTCCCACATATACAGAGTAGGGTTCCTTTTCTAAGCTTTGGGTTCCCCAGGGGATAAGATCCTGTGAGAAGATTGCTTGCGCCTGGGAGTAGTTGAAGACCAAAGCCTGTCTCCGACAGGAGAGCAAGTAGACGTCTGCATGTGCTGGTCTGAGGGTGTGTGGGATTCACTACAGAGCTGTGTGACAAATCATTCTGTGACATCAGTTTCTGCCCTGAATCATTCATTCACTTAAACATTTGTACTCCACTTTCCTTTCCAATCGGGGCCGAAAGCGTTTGGCAAAATTCTCCCCTTTCTCATGTTATCCTCACAATAACCCTGAGCAGGGCTATTTTTGTGGGGAAAGCCCAGCAGGAACTCATTAGCATAAGAGGCCACACCCAACAGCAGAAACTCATTAGCATATTAGGCCATGCCCCTGACAGTTCATTAGCATATTAGGTCACACCCCCATACCTTCCCTTGGCTTGCCCAGGTGCCCCTTGGAGGGAAGCCGGACCTTGGAGGGAAAGGAAGAGAAGGCAGTTTAAACTGCCTTCCCTTGGCTTGCCTGGGCACCCCTTGGCTGCAGGGAGCCAAGGCAAGCCAGCCCTTGGACAGGCCGGGGAAGGCACGGGGAGGTATTTAAATGCCTCCCCGATCCTTCCAGGGTCCCCCTAGCCTGCCTGCCTCGGAGTCACCGGAGGGGTCGCTCTCCAGGCCTTCCCTCTGTGGCCATGCATGCAGAGGTGTTGGCTGTAGTGGGCGTGGCCAACTCTGAAGCCAGCCGGAACGCCGTTCCTGTGCATTCCTGCCTAAAAATAGCCCTGACCCTGAGAGGTAGGTTAAGCTGAGTATGAATGACTGCCCCAAGGTCACCCAGCAAGCTTCCAGTTTGGTGTAGTGATTAACTGGCCATACCAACCAACATCAATGGACTGGACACGCCCTATGGCAAGCTATGACTACTGATTTCATATGCTTATAATGTGTTTTTAAGATTATATTGTATTTATGTAAATGTTGTAACCCGCCCTGAGCCTGTTTACGGAATAAATGCAAAGAATAAATAAATAAGAGTGCAGACTCTGATCTGGGAGAACCGGGTTTGATTCTCCACTTCTCCACATGCAGCTGCTCAAGTGACCTTGGGTCAACCACAGTTCTCTTAGAACTGTTCTCTCAAGAGCAGTTCTCTCAGAGCTCTCTCAGCCTCACCTACCTCACAGGGTGTCTGTTGTGGGGAGGGGAAGGGAAAGGAGATTGTAAGCCACTCTAAGACTCCATGTGAAGAGTGGAGTATACATCCAATCTCCTCCACATGCAGCTGCTGGAGTGACCTTGGGCAAGCAACAGTTCTCTCAGAGCTGTTCTCTCAAGAGCAGTTCTCCCAGAGCTCTCTCAGCCCCACCTACCTCCCAGGGTGTCTATTGTGGGGAGGAGAGGGGAGGGGAAAGAAATTGTAAGCTGCTCTGAGGCTCCTTCAGGTAGTGAAGAGCAGGATATAAATCCAATCTCTCCTCCTCTTCCTTGTTTGGGGCAAATTCTAGAGCATCACCTGACATGATGATGTCACTTCCAGGTCACACCAGAAGTGGCATCACTATGAAAGTTGATTGCTAATATATCCTTGGATTTGGACAGATGAGCAATCTTAAACCTGTCTTTGTGAGGTAAAGTAAATTCACTCAAAATGAATATTATACCTTGGATTATATATGTTTTACATGCAGTTTCTTTTCCTATTCCTAGATAGATATATTCCTAAAATTAGTACTTCATTTCAGAAATGTATGTGGGATTCCTTACCACCTCAAATTTCTTTAAAGAGGATGGAACTCCCATTTAATGAAGGAGGATTCAGTTTTCCTGGCCTTAGTTCACATTATCAGACATATTGTTAATTTGTACTAATTACTGGGATTATTCCTCTCAGATGGAATAATTAATAGACTGTGATGACAAGTTTTTGTTATTTTCTCAGGTGAGGTCTAGATATGGTCCGTCAGCCTCTGTTGAATATATAATCCAGAGAGATCTATGGGAACAAGGTATAATAAAAAATGAAATTATAACTATGACAAATTTGATACTTCAATATTTTCTTATTATAGTTTAAATCTCTCTATAACAGTACATATCTTAGTCACAATAAATAATTCATTATCGTTTTCAATAGTCCATTTTTAACTATCCATATGATGAATGAAAGTGCCTGTAAATGTTCTTTCCAAGATTAAAGTGCTTGTGCTGTAGTAAATGGTCTTATGTCCTTTGTTCTTGTGGATGATTTATGGATGTTCTAATGAAGCCTCTGATGGACCTGTTGACATTTAATTCCATTGCTTCTCAGCTTTCTCAAAGAGGCAACAGAACAAAATCCATATATCAAATTATCTATAACTCATAACGTAACAACCTATAACCACAGTTGCATTAAGCACAATAATAATGTATAAATAATATTTATGCACTTACCAATCAAAGACAGACAAGAATTTAACAAGCACAATTTTCACAGAAGGAAAGGTTTAAAACACCTTCATGACGACTTTCGGTTTCGGCGGAGCGAATGGCGGCCACCTCTCAGGACGCTCCCGGAGATGGTTACCCACGCGCAGTTTGGGGGGGTCTTCGCTTATGTGAAAGACCCTAGTGAGCCTTAGTTAAAGGCTCCGAACCGGGGGCGCTTGGGGAGTAGCCTCTTTGCCGGCAAACAGCCGGGAAATTGAGGCTTTCTCCCCGCCCCAATCGGCCCCGCTGTGTTGTGCCCGTAATGGGACTCAGCAACGCCACCGACTTCCAGGAGTGAATAAAGCGATTGAATTAAAGATAAACGGAAAGATCTGGCATCGAACCGTGAGTTGGAGATCTATTTTGAAGTGAAAATTTGAAACCCCCGCAAGCGTATAAGCGGATGGGAGGAGGGAGGAATCCCCACCCCCTTTGAGAAACAAGACTTATAAAAGAAAAGCGGAGGGGGTAAAGGGAAAAAAGAGTTGGTGAAGATACCTTTGGGGAAGCATTGAAGATTAAGAGTTTGTTGGTCTCCTGAGTGACGCAGCACGAACTTTGATAAAGTAAACAATTAAAAAGATGTCGGCATTTAAAAAGGTCCCGCAGAAGCCGGAAAAGAAAGGGGGAGGAACTTCCGGTCCGGGCACCCCCCCACCGGAGCTAGCTGTCAATCAACAGAAAAGCGAGTCACTGCGCCCTCTGCTGGATCAAATGCAGAAAATCAGCAAAACTTTGTGTAACATGGAAAGTGTTCTCAACAGTCAACAAAAACAATTAACAGAAACAACAAAAAAGATGGAGGAGATTGCGCAAAAATGTTTGGTCTCAACGGAAGACACTAAGAAAATAAAGAGAAAGGTCAATAAATTAGAAAAACATCAGGATGTGCAAGAAAAAAGAATTTTAATGTTACAGATGGAAAAATCAAATCGGACTCTTCGCTTCCAGGGCATTAAAGAAGAAGAAAAAGAGGATCTCAGAACTACATTGGCGAATGCCTTGGCACCCCTAACTGGCAGAGAAGCGTCGGAATTGAAAGAAGAGATGGATATGGCCTATAGAGCCTATTCAGCCTTTACAAAGAAAAATAATCTGCCAGCAGAAGTGGTTGTCAAGTTTACTAAGCAGCATACTAGAGATCAAATTCTGCGTTCAGTTTCAGCGGTGCCCTTGAAAATTGGGGAGCAGACCATTAGAACTTTGAAAGATGTTCCCTATGAAATCCGTATGAAAAGAAAAGCATATAAAGGATTGACCACGTTCTTACAAAGACATCAGACAATTTACAGATGGTGTATTCCCGAAGGACTAATTTTTAAATATAATGATAAAAGAGAGAAGATAGACTCCGTCTTCAAAGCACAAAAATTTCTGAAGAGACACGCCAGTACAGAGGAAGATGCAGCACTCGCAATTTGGACTGATTCAAGCAGCGAAGAAGACAGCGAGCCGGAGGAGGGAGGTGCTGGAGCGGGAGACAAGAAGCCTAAAGAGGGCCCATCTTACAACTTGAGAGATATAAAAGGAAGACACCCAAAGAAATAGTTCGTGGAACGTCAGAAAGGAGCTGATTAATAACTAACCCCAATGGACTTTACTAACTTTATTAACAGAGTTATTTTGGACTTTTGAAAGATGAAAAGAAGATCTTCCAACCGTGGTGGTTGCCAAAATCTGTAATTATACTAACTAAAACTAATCTCTTAACAGAAAAAAATCACTCCACCCTTTTTCTTAATCCACCTATATACCTTCCCCCTTTCTTTTTATAAAAAGTAATAAAAGTCTCTCCTTTTTAGGAGAGTTTATTCTAAAAAAAATAAATGCCTTCATGACAACTTACCTTATAATAATCTATAGCAGTGTGAATTGACAACACCTGTGAAGTTCCTTAAAGCAATAATCCATACAAGGAAATTAACAAAACATAAACCCTCCAATATGCAATTATACTAATAAAAAACAAGAATAATCAACATGAGAATTAAGACCAGAGGGGGCCAGTGCATTTAATTTATGTATCCAGGAAGTTTCTTTAAGCAGCGCCTTCTGTATATTTATGGTCACATCAGGATCATCCTTATGTTTATCTATGACACAAAAAGTCATGTCGTCCATTGTACAATTGAATTCTACAAAAAGTTCAGTGAGAGGTGTTTCCATAATTACATTCTTTATGTGGGAATGGTGTTCTAAAATTCAAACTTTAACAGTACTCCTAACATAGATTTTTTGACAGGAGCAGATTACAGGAATTACAATTACTAAAGAATTTAAATAGTATTGAAAACCCCATGCCAGGTGGGATAAACTCCCCTGTTTACAATGCCAGAGAACATACCAAACACCCAGCACATTGATAATGTCCTGCAGTATGAGCTGTTTCCCCTGGTTCCTTACGCATACCAGAATGCACTATGAGATCTTTAATATTCATTGAGCACCCAAAGTCTACAAAAGGTAAGGAATCCTACCCTGAGATCTCACTTAATAAGTGCCAATGTTTTAGCACCATTTTTTTAATACAATTTGAAAAGGGTGTAAAATCAAAGGAACATGTAATTCTGTTATCCCTTAATTTTTCTGATGTTGTACATAAGGTTGAATGTGCCACCTTATCTGCCCGATCTCCAGCCTGTTGAATGACTGTGGCAGGGTATCTGGGTAATCTAAACTCATCTGTCATAATTCTGCAATCACTTACATAATGTTCCCAATTTAATAGATCTCAGTAAAATTCTGAGTAGACCTGCTTAAGGTTGTTCTCTAAGTGTTTCAGAATCTCCCCTACTATTGGAAATTCTTATTGAACCAATGCAGAAAACAAAACCTACACTATTTCTTTGTAAATATTTGATGTTGATAAATAAATATGATATGCAAAGTCATAGAAATGATTGGAATAAGTAGCTATTGTGCCAAAGCAATGGGATATCCCTAAATTTTGTACCTTTTATTTCTACGGACCTTAAGCTGTGACTTATTCAGCAAAAAAATATTTTTAGGTAGGATATATTAGACACTACACCACCATTTTAGTAAAGGAATAAGTGTTTAATTGCTAGTGCTGTAACTTACAAGAAGAGACTCTTAAACATATACTTTGGCCCGTCCAGTTATTTGGTCTTTGGGAGAGGAATTACTCATTTCAGTTTTGTATTAGAATATTCATTGATTTGGGGGGTTGTAATTTTGTGTGTGTGTGCATCTGGAAGTCAAGGAGACCTCTGGTGACTGATCCCTATTGGGGGTATGGAGGATATTCAGAGAGGTGGCTGAATAAACTTTGCCCCTGCCTCCCAGCTCTGGTATTCCAAGGAAGTTTCCCATCCAAGTACTTGCCAGAGTCCACCTTGCTTAGCTTCCAAGATATGATGAGATGGGGCTTGCCTGGGCTATCCAGGTCAGGGCAGAATATTCATTGATAATATATATATATTTGCCTATCTCCTGGAGACTAACTGATGATCAACAAAAATGGACCTTCTAGGACCTTCTAAAAGACTTCTGTGACAGCACTGAAGAGATAAATGCTCACCTCCAGTAATACACAGTAAGACTGATGATCTTATGACCTTATCAATATTTGCACTGCTCTAATGTTTTCAAGGCTCTGCCTACAGTGGTTTCCTGAAAGCACAATTCATATAGGAGGCTGTCTCAGCAAGCATTGATTTGGAAGCATGGAAAGGGTGAGTCATTAAGCACAACACTTGTACTCTTTAACATCAGTTGTTCTAAACAAGGCCCTCGAGTTTTCAGGGCCTCATCCTGGATGCTTCCAGAGGAGCTTAGCTGAGACAAAGTCACAGAGGATTATGGAGACTGTGGAGACTTAGCTCTGATCCAAATCTGGCCTTCATTTATAAGTTGCAGTTTTATATTCAGAGACAAACTTTTTAATTAGATCCAGAAGGACTTCCTAACATACTCCTAATTGTTCTCTGTTGGTTCATTATCAAAATAACATCACAAAGGACCATCTGGGCTCAGGAATAACTTCTAAATATCTTGGCAACACTCACTGGAGAGAATTCTGGGTTTGTGGTTATCATTCAAATGCATTATTCTGTCTGCTTTGGGACACAGCCCTGGACCTGGCAGGTTCCACCAATGGATGACCAGAATAGCTTTGTCTAGGGTTGCCAGCAATCCCCTGACAAATACCAAGGCCGAGTTCAGACTGGCAGTTTGCCCCGCTATAGCCACATGTGAGCAATGTTTCACAAGCGGATTAATGTGGCCGTTCACATGGGCACATCTGTCTGGCATTCCCCACCCGTAATTCACCCGTCGTGTACCGCTTTGCTCCCATGTTTTAAAGATATCTGGTGAAGGTGGTAGCAAATCTCGGAGAGCATGTTTATCCCACTTCATTCCGCTTCTGGGAAATGTGAACGCTAACCCGAAAAGCCGGGAACAACCCGCGGTAATAATGTCCACCAGGTGTTTCCGTGTATAAGGTGCACTTGATTGTCCTTGAGAGGCAGCAGCAATATGATTCAATGTGCTCCACTCTACCGCCCAATGCAATGCTGGCGCAACGGGATCCTCCCCAAATCGTCCTGATGAGCATGAGCGCATATGCGCACATAGCCGAATTACCAGGAAAAAGTCTGAACGCTCCCTTGCACCTCCTCCCGGTATGTTCCCACATCAGTTCATATCAATAATTTCCACCAATCCGTTAAGATAGTTTAATAAAACCTGTCTCCCTTTTTGTCCCAAATAAATTCTGTGCTGCTGTGTTTCAGAATTCTTCTGTTATCAGGAAGGAAAAGATCAATCGAATTTTTTAAAAAATCTCTTTTAGAGACAAACAGTGCAGCCTTAAGCACTTGTACATCCTTCTAAGGCCGTCAGTTTCCATGGGCTAAGAACAGTTGAACTCTTCTTAGGATGGCATCATAGATTGCAGAATGATTTCATGAAGCCTAGCTCTGGGAAATTCCCTGTGGCAGCTATCTGCATCATTCTCATTTACAACTACTGCTCCGCAGAGCTCCACGCTGTGGTGTGGCGGACATGTGTTAGATGGCACCTAATTAAGGGACAAACAAGAAGGGACAAGAAATCATGGGTCTCCATCAGTCCATTCAGGATGAATTGCATTATTTTATTTTATTTTTTGGATTTATATTCCACCCACCCCACAATTGGGTTCAGGGCGGATCACAGGGCCATTCGGCATCACAATATATAAATACATTAATACAATCTAATTACATTAATAATCAGATTAAAACAGTAAAGAACCATAATTCAAAACAGATTGCACTTCATGTTTGTGCCCACAATCTCCAGCGCTGGTGTCACTAGGTCCCAGAGGTCTACTTGATCTGGGCCACATAAAGATGGTGGACTTCAGCAGGGGAAGCCAACTTTTTCACTGGACATGGGCATTGGGGCCAATGGTATTTAACCCTTCAATCCACACATTGATTCTCAAAACCAAGTTCTTTGTGTGCTTATTATCAGGGTTTTTTGGGGGGAGACAAGTAAAAAATGGTTAATAATAGAATTAGGAGCTCAGTTTCTGAGCATGGTTTGAAAGATTGTTATGTACCAAGGTAGATCGCGCACGCGGTCAGGCTCACACATGGCCAAGCAGACACGCCGAGCTTTGCATCCCATAGACAATAGAAGCGAAGGATCTGAGAACTAGTCTATCAGCCAGCCCGGATCCTAATAGAGAACCAATAGGGGGAAGTTGTGTGTAAATAAATCACGGTTGTATGTGTGTGTGTTGGGTGTGTTTAGAATGGGAATATAAGTGGGCCACGGGCCACGCTAGTTATCTAAAGTTCTCCTGTGCATTAATAAAGTATGAGCTGAACTCAATGCATCAGTCTCAGCACTTTATACAAAGATTAAATCTTCTCTTCTCTTCCTGTGCACCCCTAATCTGTATCACAGCTGTATACTTATGTGGTGTACCTTCTATGGACTGATAGAGATTGATGGGCATTCCTGGATTTCTCCCAATGGGTCAAATAATACCTCTCTGAACCATACAAAAATGGGTGGGGAGGGCGGAGCCTGACCTCTATGTGTGTTGCAGTCATGATCTTGAATCTGGCACTGCATACACTGGAATCGGAGAACTGTTGCACAGATGGGGACGCCCCCCTCCCCCTCAGCACAACCTGTGTATTCTGTAATGTGGAAATCTAATAAGATCAGTTTTACCTATGGACTTACTTTTGTGTTTTGACCTATAAAAAATTACTGGCTGCCAGAACGGAGCAAACATGAGTAAAAACCATGGCCGTAGGGTTGCCAGATCCCTCAGTAAAGGCTGGGTTCCCTGCTGCCAGGCCCCGCCCCCAGCTGCCGATCAGCTAGCCAATGAGGGGGACTTACCAGGAGGAAGACGAAGGCCCAGGCCATCAGGCCAGCATTGGACGAGAAATGATGTCATCATTCCAGCAATGTCTGTGCAACACGCAAGTATTGGGGCAGAAATTCTGTTATGTATTAGGTCTGGGACATTCCAGAACTATCTACCAGAGGATGGCTGAGCTCGAAGCTCTAGAACAATAGCCCACCAGGATTCTGGAGGTGATCAATGAAGAACTAATGTGTATGTAAATAGCCTATTGTTGGGAGTTGGATGTGTCTAGGTGTAGTTTTTGCATGCTATTTAAACAAGGCTGTTGCCTTGAGATTTTAGTCTCCTGAAATCACTTAATAAAGTAGAGCTGTTCACTGCAATGCGTCTTGAACTCAGTATTTAACAAATTCTATTGTAGAAGCCATTTTTACAATAGATTTTTTTCCCAAATACCACAGTGTCACACAGGCATTACTGGTGTGATGACATCACTTCCTGTGCAGTGATGGTGACATGGCCCAGGCTTTCCCCTTTCTCCTGATAAGTCCCCCCATCCCTTGCTGGTTGCCACGAGCGACCTGGCTATCCCAACTGGTTCCAATAATTACATATCTACAAAGCTTCCTTATGCTGACTATTGGTCTATCAAGGTCAGTGTCGTCTACTCTGACTAGCAGTGACACTCCAGGATCTCAAGAGGAGGTCTTTCAAATAATCTCCTGCCTGATCCATTTTAGCTGGTGATGTTGGAGATTGAACCTGTGACCTTCTACATACAAAGCAGAAGCTCTACCTTTGAGCCATAATCCTTCCCTAAATGAAACTGCCTTATATTAAATTAAGCTGTTGGTATCTCAAGGTCAGTATTATCCATTCTGAATCGTAGTGGGAAGAGTCATAAAATCACAGCAGGGTTTGTGGAGACCCTGTAGGGTTTTCAAGGCAAGAGATGTTTGGAGGTGGGTTGCCATTGCCTGCTTCTGTGCAGTGACCCTGGATTTCTTGCTGGTCACCCATCCAAGTATTAACCAGGGTCAACTCTGCTTAGCTTCTGAGATCTGATGATATCATGCTAACCAGGGCCATCTATATCAGGGTGGTTAGTACAATAGCTATTGTTAATGGTCCCCTCGGTTCCAATGACCTCTGTGATGGCTATGTCCTTCTCGGTAGATGCTTCCACTCATTGGGATGGTTTGCCAGAGGCAGGGCTCTTTTTGTAGCAGGAACTCCTTTGCATATCAGGCGACACACCTCAATGTAGCCAATCCTCCAGGAGCTTACAGTAGCCCCTGTAAGAAGAGCTCTTCTTGTGTTTTGTGAAGCAGTTTTGTGAAGCCGTTTCATTACTGAAGGCATTTGGGAACTGTCTTCTGGTCATGGACCTTTATGGCCTAAATGGTTCTAATTTTTAGAGGGTCTGAGGTTGATCAGGCCTTTTTTTGTTGTTAGAGGGATTTGCTAGAGAGCCAGTTTGGTGTAGTGGTTAACTGCATGGACTCTAATCTGGGAGAACTGGGTTTGAATCATCACTCATGATCCAGAACTACTGGATGACCTTGGGCAAGCCATAGTTCTGGCACAGCTGTTCTTGAAAAAGAGCAATTTCTGTCAGAGCTCTCTCAGCCCCACTTACCTCACAGGGTGTCTGTTGTGGGGAGGGGAAGGGAAAGGAGTTTGTAAGCTGTTCTGAGACTCCCTTAGGTAGTGAAGGGTGGGGGATAAATCCAATCTCCTCTTCTTTACGGACAAGTTTCTATATTGCTATACAGTGTTTTTTGATCCTGGGCCTATACTTTTTGTAAGCCACATCATCCTTTGAAGAAGTGAGGTTTAAATACTTTAGAGAAATTTTAAAAAATGTAAAAGAAATGCTTGTGTTTGAAGGTCCAGCTTCTCAGCTACTATACTGCACAGTTTCTGTATTTCAATATGCTAGAGTAGATCTTGCCATTAGATGTGATTATATAAGTGCCCCAAACAAGTAGAGCACCAGGCTTTCAGGTTGCCAACCTCCAAGCTACTGATGAGAACAGAAATTCCACAAGTTAAAGGGCTGCCTGTTTTGAAAGTACTTCACAGAGCGGAGTTTACCGAATTGTCAAACGGAGGATTTACGAGAGCCCTCTGCTGCAAAATTTGCCCTGAAGAAGAGTGGAAATGACTTTGGCACGGAGCCCCGGATGTGCTATTAATAGAAGAGGAGAAAGAATGTGCCTTTGACTGATGCTTACAACACAAATGGGAGGGTTTGTCAGATAGAACTTTGAACAGATGAAGAAGTTGACTATCAGAAGCCCAGATCGGCTATATGGACTGGTATTCGACCTGAGCCCTTTATTCAATATAGAAAAATTACACGTACTGTAAAATTCTTTGGTATCTATTATTGTCAAAAATCTTTATAGGGTCTAAGTAATAAAAGCGATTTGCATTGAAATTTACATAAAATAAGTTCTTAGTAATTATATCACAGTTATTTGTATTGGTTGATCAACCTCCAAGGGGGGTCAGGAGACCTCCCAGAATTACAACTGATCTCCTGGCAGAGATTAATTCCCTGGATACAATGGTTGCTTTGGAGGGTGGCATTTATGGCATTATTCACCACTGAGGTCTTTCCCCTTCCCAAACCCCATCCTCCCCAAGTTACAGCCCCAAATCTCCAGGAATTTCCTAACGTGGAGCAGGCAACCCTACAATACAGCTCGTGTAACCAAACCATTTAGACCAGTCATCCCAACCATTTAGTCAAGTGATTCCAATATGGTGCCTATAACAGTGCCAATGCATTTCCTGGCACTCACTTCTTCCTCAATGTTTCTCTTTCCCAAAACAAAGAGCCAATCCTGGCTTCCTTTCTTTTCATTGAAGCAGGAAGATCTTCAGAAGGGCCAAATCCAGGAGATATGTATCTACAGGGAGCACCTCTTCTGATGCAGTTGCCTCCTTCATAGGAATATACTTGGCTTGGAACTTCTCAACATTTTGCGATTGGCTGGAGTCCCCAGGGCAGCCATTTTGGAGTTGACTATATCCCTCATAAGCAGTTCTTTGGTGGCACCCATTACACAAAATTCCCAAAATGTCTACAGGTTCAACGAAAAATGTGCCCGTTTAGCATTCAATGAACCCTGTTTTGCCAGCCCTAGGGCCACCATTAATTGATCTTCTCTGTGATGAAGATCCATGATATGAAGAAGACAAAGATAAGAGCTGTTCTGACCTTCCAGTCCCAATCCATGGCAAACACCAATAGCACAGTTTCAAAATGGTGAGAGAATCACACCTTTGGAGAATCGCACCTGTGATTCATCTAAGAAAAATCTTGAGCTCAGCAATGATAGTTTAATGTTCAGCATGGAAATTTCCTGAAAGATTTTATTCCAAATCTTATTGGATGACCACATCTAATACAATACACCTAGCATATAAAATCAGCTTCAATATCTGTCAGATAGTGTTTTATGGACAGACCATATTTTATTTGGTATTAGTTGCTACTGCTAATAAACAAGCACTGCACAAATAATGCAGACCACAAGTGCTCAAAAAGTTATGCACAAAAATCAATTTATATAAGAGGACCACATATATCAGTGAAATCAAAATACATCTTATAGTGTGCAGGTCCATAAATAGTACAGGTCCATAAATGGTACACAAACAAAATGAATAGTACAAGTCCATAAATGGTACACAAACAAAATGAATGATGGACGCAGACTCCGGATTTTGATCTTCGTTTCGATAATTCTTCTTCAATAAGTTCACACTACTACAATTGCAAATATAACCAAATAATTATTATCATATATTACAGCCAAACCCATGTTCTGAATACTAACAGATTTTTTTTTAACTTTCATACAGTACTCATAGCATATAGAAGACTCTTAGAAGGAAAAATCCTTAATATAGCACTCTCTCAGTGTATAAAAGCCTTCAACTCAATATTACAGGAAAAATTCTGAAACAAGGAAAAATAGGAAAATGCTCTTATAATATTATTATTTGCAGTTACAATATACAAAGAATTATTAAAAGGGTCACTATGCTCACCATTCCTATTATAATCATTCAAAGCCGGGCATCTGATCAACAATAGCACATGCTCTGCAATAGTCGGTAAGCCTCAAAGAATAGTCAACACACAAGGCTTAATATACTGTAGCTAATATCTATTAGGCACCATAGCAGTCAAAGATTTAAGGTGACAAAGAGTTGAAAAAAACATTACTATTTCTACTCGTAAGTAACAACTATGTAGCAGCAACTCATAAGTAGTAGCCATGTTCCAATCATTGATTAAAACCATAAGGATAAATGAAAAAACTAGTAACTATTTCTACAGCTAAATTATAGAGATAAGTTGCAACAATTCATAAGTAACAGCCAAATTCTAATGATTGGTTAAGACCATAAGGATCATGACACAGAGGCAGGCAATGTCAAACCACCTGTGCTCATCTCTTGCTTTGAAAACCCCACCAGGGGTCGCCATATGTTGGCAGCGACTGAATGACTGAGGGGGAAGCTTCTAAAACCTGCAATGTTTGTTCAACTGAAGAGAATTGTGAGACAAAAGATTAAACCAGGAATATAACGCGTCTTCCTGAACCAGTATCCTATACTCTGGAAGTCTACTGAGAAGGAAGGTAAACAAAGAGAGAGAGAGAAAAGAGGTAGGCCATCAACCTTCTCTCTCAAACTATTTGCAAACACATAATTTATTAGTTACGTTTTTATTCCACCCTTCTTCCAAGAAGCTCAGGGTGGCATTCAAAGTTATCTTCCATGCACCCTGTTATATTCCTCACAAGGTAGGTGAGGATGAGAAAGGGTGACAGGCCGTTCTTCGTGTAAGGCGGCGTTATAGAAAACGTTCGGCTCTTATCTTCTGACAGAGGGATTGCTTGTCATTTTAATGGGCACGCACCTCAGAATATGACAAATTCTTTATACCTTTCCAACGTCTGCTACAAAACGGAACAGTTATCCTCTTTGTTTTCTAAAACAAAAATAATGATAGCCCAAATACTGGTGGTTTTTTTAAGATTAAAAATGAAACACTGCCTCCGTCCCCAATGAGTCATTAGGTCTGTCAAGAACTTTTAATTTTTTCCCCTAATTAGCAAGGGAAAAAAACAGGGAACGTCAGAATTGGCACCACATTTCTGCGTCGCATTCTCAAGGGAGGGCAAGGAAAGCTGAAGCAAGGGGAAGGAACGACCTCTTTCACAAATCAGATATAAGGAGCCAGAAAGCAAGAGGAACCAAAAAATACAAGAGGATTGGGGGGGCAGAGAATGAATGGGTCCAGAGTGGCCCCTAACACAACCAAGCAAAAAGCACGACAGAGGGGAGAAATTCCTTGTATCTTCCTGTGTGAGACGTGACTGAGGTAAGTCTGAGACAAAAATGTATCAGGAACCTTGAGGAGGGAGCTGGGGGAATGCAGTGAGAAACCAGTGGGCGGAAGTGTGAACACACATGTATGTGCACATACATCATATACGTACACGCATATTGCTTTTCTCTACCACATCACTTCCTTCCAAGGCTGCTTTTCATAGAAGAAGCACCTCCCAGTTTTTATAATGTTGTGACATATCCCTCAGCTGAACTATGGGGCAAAGGGAAAGTCATCAAGCCAAGACTGACTTTTCGGCATGGTTGTGAGTCTTTAGACATTGGTCCTTTTCACACTTGGATCTCATCCCTGGTTTTATCAGAGTTCAACTCATGACACAATACCTTGCATTTATCCCTGGTTATAACAGCATCCATTTATCCTGGGACAAGTGTGAGGCAAAACCGGGGTGACCTCAATGTAATGTGGAAACAAAAAATACCCCGAGATAATTACAGGGGCAAACTCAAGTAGTGTAGTGTAGAATGTAAAAATACTCTGAGATAATTACAGGGTGGACTCGTGTGTAGTGTAGAATGTAAGTTCGGGGACAGGGTTGAATCAGGATTTAAGGTCTACTATGGAAAGGATCATTGAAAAGGAGTAAGGGGAGGGAATGTTTCACTCCCCTATCCTGAATGGTTCAGGCCAGCCCAATCTTGACAGATCTCTGAAGCTAAGCAGGACTGGCCCTGGTCAGTATTTGAAGGGCAAACCACTAAGGGTTCCTACACAGAGGCAGGCAATGGCAAACCGTCTCTGAATGTCTCTTGCCTCAAAAACCCTATGAAGTCACTGTAAGTCAGGTGAGACTTGAGGGCACTTTCCACCACATGGGGAGGGAACAACTGGAAGTGAAAAGGTGATAGAGTTGGAGGCCTAAGAGAGATGAAGCAGGAATCAAGAGCTTCCTGGTTTGAGTCTTTCCTGGATGGCCTTAGGCACACCAGTATCTGCAACATGGGATAATTATACTGATCTACCTTTCAGGGGTATTGTAAGAACACGGATGAAGTGCTTTCACCATGGCAAAACATTGTACAAATGTTAAGTATTAAGTCATTCATTGCAAAAACAACAAATCGTTTTGTGGCACCTTAAAGACTGGCTCTGGTTCCCTGCTGGGTGCATTCTTTGATCTCTCCGGCCAGAATAGTTTTTTTGGCCATTGTAATAAATAGAGGATTATCTAATCAAGCCCAACAGTAAATAGGCTTAGAATGGTAGAAAACTTGTATGGTGGTCGAAGTACAGTGCATTCAACTGCCACACTGTTCGGGACTAAAAATTCATTATTGAGTGAAAACGTGTTCCACTTTGTTTGAGGTAGGGAGATGCAAGATGACAATGGAGATATATTTCATTATTGTAAATGTAGAGAGAGACATAGTCTGATTCTGCAATCTAAGGCTATCCTCCTGATGTCTGAAGAACTATATTTTGGGAAGCAATGAGCAACCTAGCCGATCTCCAGCACAGATGGGAATTCTAGATTCCCCACACACACGCACACAAACACACTGGCTTTTTTTCTCTTTGCTATATCACAATTGTTAACATAGCTAATGATTTCCAGATACTGGGGGGGCTGTTCCAGATACCCAAACTCTTGTATAGGCGAATTGCCTACTTTTTTTTTTTTAAATGACAACTTAAAAGAGTTTTCCTGGTGGTTGGTAAGGAGGAGTGGAGACTTGTAATTGAGAGGCTGAACTTGTCTATTTTGGGGAGAGTTTAATAAAGAATTATTTGTATTTATTTCAACAAAATAAATTTGTAACTTTGCAATGAAGGGGGGGGAAAAAAGACTAGCAAATTTACTGCGGAATAAGCTTCTGGGAGCCTGCACCCAGATGGCCCGGGTGTCAGACTCCTGAGTTAATCCACTCTCAGTCCAAATAGTCTTTTATAAAAGCTTTATTAGAAATAGAGATTTGGATGTGCACAAGAGAGATCTCTTGTTCAGACTAAAGGATAGATCAAAGGTTAGTATTGTATAGTCAAGCGATCCCTGTCCCACAATGCAATGATCCTAGAGCCCCCATTCACTCACTTCTCCTCTTTCACTCCCCCCCATACTACTTTGCACTAAAAGGTTTACATTTCAGCAACCCGTGTTTCTCCAAAGATGAAAGGCTTCCACCACTTATACATCCTGGGGTCGATCTCATGAGAAAGTTGACGCTATTCTACCCCTTACACTAGCATTCATACCTACTCTTCTCATCCCTGGAGTTTTATGGCAGAGAGGGCTGGGAAGGAAGGAAGCCAAATGGTCGGGATGACTTTGAAGTGGAGGGGAACCACACAGGAAAACCTGTGTCACTCTGACATTCAACAGAGCCCCGATCTGACACCGGGCTAGCCTGATCTCCTCAAATCTCAGAAGCTAAGGGTCCTGGACTCCTGGTCAGTATTTGGATGGGAGCTCACCAGTGAAGTCCAAGGTTCCTGTGCAAAGTCAGGTAGCGGCAAACCGCCTCTGATCATCCATTGCCTTGAAACCCCCAAGGGACTGCTGAAAGACAGCTATGACTTGAGGGCCATTTTTAAAAAAGGTTTTGTGAAGACAGACCCACTTTGCCAGATGTGGTAGCTTTAGTCCTTTAAATGCTGATGCCAGAGACGGCAGAAGGTGTTCAAGTATATGAGACAGAAGATTCAATTATTACTATTATTATTATTATTATTTTAAAAAAGACAATTTGTTGCCCTATAAAGACACCCCAAAATGTGTCGCTTCAGGTGGGCTGTCCCTTCCTAAATGTTAAGGTCAGCTGTTGGCTCATGCCTCAATGCAATTAGGAGTATTTGTGATAAGAACATAAGAAAAGACCTGCTGGATCAGATCAATAGTCTATGCGTTCCAGCATCCCGTCTCACACAGCAGCCAACCAATTCTTGCTTGCATATGACCTGGTTTCACATAAATAAATTTCCTGCTCTGTCATTGCATTCGGGACCAGTAGGTCAGTTGTACGAATAAGCCCAGGGAGCTCAGATACTTTTTACAATGCATTTGAAGAAATAATAATGTTTCTGAGCAAGTAGTACCTGGTGGGGATAACAACCCCGAATAATACAGCAGAGGGGAGAACGTAGAGGGAGCTCAGTAGCTAGTTTATACAGTTTATGTACTTTGTTATTATTTATTTATTTATATTTAAATTGATATCCCGCACCTCCCCACCGTAGCGGGCTCATGGCGGCTAACAACGTATCAGGAAGGTCAAGAGCAGAAGCACTGAACTGGAACCAGGATGCAAAAGAGTTATCCTCTGAACATCTGACCAGTTCCTCAACAGATATAGCCCCTGTAAAACCTTCCACAATCATTCTACTGTTTGCCATGGGACTGCCATTGCCAAGAAACATAACCTCATCTTAGCTCATATGTTGTTTGAGTTTTTTTACATTTGGTCCCTCAACCGTAAGTGAAAATCACCATGTGAGATGGACAGGGTCTATTTTTTATACTGGAAATTTTACTGTAATTTGGTGTAATGCCTTGCTTTGTTCTACGCCGATAACCCAATAGGATGGGAAATCGTGGATTTTCAGCCTCATAGATACTGTGGTCCGATATTGATACTGAATGTTCTATAAAAGAAATTACCTTTTCTTCAGTGAAGGGGATGTTGAATTTGGCTTTTCTTTGTTTGTTTGTTTTTTCTTCTTGCTGTCAAAACACGGCCAACTTATGGCAACCCCGAGGTGTTCAGAGGTGGTTTGCCATTGCCAGCCTCTGTGTCAAAACCCTGAAATTCCTTGTTGGTCTCCCATCCAAGTACTAACCAGGGTCAACTGTGCTTAGCTTCTGAAATCTGACAAGACTGAGCTAGGGTACATTTATTTACAAGATTTCTTTTTTATTCCCTGTTTCCATCATACATGATCATCCTCCCCCAATAAGAAATCCATCCCCCAGCATGGATCCAGGAGGGGGCCCCAGAACTGCTGCCACGATCCTACTGGGGTTAAGCAAGGGTGGCCTTTGCCCCATGTAAGGTGGGTGGGAGCCACAGCTGCCTAAGCCTCAGATGGGGCAGTGAAAGCAACCGCAGAGACCCCAATCATTATCTTCTTCTTCTTCTTCTTCTTTCCCACTTACTTTGGGGGAGTAGGCTGTGGGTAGTCAGCCCCTCAAGGGCAGGGCCCAAGGCAGCTGCCCCTGTTGCCCTCTAGCTAAGATCACCCCTCCTCTCGTAAGCATCTGGCCAGCCAGAGCTAGAATCAGGATGCCACACTAGATAGACCCACTCTCTGACTAAGGAGGTCTTCTTTTACGTTTGCTGCTTTGCTGTACCAGCAGACATTCAGTGGAACCTTCTGGATTTCATGCGGAGTTCAATACAGTGGACAAGGAACTCCGACCACCACGACCACAGCTTTGCTTTGCATTCATCTACCGTGGTATTGACATGATCCTTCACTATGTGCTCACCTTCTTCTGACTGATCTTCTTCTTTTTTTTTTATGGTAAAACTCTCCTAAAAAGGAGAGAATTTTATTCTTTTTATAAGAAAAGGGTAGGGTAGACAGCTGGAGAAAGAAAAAAGATGGAGTGAAATTTTTCTGTTAATAAGGGTTAGTTTTAATTAGTAATATTTTAAGCATCCATCGCGGTTAGAAGATCTTCTTTTTAACAGTCCAAAGTCCAAAATAACTCTGTTAATGAAGTTAGCCTATTCCACCTATATAAAGGAAAATACTCTACCAGAAGAAGGGGATGCCGAGCTGAGCAGGAAATGCATCAGAGATCTAATTTCATCTGTAGTGAGTATGGAGCCCGCAAAAATTGATGGTCGGAAATATAAGAAAAAAAGAAACGAGAGAAGATGGAATCCATCCTTAAAGCAACAAAACTTCTGAAGAGACACACCAGCATGGAGGAAGCAGCACTCAAAACTGGGATTAATGCAAGCAGCGAAGAAGACAGCAGCCCAGGGGAAAGGAGTGACGGAGCGGGAGCCATCAAGATTAAAAGGACTCAACTCTTACTTGAAGAGACTTAAGAAGACAACTTGAGCAGTGGCTGTTTGTGTAGCATCTTGAAGGAGCTGTTTAATAATTAACCCCAATGGACTTTACTGACTGATCTTCTTAAACTGCGTTCTGTGTTCTCATGAAATGAGATGCAAATAGGAAAAAGTGCCTGATCAATATTTGTGAATTTCTTACTGCCAGTTTTAGCATGGCAAGGTGGTAGCACCCCACTGAAATCCAACTGAGCCAGCATGGTAGCGAGGTCAGAGGGTTTCGTTAGTTGCTGGGAGACCAGGTTGAATCCCCTCCTCTGCCACAGAACCTTGCTAGGTGACCTTAGGCCAGTCACACACGCTAGGGTAACCAAGCATGACAACCAGAGGGAATGAGGATGATGGGGACTTATGGCAGGGCAACAGGGATCCCCAGTGTGATGACGCCATACCCAGTGCAACTGAGAAGTGACAGTATCATGCAAAGGGTGACACTCAAGTGTTTACCAAGAACTCTATGCTTTATGGTTTAACCATAGAGCTTTAGGTGAATGCTAGAGCACCACCTGATGTGATGATGTCACCTCTGGGTTGTGCCAGAAGTTGTGTCATCATGCCAGGGATACCAATTGCCCACTCACCCCATTTCACCCCCATTTTCCTCTCCCCGGTGAGCTGAGTGGCAGCATCCAGAGGCAGCAAGGAGGTGGGAGGGTCCTCCACCACCAGTGGGCGATTGGCCAGCCTGACACATGTTCAGCCTAACCTTCCTCACAGGGTTGCTGTGGTAAGGATAGAAATGGTGGAAGGGAGGGCCATTTTGAAAGCTAGTTTGGGTTACCACTAGAGAGTAAAGCAGGGTATAAATAAATGAAATACAAATACAATTAAAAAAGAATTAAAAGGTGAAAAATTATTGAGAGGAGAAAGGAAAATCACATGAATTTTGAGCTTGTCACCTGGGCCAATCTACTTTTAACAAAAGGTCCTGTGGAAAAGAATCGTTATTAATTGGTTGCAAAAGATCTCAAATATTTTGTACATTCTCACACTGCTACCTGAGAGATATAGTTTGGCAAGATGCAATTTGGCCCAATAAGTTGGGCACACATACCAATATGATAAGAACATAAGAAGAGCCCTGCTGAATCAGACCAGTGGTCTATCTAGTCCAGCATCCTGTCTCACACAGCAGCCAACCAGTTCCTCTGGGGGCCTTCCCCTGATGTTGCCTCCTTGCTCTGGGATTCAGAGGATTAGTGCCTCTGAATGTGGAGGTTCCTCTCAGTCACCATGGCTAGTAGGCATTGATAGACTTTGCCTCCATAAATCTATCTAATCCCCCTTCAAAACTCTTTATTTCTATAAGATGATGCTTCCTGAAAGATATGCTATATTTTTAATATATGCTACATTTTTATACCTGTTTTTTAAATATCGGGGGTGGGAGGGCCTATAAGCCACTTTTTCTCTCAGAGGGGAGAAAAGGGGATAGAAACATTTAAATATGAAGAGTGTGCTGTTAAGTCACAACTGTGTCATGGCAACCCCTTCCACAGGGTGTTCCAGGCAAGAGAAGAGCAGAGATGGTTTGCTATTGTCTTTCCCTCTGTAACAGCCCATGCCTTCCTTGGTGGTGTGCCATCCAAGTACTGGGTGTAATGGTGGTACAGTGGTTCAAGTGCAGCAGACTCTAATCTGGTGAACCAGGTTTGGTTCCCCACTCCTCCACATGAGGCCTGCTGAATGACCTTGGGCCTGTCACAGTTCTCTCAGAACCCTGTCAGCCCCACCTACCTCACAAGCATGGTCCCCCTAGCACAGCTGAGGCACAAAATTTTAACAGGCAGCTCAGGGGGCACTTCTGGGGCTCATAGAATCGGACCCCCTGGCCCAATCTTTTGAAACATGGAGGGGGTTGAGGAGAGGCACCAGCAGCTATGCTGAAAATTTGGTGCTTCTACCATAAAAAACAGCCCCCTCAGAACCCCGGATACCCCTGAACCATTCTCCATTATATCCTATAGGGCCAATGACTAAATGGTCCCCATAGGCTATAAGGGAGTCGGGGGGGATAAATTTTTTGCACATCCCTATTATGCTTTTCAGTATGATTTGTAAACTGCCTTGAGTCACAGGGGAAAGTGGGATATAAATATTTGAATAAATAAGTATTGGGCAGATTGATAACATTTAAGCATTTTTCTGTTTGTTAAGTTAGGCGGGGTTCTGACAGTGATTGTTCCACCTCTGTTATACTTGACCTGTAATGCTGGTTGTCACAAAAAAAACCCCAAAGTAGACTGCAAGAGTACCCCCCCCCAACTGCTGGTATGTTTTCTAAGGTTCAGCACAGGGCAACACTCAGTGGCCAGGTTTACCAACATATTGGCAAGGGGTGGATAGAGCTGTTCTCCAGAGTCCATGTCTACCAATATAATGGAAAGGGATGGGTAGACCTATTCTCTGGAGGCCAGGTCTACCAATACAGTGGAAAGGGGTGAGTCCTCCGGAGGACAGGTCTACCAATATAGTGGCCAAGGGTGGGTAAACCTGTTCCCTGGAGGACGGATCTACCCATATAGTGGTAAGGGGTGGGTGAAATTTGACTTGATTCCAAATTCTCTTTTAATGTTTTAACTATTCTTAAAATATAGTTTAAATATAATTTAAAAGAATTTATTCTGAGATTTTTACAAGGTTGTGGAAATAGCCTTCTAAAAACTGATTTATGCAATAGTCAAATATAGACTCGCTCACAACTTTAATGCTACTAGCCTTTTTGCTCACAAGGTAGAATTTCTGTTCACAACATTGTGGAGCTTAAAAGGAACATTGCTCACAAGGTGCCTGTTGTGGGGAGGGGAATGGAAAGGTTATTTTAGGCCACTTTGAGAATAATTAGGGTAGATAAAAATGGGGTATAAAAACTTCTACTGGCCATGGTCGACCCTGCTTATCCCCCACGTTCAGACAAGCTAGGGCTAAGTTGAGCTATCCGGGTTGGTATTTAAATAAACAGGCATAAAAATAAATTCCTAGTCTTATGCTCCGGCTTCCCATTTATTTCCTTGCAGGCATAGTGGTGGAAACTGCATGGAGAGAAGTAACCATTCATCTGGCACAGCCATGGAATTCCTGCTGCTGGGATTCTCTGACCTGCGCCACCTGCGGGGCCTCCTCTTTTTCATCTTCCTCACGGTGCTCTTGGCTACTCTGGCAGGAAATCTTCTCATTCTCTTGGCTGTGGCTGCCGAGCATTCACGCCCACCCATGCTCCTCTTCCTCTGCCAGCTCTCCGCCATTGAGCTCTGTTACACCCTCGTCATTGTCCCCAAGACACTGGCCGACCTCGTTTCACCAGGGGGGAGCACCATTTCCTTTGTGGGCTGTGCCACCCAAATGCACTTCTTTGCAACTCTGGGAGGGGCCGAATGCTTCCTCCTGGCCGCCATGTCCTACGATCGCTATGCAGCCATTTGCCGGCCCTTGCACTATGCAGTCATGATGAGCCAGGAGTTCTGCCTTCAGCTGGCCATGGTCTGCTGCCTCGGTGGCTTCATTGTCTCCCTGGGCCTGACCGTGGCTGTCTTCCGCCTCCCCTTCTGCAGCTCCCACCGCATCAACCACTTCTTCTGCGACATCCCTGCTCTGCTGCACCTGGCCTGCACAAAAAGCTACACCAGTGAACTGCCCCTTCTGGCCGCCTGCATCATTGACCTCTTGCTCCCCTTTGTGCTCATCCTCATCTCCTACTCCTACATCGCTGCAGCCGTGATACAGATCCGTGACTCTGCTGGCCGGGGGAAGGCTTTCTCGACCTGCGCCTCACATCTGGCTGTTACCCTCTTGCACTACGGCTGTGCCACTTTCATGTATGTCTGGCCCAAGTCCAAGTACTCACCGAACCGGGACAAGATGCTGTCTCTGTTCTACACCAACATTACCCCCTTGCTTTACCCCCTGATTTACAGTTTCCGGAACAAAGAAATCAAAGAAGCAGTGAGGAAACTGCTGCAGAAGAAAGTCAAACTGGAACATTTTTAAGTATAGGTGTGGGCTATGTGAGCAGGCAGCCCAGAAAACATAGATGGTCTCTTATCAGGGGTTACAGTTGCCAAGTCCCCCCTGGATACCCACAGGGGATGGAGGGGTAGAATTGCCAAATCCAGGTTGCGAAACTCCTGGAGATTTGGGGATGGAGCCTAGGGAGGACAAGAACCTCAGTGGGCACCATGTTGGAGACCCTTGGCATCTCAGGCACCACACCACCATTTTAGTGAAGGACTAAGGGTCTAATCGTTAGTGCTGTAACATATAGGAAGCATCTCTTAACCATATGCTTTGGTCTGTCCAGTTATTCGGTCTTTGGGGGAGGAAGTAATCACTCATATCAGTTTTATATTAGAGTATCCATTGATCTTTGAAGAATGCTTATGTACCTTTAAACTATTTCCCCGTCTCCTGGAGACTAACTGAAGATCAACAAAAACAGACCCTCCTATGCCCTTACTGTTTCTAAAAGACTTATATTACGGCGCTGTAGAGAGAAACGGCCACTTTCAGTAACCCACTGGCTTGATGACCTTCCAACCTTATCAGCATTTGAACATATGGCAAATAGACGACAACGGCGTATGGACATGTTTTTTAGATATCTGGAAACCTTTCATAGATGCTCACCTGTAGACTTGCCGCCATTGTTGTTATGTTTTGCTATTTTTTAAAATTTCTTTCTGTTTGGAGTCAAATAAATAAAGAGATGCTAATTGCCCACTTCTCACTTTGCCCGCCATTTTCCTCCCGTCACCCAGCTGAGCGGCAGTGATGGTAGAGGCTACAGGGGGCTGGAGATGATCCTCCACCAGCAGGCCATTGGGAACCCTACACAGAACGGATCCCCTGTTTTCAGCGTTCTGCCTCCAGGGGCTCCCTAGCTGCAGTGACCTCTGATGATTGACTCCTACTGGGGGCCTGGAGGATATTCAGAGGGGTGGATGAATGCTTGAAGCCTGCCCCTGCCTCCCGCCTCTGGTATTCCAAGTTCTTTCCTGCTTAGTTTCCGCGATCTGCAGTGAGATCGGGCTCAATGATCTGATGAGACTAATGGATGATGAACAAAAGTGGACCTTCTAGGCCCTTACTGTTTCTAAAAGACTTCTATTACAGTGCTGAAGAGATAAATGCCCACCTCCAATAAGCCACTGGATTGATGACCATATGACCTTATCAGCATTTGCAACGATCTAATGTTTTCAAAGGCTTTGTCTGCAGTGGTTTCCTAGAAGCACAATTTAGAATGGAGGCTGCCTCAGCGAGCGTTGAATTGGGAGCAGGGAAAGGGTGAGTCATTAAACGCAGAATTTGTACTCTTCAGCATCAATTGTTCTAAACAAGGCCCTGGAGTTTTCAGGGCCTCATCCTGGATGTTTCCAGAGGAACTTAGCTGAGACAAAAGCCACGGAGGACTATGGAGACTTAGCTCTGATCCAAATCTGGCCTTCATTTGCAAGTTGCAGTTTTATATTCAGAGATAAACTTTTTAATTAGATCCAGAAGGATGTCCTAACATACTCCTAATTGTTTTCTGTTGGGGAAGATTCCTTGACAGTAACTATGAAGGCCATTTTCTAGCCATTTTTTTTTCTTCCTGTATTCGATTTCTCAGGAGAAGGAGATTGCTGCTGAAGATGGGAGTTTACCCACCACAGGCAGGCACAGAGAAAACATTGCTGTGTCCCATCAGGTTCTGATCTTGACTCATTGGATACTACCTTGATTTCATCCCTGGCCTCACCAGGGAGGTTTTTGGGGTTTTTTAATCAAAATTGGACGACGCTAGTAGCATAACTGGCACCTTCCTAGCTGAATGTCTATATATTTAGGTTCCAGCATAGAAGCTGTTTTATGCTAGTCATTACATCTTGTGCTTGGAATCTCACTCCAGTATGCTGGTACTCAATCTAATTCACAGGGAATAAAATCTCTTTTCTTGTAAGCAGGGCTATTTTTGTAGAAAAAGCCCAGCAGAAAGTTATTAGCATATTAGGCCACACCCAACAGCAGAAACTCATTAGCATATTAGGCCACACCCCCATGTTACCAGAAGTGTGGTCATCCAGCCACATCCACCTTTTGCTTCTTATTCTGTTTACCTTGTTTATTGTCGAAACCCAGGGCTTTTTTTGGAGCAGAAACTCCTTTGCATGTTAGGCCACACACCCCTAAGGTAGCCAATCCCAGGGATCTTTTTTGGGGGAGCGCACCTGAGCGCAGCTCCGGGAGCTCAGGAGCCAAGCCCCGCCCCCAGCCAGCGTCCGGGGGGAGTCTTTCAGGCAGCCGAATGTCAATTTCAGCTCCATTATATCCTATGGGCCATTGAAGTCAATGGTGAAAACATAGGGTATATTCTGGGGGCTGGAGAGGAGGGGTTGGAGGGAGAGGCTCCAAACTCACAGGATAGCTGATGGAGCCTCTCCCCAAGATACCCACCAAGTTTCAAGAACATTGGACCAGGGGGTCCAATTCTATGGGCCCCCCAAACAGGTTGCCTCTATTCCCTCCATTGTTCTCTTTTTTCCCCACCATGTTTTCACCATTGACTTCAATGGCCCATAGGATATAATGAGGCCGAATTGCCGCCGAATTTCTTTCATTCCCTCCTTTTGAAGATGCCTCCCCCCTTTTGCTTCTCCTTCTGACATCACTTCTGGTGATGTCAGGGGGCGTGGCATATGCTAATGGCCTAATAGCTCATTAGCATACCATATGCTAATGAGCTCCTGCAGCTGTTTTTCTACGAAAAGACCCTGGCCAATCCTAATGAGTGTCTGCTGTTGCGTGTGGCCTATTATGCTAATGAGTTCCTGCTGGGTGTGGCCAGTTTGGGAACCAGCTGGAACTCTGTTCATGTGCATTCCTGCCCAAAAATAGCCTTGCTTGTAAGGAACCTGAAACTTCCATATCAACAGCACCTGGATGATCATCAGAAGCTGATGGAAATAATGGGACCCTTCAAACGAAAATCGCACACCAAAAGAGGAGATATTGGAAGACAACAGGGGGACATCAGAAACATTAGAGCAGTGGTTCCATTATGTATGGTCCACTGAGGTCAACCACGTCATGTAGGATTGCATTGTTATTTATGCATTTAGATCCAGCTTTTAGAAAAATACAGGCATTTAATTTAGACAGACAACCCGCGATGAGACTTAGAGAAGAATTGGACTTTGAGTATGACTGGTTAAACTATAGACAGATTTATGACTTATTCAAGACTGACAAAATGAGGTATGGTTTTAGAAAAGAAAATAATGAAATTGAAAATATTTGGATTGAAAAAGGTAAAAAAATGATCTCTAGAATTTATAAGATTTTGTTAAAATGGTTCACAGAGGATGAGACTGTTAAAGAGCAAATGGTGAAATGGGCTATAAATGTAAATAGAGATATAGAAATGTCATCATGGGAATGTTTGTGGAAAAAATCGATTAAAATCTCAACATGTGTTAATGTTAAAGAAAATTGTTACAAAATGATGTATAGATGGTATATGACACCAAAGAAAATTGCTAATATGAATGAGAATATGTCTAACAAATGTTGGAAATGTAAGAAAAAAGAGGGCTCGTTTTACCATATGTGGTGGACTTGTGAAAAAGCAAATGCTTATTGGACTGAGATTCATAATGAAATTCAGAAAATCTTGAAATGCACTTTGAAAAAAGAACCAGAAATGTTACTTTTAGGATTAAAATTAGAAGAAGTCAAAATAGCAAAAAGAACTTTGTTATGGTATCTAATTTCAACTGCAAGAATGACATATGCTCAGTTCTGGAAACAAGAGCAGGTACCTGATAAGTGGGAATGGATTAAGAAAATGATTTTTATGGCTGAAATGGACAAGTTGACAAAATGGACAAGAAGACGAAGAATTTTTAGCAGACTGGAAAGATTTTAAAGACTATTTAGAGCTTAACTGGGATGTGAAAAATAGATTACTTTGTTTTAATAGCTATTAATAACAGAAATGTTGCAACAAAAGAGGTTGTAATAGAAAAGTTACCTATTGGTCAAATTTGAAAAAGGAAAATATTGAAATGTAAAATTTGAATATTAAGAATGAATTGAACATATGAGAACATTGATTGAAATGTTAATGGGGGTGGAGCATCATTGGAAGCCAGGGGAGGGGGGGACTAAATTTTGTAGAAAAGGATATGACAAGAATTGTAAGTCAAATGTGAAACATGTTAATATATCCGGTTAATAAATTTTCTTTAAAAAAAAATTAGACAGACAACCAACTACAACCACAGTAAAATCCAAGTCCTGCACTCTTCCTGGATCCACTGGTTCACAGAATTGTGGCCTAAATTCTTGCCTTTTGCCTCATATCAGTAGTCTCCCACCCCAGCCTGTGCCCAAACTTTAAGCCAGTTTGGTGTAGTGGTTAAGTGCACGGACTCTAATCTGGGAGAACCGGGTTTGATTCCCCACTCCTCCACTTGCACCTGCTGGATGACCTTGGGTCAGTCACAAGCTCTGGAACAGCTGTTCTTGAAAAAAGAGCAGTTTCTGTCAGAGTTCTCTCAGCCCCACCTACCTCACAGGGTGTCTGTTGTGGGGAAGGGAAGGGAAAGGAGTTTGTAAGCCGCTCTGAGACTCTGAGTGAAGGGCGGGGTATAAATCCAATCTCCTTCTTTCTTCCTTCCTTTAATACCTGAAATAAAGAGGGAAACAGAAGCTCAGCCCAGATCTCAAACACCTGGCAGACATGTTGGATGACATATATAGACCAAGTATTTGAAAAGTCTGGAATTCAGTGATGCGATAATTGATTCTCATACTAACTAGGAATATTTATGTATTTATTTCACTTCCTTCACGTATATCCTGCCTTCTTGTCCAGTGGGCACCCAAGCAGCTTACATTTTTGCCTCTCCTCCCTATTATCTTTCCCACCATGAGGTAGGTCAAGCTGAAATTGTATGACTGGTCGAAGGTCACTCAGAAAGCTTTTTAAACAAAGTCTGAGTCCAGTGCCACCTTTAGGACCAACAAAGTTTTATTCAGAGTATAAGCTTTCATGTGCCAGCACATTTCTTCAATGACCTGAAGGTATGTGAAGGATCCTTGGCGTATACTTTTTGTAAGCTGTGTCATCCTTTGAAGAAGTGAGGTTTAAATATTTTGGAGAAATAAAAAATAAATGTAAATGAAAACATGTCTGTATTTGAAGGCCCGGCTTCTCAGCTACTATACTACACAGTTCTGCAAATTAATATACTAGAGTAGGTAAGAGAACATGAGAAACCATGTTGGATCAGACCAATGGCCCACCCAGTCCAACACTCTGTGTCACCCAGTGGCCAAAACCCAGGTGCCATCAGGAGGTCCACCAGCAGGGCCAGAACTTCAGAAGCCCTTCCATTGTTGCCCCCTAAGCACCAAGAATACAGAGCATCCCTTGCCCCAGACAGAGTGTTCCATCTGTACCTTGTGACTAATAGCCATTGATGGGCCTCTGCCCCATATATTTATCCAATCTCTTCTTGAAGCTGTCTGTGCTTGTAGCCACCACCACTTCTTGTGGCACCAATATAGATCTTGCCATGGATGTGATTATATGAATGCCCAAAACAAATAGAGCACAAGGCTTTCAGGTTACTAACCTCCACATGGGGCCTGGAGATCTCCCAGGATTACAACTAATCTCAAAACAGAGATTAATTCCCCGGGATACAGTGGTTGCTTTGGAGGGATTCTATGGCATTATTCACCACTGAGGTCTCTTCCCTTCCCAAACCCCACCCTCCCCAAGTTACATCCCCAAATTTCCAGGAATTTCCTAATCTGGAGCTGGCAAACCTATAATACAGTTCTTGTAACCAAACCATTTAGATCAGCGATCCCAACCATTTAGACAAGTGATCCCAACATGATGCCTATATTGGTGCCAATGCATTTCCTGGCATTCCACTGTTTCTTTAGAGTTTCTCTTTCCCAAAACAAAGACCCAGTCTTGTCTTCCTTCCATTTCACTGAAGCAGGAATTGCTTCAGAAAGGCCCACTCTAGAGATATGAGTCTACGGGCAACACTATTCAGAGACAGCTGCATCCTTCATAGGAATATACTTGGCTCAGAACCTCTCAACATTTTGTGATTGGCTGCAACCCAAGGCAGCCATTTTGGGGTCGACTGTATCTCCTATAGGCACCTTTTTGGTGGCACCCACTTTGCAAAAGAAAAGGGATCACTCCTCTTTAAAGAGCTATCTCCCTTTTCACTGGGGAGGGATAATTTCTATAAACTAGAAGCAATTTCCCTTTTTGGCTTGAATGGGGATCTTCTCTGATCCTCTTACTCCTTCTGCAACTTTCCCAGTCCACAGTCAGTGCTTAACTGTCTCTTCTTCACCTGTCACTTCCTGTCATTTCTTTCTTTTTAAAAATAAATTAAAAAAAAAACAGGGACAGGGCTTTTTGGCCCTGGCCCCTACTTGGTGGAATGAGCTCCCACATGAGATCAGAGCCCTGTGGGACCTTTTGTGGTTTCACAGGGCCTGCAAGGCAGAGCTCTTCCACCAGGCTTTTAGTTTTTTAATATATATATATATCTTTATTCAACCCAATAAATTACAAAATTCATATACCAAACATAAGATAACAAATCTAAATATACAAATATAGTGCATAAAGGAAATGCCAAATACTCAATATAACTAGTTTTCTATCTCTCCCAAGGCCATCACAACTTGTCTTTGTGGGAAGGGAAATATCTCAGGCAAGTCAATTTAATAACATCAATTTAGTCCAATCCTTCTCTCCCAAGGCCATCCCAACTTATTTTTTGTGGGTAGGGAAATTTCTCAGACAAGTCAGCCTATTAACATCAATTTAGGCCGAGGACAGACTGGCAATTTGCCGCGGGATGGGACCCGGGCTGACAACGACTCAATATCGGATTAAATGGAATGTTCACACAGGCACATCTGCCTGGCGTCCCCCACCCGTAGCCTACCGGTGCTCTCGCACTTCACTGCCGGATTAAAAAAACACCTGATAAAAGCCTTCGCAAATCTTGAAAGCCTGCGTTTGTCGCGCGTTTCTCCGCTTCCGGGGAGTCTGAACGCGCAGCCGAAAAGCCGGGAGCAACCCGCGTTGGGCATGAGGCAGCAGCGGTGTGATTGGCTGCGCTCCGCTCCACTGCCCAATGCGGTGCCGGCGTTGCAGGGCAAAAAAAAAAAATCGCCAAAATGCGCTTATGCGCATGAGCGCATGAGCGCTCAAGCGCTCATGCGCACATACGCCCACAGCCGAAATAATGGGGAAACAGCGAATATAGCGCGCCTCCGGCGTGGCAGTCTGAACGCTCCCGCGCGCCTCCGTCCAGTATCTTCTGGCAGAGGCCCCTGCTGTGTGGACGGGAAAACCCGGTATCGTTTACTCCGGGGGTTTTTGCCGCGACTCGATACCGGGGCAAATTGCCAGTCTGTCCTGGGCCTTAGTCCAGTCTGATAACCATCTTGTCTGGTCGTGTCGAGATACAAAACTTAAAAAAGGAATCCACACAGCCTCAAAATAAGTACAATAAGAGCATGATTCTATATTTTGCATTTTCGTGGCCACTTTTTCTAAATGGCACAAATTGCAAATTTTTTGGTACCAGTGGTCCCTATGCAGTGGTATAGAATTCTTCCATTTGGGGGCAATTACAAATTTTGCAGCATTACATAACAATGCCACTAGCTCTTTTTTCTCTGTCGAGATTTCCCTATCTAGACACAAATTTAAAAGTAAAATTTCCACCTTGAATGGTATATTATATGAGACAATCTCACTGATTTGGACATGTACCATCAGCCAGAATTGCTTTACAAATTTACATGCCCACCAGCAATGCCAATAGGTGCCTATCTCACTATGACCACTTCAACGTACCAGGAAGGAAGATGGATGTAGATGATGCAGCCTCTGAGGTGCCAAATACCATCTAGACATACATTTAAAGGTTACAGCTCTGATTGGTAAAGTTTTTGATCTCAAAGTATTAGAGCTCCAGATTGACTCCCACAGACATGTCGTGAGAGAGCCCTGGAGATCTAGATTCCATTTATGAATGTACATGGGTACTCTGCTCTTTTTAGTGGTCAATAAAGATTTTATAGACAATAGAAATTAAATCCTGTCATTTCTTAACTGACTCTCTCCACAGAATTTCATTTGAACAACCTGTCACCCAAAGCTTCTCAGACTCTGCTAGGCATTAACCCTTGACAGTCTATCACCGATGGTCTGACCTTGCTGTCCCAACCCATGTCAAGCTCCAATAGTACAGTTTCAAAACAGTGAGATAATCACACCTTTGGAGGTAGGTCCTGTAATTAAGCTAAGAAAAGCCCAAAGGTCAGCAATGATAGCTTAATGTTCATCCTGGAAGTTTTCTGGAAGATCTTAACCCAGAAGTTACATTGGACGCCCATCACCTATGATACCACTTGCTTGGCACCTCAAATCTGCTCCAATATCTGTCAGATGGGATTTTATGGACAGATCATATTTTATTTGGTATTAGTTGCTACCAACACATCACTTCAAATGTATATGCTCTTTATTTTTTTTTCTGTCTTAATATCATTTTGGGTAAAATAGGTTTTGTAGTGCTTCAAAGCCCTGACCTGGATAGCCCAGGATAGCCCTGTCTCATCAGATCACGGAAGCTAAGCAGGGCTGGCCATGGTTAGAACTTGAATGGGAGACCACCAAGTAAATCCAAGATTATCAGTGGCAGATTAGCCATTATTAAGCAGACTAAGCAGGTGTTTAGGGCACCAGGGCCAAAGGGGGCACCACAAAGTTGGGAAAAGGGTGAAAAGGGGAAAAAAACAAACGAATGAAGATTTGTAAAAAAAAAAAAAAATGATTAAACTAGTGCAAATTGATCATGGTGCACCCTAGGGTTATTTTCTATTTTTTGTTGGCGAGGTGCAGTGTCATAGGCTATGTTTAAAAGTAAGATGCATGTGTCTAAAAGTAAAATGATGGAACCATATTCAGTTGTCATGACAGTCATTTCAATGACCCTCTCTGCCCCTTTTAATTTCAGCCCCATGTAAACGTCAAAAATGAAGCGTGTTCAGTTGAGTGGTGCACAAAAGAGAAAACATGCAAAAGAGAATGAGCAAAAGAATCTGTCTGTTGTAGCCAAGACAGGAAAGCTGACAGATTTCTTCTTACAAACTGCAGAGAAAGATGATCCAGATCAAAACCAGTGTCAGTCTTCAGAGACAGGAAGTGAATCAAATCTATCTCCTTCATCAGAAACAGGTAGTTTTGGTGCAAGGCCAGGTTTTCATGATGACGTTGCACATGATGAAGTGCCACAACCTGGACCTACTTCCATGACAAGATGTGTAAATGCTTTTGAACTGTCCAAGGAGTTTAGAGAACTGACCAAGGATAAAATGAACAAAGCTAAGGACCCAGGGTTGTGGGATTAATTTTATGGTGATGATGTGACTTTTTGGGTTGCTTGTGGACCCAGTGAATGTCAGCACCACGATGGGCCATTTGACAAATCGTGTCGCAATTTCATCAGTGGGAATCCAAAGAGATACTGTTCACAGAAGATATTTTTTGGAATAAAAGCCAATGGTGAGCACTACAAGAGAGAATTACTGTTGTACTCTCCTTCAAAAGGATCAGTTTACTGTTTTGTTTGTAAACTATTTGCGCCCAAAGGGCCAACGCATTTTGCTAGAAATGAGGGATTCGGTGACTGGCGAAACACTGCTGTAATTGACAACCATGAAAAAAGTACAACTCACCGAGATGCCATGTTGACATATTTAACTCAGAAACAAGGCTTAGGCTTGACACAGCCACTGGAAAAACAAATTGAAGAGGAGTACAATTACTGGGAGAATGCGCTTCGGCATGTTGTAGCAGTCATTTGCACACTGGCTGAACAAGGATCGGCATTCCGAGGAAAAGTGGAAAAATTTGGGTCTCTCAATAATGGGAATTATTTGGGGCTACTCAAATTGATAAGTCGATTTGACCCATTCTTGGCTGCTCACATATCACGGTATGGCAATGCTGGAAAAGGCAACCTTTCGTACCTGTCCAAAATGATGTGTGATGAACTTATTGAGTTAATGGCAAAGAAAGTGCACTCCAAAATCATTGATGACATTAGTGTTTCTAGGTACTTCAGTCTGTCTGTGGACACAACGCCTGATCTTTTGCATGTTGACCAACTGAGCATAGTGCTCAGGTACTTGCAAGATGGACAGCCAGTTGAACGATTTATCACATTTTTGGAATTACAAAACCACACTGGTGAAGCTATGGCACAGCAGGTGTTGAAGTACTTATGTGATGATTGTAAATTGGATTTAGCTAAATGCAGAGGGCATGTCTGGACATTACAAGGGCATGCAGCAAAAACTTTTGGATGTAAATCAGTTTGCCATTTATGTACCCTGTGCAGCTCATTCTCGAAATTTAGTTGGATGAAGTGCTGTAGATTGCTGTCAAGTTGCAGTAGATTGCTTTTCCACTGTACAACTGCTCTACACATTCGTTTCAGCCTCAACTGCTCGATGGAGAATTCTCAAAGATTGCATTGGAAATGAAAAAGTGTTGAAATCACTTTCAGACACCAGATGGGAAGCACATGCTGTGGAAACTGCAGCAATTATCAACTCTTTCTTCAAGATTCTTGAAGCTTTGAAAGATTTATCAGAGGACCAGTTGCAAAAAGGTGACACTAGAAGGGAGGCAAAGAATATCACAAACAAGATGCAAGAACTGGAATTTGTGTTCATGCTGAATTTTTGGAATGAAACTTTAGAAAATTTTCATAGAACAAGTCAACTTCTTCAAAGTGAAAATGTGATCTTGCAAACATGTGCAGGTTTGTATTCATTATTGGCAGACCAGTTGCACACATCAAGAGATGAGTTTGAAAGATTTCAATCACTTGCAAAGGACATGCTCCCTGATGTAGAATACAAAGCAACTCAAACGGGTAAGCGTGTAAGAAAGAGAATGCCCAACAGTGGAAATGCACCAGAGGTCATTCTCAGTGCCAGAGACAAATTCCGTATCTCCACTTTTTATGTAATTGTTGAAAAGTTAGAAATGGAAATGAGGAGGAGACAAAAGGTGTACACTGAAATAGCAGACAGATTCTCTTGTCTGACAGATGTTCCTAATGCCACCCAACAAGGTGCTAATTCCCGATTATCAGAAAGTGAAAGGTACTCAAAGACTTGTCAGACACTCATTGATGCTTATCCAGATAACATGAACAACACTTTGTCTACAGAGCTTCAGCAGTTCCATTCATATGTTCTTCATAAGTTTAAAACAACCAAGAAAACATCTTTCACTGTACATGGAACTTTACAACACAATTACAGAAGACAAACTAGAGAGTTCCTTTCCAAATGTTGAAATTGCCTTAAGAATATTTTTAACATTAATGGTCACCAACTGCACAACAGAGAGGTCTTTCTCACAACTGAAACGTGTAAAAAACCCAAATAGATCAGTTAGGCTTCAAGAAAGACTCAACTCACTGTGTATATTAACGATTGAAACAGACATTCTGAGAAGTATTAATTTCGAGGATGTTATCAGTGATTTTGCGAAAATGAAATGTAGAAAAATGCCTTTCAGGTCATGAATATTGGAACTTTGATACATTTAACTTGTGAAATGTTAAAATAGATGTTGTATTGCATTTTTGTAGACCCTTATGTAGCCAAAGCTTGGCTTAGTTTGTACAGTATATTGTGTTATCATATGAATACATTTTTGTATTGCTGCAACCTGCATTGTGTATCTGGTCAGACAGGTCAACAACTAAAATGGACCGGGTCAGTGTGGAAAGGAGGGGGGCACCAAGATTGGTCAGTGCTTAGGGCACCAGGGAGCCTTAATCTGCCCCTGAGGATCATGACACGGAGGTAGGCAATGTCAAACCACCTCTACTCATCTCTTGCCTAGGAAACTCCACCAGGATTCTCCAAGACTCGCCATATGTTGGCAGTGACTGGCTGACAGGGAGGGGGAAGCTTCTAAAACCTACAATGTTTGTTTTACTGTCGATAATTCTGAGGGGGGAAATATTTAATCTAGGGATAAAAAGCTTCTTCTTGGACTAGTATCCAAAACTCTGGAAGTCTACAGAGAAGGGAGGGAAAAAGAGGGGGAGAGAGGTTGGCTATCAACCTTTCCCCTCAAACTATCTGCAAACAGATGGTTTATTAGTTATATTTTTATTCCACCTTTCCTCCAAGAAGCTCAGGGTGGCACTCAGAGGTATCTTCCCTGCACCCTATTTTATCCTCAGAAGATAGGTGAGGCCAAGAAAGGGTGACAGACGGTGTTCCCTCTAAGCTGAGTTAGCGTGACCTGGCTCACAATTTTTTAGCCTGCGGCTCACACATTTTTGTCTTAGCTCAGGGAGGATGGCTCCAGAGCAAACTAACTGATGCAGCAGCCATATCGCTTGCTCACAACTTTAATGCCAGTAGCTCACAAAGTAGAATTTTTGCTCACAAGACTCCACGGCTTAGAGGGAGCACTGGTGACAGGCCGTTATTCACGTAAGGAGACGTTATAGAAATTGTTTGGCTCTTATCTGCTGACAGAGGTGTTGCTTATCATTAGGTCATTAACTTGTCTCACTGAGAGACTTAAAACTTTTAGTGATTTGGCTTTAAGCTGTGAGACATTTGCAAGCTTCTTCCCGGATAAGGTCTTGTCACTCTGCTGCAACCTGCCTGCCAATCTTAATACGGTAAGTGAACTAGAGGCCCCTTGGCTGCCTCTGGATTCAGTGTTCAATACCTTCAGCTGTCTCTCAATGGCAGATGTTGACAGGATTCTCAGTACTGCAAGGCCAACCACTTGCCTCTTAGACTCATGTCCTTTGTGGCTGGTATGAGCCAGCCTCTGATGGACATTGTCAATCTGTCCCTGAACTCAGGGGTCTATCCAGAGGGCTTAAAAGAGGCAATGGTAACACCGCTCTTGAAGAAGGCATTGCTGGATCTTTCTGATCTGCCCAGTTATTGCCCACTTTTGAATCTTATGTTTCTGGGAAAGGTAGTTGAGACTGTGGCAGCTGAACAGCTCCAGAGTGTCCTGGAAGACACATTGGCATTAGACCCCTTCCAGCTGGCTTCCACCCTGCCCATCGGACGGAGACTGTGCTAGTCACCCTCACAGACGATCTCTGCAGGCAACTGGATTGAGATGGGTCAGCGCTGCTGTTATTGCTAGACTTGACAGCGGTACTCAACACAGTCAATCATGATCTGCTGGCTCACCACCTCACCAATGTGGGAGTACATGGGACAGCCCTGAAGTGGCCTGTCTTCTTTCTCTGTGGTCAGGGACAAAGAGTGGCACTGGGAGAGAGAGTCTCCTCCTGATACCCTGTGGCCATCCTCTCCCCGATGTTATTCAACTTCTATATGTGATCTCTTGCCCAGCTGGTGCGGAGTTTCAGGCTAGGGCATCATCAGTATGTTGATGACACCCAGCTATACCTGTTGACAGATGACCGGCCACACACCACTTCAGGAAACCTGGTTGAGGGTTTGGATTCTGTGGTGAGGTGGCTGAAGTAGAGACAGTTGAATCTGAATCCAGCAAAGATGGAGGTTCTCTGGCTGGGTGGGGGAGATACAGGTGATTCCTAGTTATAAATTATATCGCAAGGATGGGGGGAAGGGTTGGAGGTGGGTTGGCTCTGTATCAGAGAGGGTATTCAGTACAGTAAGACTAAGAAGGTAAGAGAGTTGGATTTGCTTCTGGAAATGCTATGGGTCAAAATAGTGGGCCCAAAAGAAAGCTTAACACTAGATGTTTGTTATCGCCCACTAGATCAAAAGATAGAGGAGGATTATAGAATGATGAATGAATTAAAGATAGCAGCTAGACAAAATAACTGTGTTGTAATAGGTGATTTTAACCATCCACACATTGATTGGGTCAATGGATTTGGTCCTAAGTAATGCCCACGACCCGGTGAGAGATGTAAAAGTGATTGTACCACTTGGGAACAGTGACCATAATGTTATTGAGTTCAACATTTGTATGAATAGGGAATTGCCCAAAAAGACTGACACAACCACTTTTAACTTTAAAAGGGGTAATTTCTCTGAAATGAGGGGACATGTGAAGAGGAAACTGAAAAGAAAAGTAAAAAGGGTCAAAACCATTGGGGAAGCTTGAAGACTATTTAAAACTACAATCCTAGAAGCTCAGAAAAAATATACACTGCAGGTTAGGAAAGGCACAAATAGGTATAGAAAAAAGTCTGCATGGTTAACGAACAAAGTAATGGAAGCTGTAAAAGGTAAGAAGGATTCCTTTAAGTGGAGGAAAGCTAGTCTCAGTGAGACTGATAAAAGGGAACAGAGGCTGTGGCAGATAAAATGCAAGTCTGTGATCAGGCAGGCAAAAAGGAACTATGAAGAGCATATTGCAAAAAACATAAAGACCAACAATAAAACTTTTTTTCAAATACATTAGAAGCAGGAAACCAGCCAAGGAGGCAGTGGGGCCCTTGGATAACCAAAGGGTAAAAGGATGGCTGAGAAGCTGAATGCATTTTTTGCTTCTGTCTTCACTGTGGAAGATGAGAAGTGCTTGCCCACTCCAGAACCACTGATTTCAGGAAGGGGGTTGAAAGACCTGAATCAGATTGAGGTGATAAGAGAGGCGGTCCTAAGACTGATAGACAACTTAAAAACTGATAAATCACCAGGCCCAGATGGCATACATCCGAGAGTTCTGACAGAACTCAAATGTGAACTTGTGGATCTCCTGATGAAAATATGTAATCTTTCATTAAAATCTGCCTCCATTCCTGAGGACTGGAAGGTAGTTAATGTCATTCTTATCTTTAAAAAAGGTTCCAGAGGAGATCCGGGAAATTATAGGCCAATCAGTCTAACATCAATACCAGGTAAGTTGGTGGAAACTGCTATTAAGGAGATAATTAGTAGGCACACTGATGAACAAAAAACTATTGAGGCAGACTCAGCATGGGTTCTGTAAGGGAAGATCTTGTCTCACTAACCTGTTAGTGTTCTTTGAGGGGGTGAAGAAACATGTGGACAAGGGTGACCCAATAGATGTTGTTTACCTTGACTTCTAGAAAGCTTTTGATACAGTTCCTCATCAAAGCCTCCTAAGTAAGCTCAATAGTCATGGAATAAAAGGACAAGTCCTCTTGTGGATCAAAAACTGGCTAATTAATAGGAAACAGAGAGTGAATATAAATGGGCAATTTTCACAATGGAGAGTGGTAAGCAGTGGGGTACTGCAGGGATCAGTTCTGGGTCCGATGCTTTTTAACTTGTTCATTAATAATTTGGAGTTGGGAGTAAGCAGTGAAGAGGCTAAATTTGTGGATTATATGAAATGCGTGTCATCCACAATGGCTGGCTCTTGACCATATGCCATTAACACCGGCACAAATGGTCAAGAGCTTGGGTGTGTTTATGGATGCCTCCTTATTAATGGAGTCCCTGATCACACATGTTGTCAGACTGACTTTTTGTTTCTACTACACCAGATCTGGCAACTGGTCCCTTCCCTATCTCACTTCAACCTGGCCACTGTAATCCATGCAACAGTCACCTCGAGACTTGATTGCTATAACTTGCTCTATGCAGGGCTGCCCTTGAGACAGATCTGGAAATTACAACTGGTCCACAAAGCAGTGGCCTGGGTCCTTATGTGGACTCCATTAACTGCACACATTCAACCTGTGCTGCACCAGCTGCACTGGATCCAGATTGAGTACCGGGTTAAGTCCAAGCTTTTGATTTTGACTTTCAAGACCCTAAACAATTAGGGACCAACATACCTGCAGGACCGCCTATCCTGGTACGTGCCCAAGAGAGTGTTGTGCTCAGGAGAACAACATCTGCTGGAAGTCCCTGGCCCAAAGAGTATCTGGCTGTCCTCAACCAGCGCCAGGGCCTTCTTGACCCTGGCTCCAACTCAGTGGAACTCTGTGCCAAACAACAACCAGGGACCTGTGGGACCTGTTACAGTTCCGCAGAGTCTGTAAGTTAAAGATGTTCCACCCGGCATATAGCTGAGGACAGCAACAGGGTTTTATCAGGAAATTGTCCAACTGGTCAAGTCAGAAGATGAAACATTCAAGCAGTTTTGTGTCTTCCCAAAGTCTGCCAGAAAAATGGAATACTTAGCCTCTTTTTTTTCTAAAATAAAAATAAAGATAGCCTAAATACTGGGGGGGAGGGGTGTAGATTACAAATGAAACACTGCCTCCATCCCCACTGAGTCATTAAGTTTGTCAGGAATTTTTAATTTTTTTTTTCCTTATTAGCAAGGAAACAGCAAAGTCTCTTTCCTTGGGAGCGTCAGAGTTGTCTTCACATTTCTGCGTAGGATTCTCAAGGGAGGACAAGAAAGCCGAGGCAAGCGGAAGGAACGACCTTTTTCACAAATTGGATATAAGGATTCAGAAAGCAACGGCAACCAAAAAAACAGGGGGACGTGGGGGGACAGATGTGGGCAGAGAAATGAATGGGGCCTGGATGGCCCCCGACACAACGGAACAAAAAGAAATCGCTGAGGGGAGAAATTCCTTGTATCTTCCTATGTGAGAAGTGACTGAGGTAAGTTTGAGACAAAAATGTATCTGGAACCTTGTGGAGGGAGCTGGGGGAATGCAGTGAGAAACCAGTGGGCAGAAGTGTGAACACACATGTATGTGCACATACATCATACACGCACAGACATACTGCTGTTTCTCTACCACATCACTCCCTTCCAAGGCTGCTTTTCATAGAAGAAGCACCTATCAGTTTTTATAATGTTGTGATATATCCCTCAGCTGAACTATGGGGTAGGGGGAAAGTCAACGGGCCAAACTGACTTTTCTGCAAGGTTGTGACTTTAAACGTTGAAAAGGAGTGAGAGGAGGGAACCTGGATGGTTCAGGCCAGCCTAATCTTGTCAGATCTCTGAAGTTAAGCAGGGCTGGCCCCAGTCAGTATTTGGAGGGGAGACCATCGAGGAAGTCCAGGGTCCCTTCGCAGAGGCAGGCAATGACAAACCAGCTCTGAATTTTTCCTGCCTTAAAACATTACGGGGTCATTGTCAATGTTCCCTCTAAGCTGTGGAGTCTTGCGAGCAAAGACTCTGCTTTGTGAGCCACCGGCATTAAAGTTGTGAGCGAGCGATTTGGCTGCTGCATCAATTAGTTTGCTCCGGAGCCATCCCTTCCTGAGCTGAAGACAAAAATGTGTGAGCCGGAGGCTAAAAGACTGTGAGCTAGCTCACTCTAACTCAGCTTAGAGGGAACACTGGTCACTGTAAGTCAGCTGAGATTTGAGTGCATCTTATACCACATGGGGAGGTAGCAAATGGAAGTGGTAGAGCTGAAGGCCTAGGAGAGATGAAGGAAGGATCATTTCCTTTTATTCAATAAGAGCTCTATGATAGTTGTTAATAACCACTTGTCACTCAATAGACAAAAGGAGTAAAAAATCTTTGCAACTGCTAGAGTTCTCTTTGGATCCCTGTCAGAAAGTAGAAAGGTAACTGTTTCATAGGACTATACATCCAAATGAACCTGCAAACATGGTGAAATATAATGCCTCCTGAGATTAAAGTGCAAAGGACACGCCAGAAGGATATGAGCTATCATGTCGATCTTACTTAAAAGACAGGTGCAGGTTCATTTTGAATAAGGTAAATGTATGAACTACCCCTCATAACGGCTGAGAAGTGAGCTTTCAGTCTGGCCAGAATGAACACTCTTAAAAAGCTTTAAGAAGGCAACAGATAGGTATAAGAGGGAAAAGATTTTGGAGGTCGAATACCAAAAAATTGGGGTGAACAGGTGCAGTGTGCTTTAAAAGTGGAGCTTTGGTGATTGATTGATTTTACATGATTTCTCACCAAAGCAAATGCTGCATGAAAACCCAGGGCCTGTCTAATGTCCCAGGTTAACATCAAGAGCCGACAGTTTCTTCCCCATTCAAAGTCCATCTGAACACTGAAGGATTCCTTTCTTTAGTTTTCTGGTAGTTTATTTTCAGGCCTTCCTTAATACAATATTCCGAGAAAACGTTTAATGATCTATGCAAACCGACTCGTGTCCAAGAGAGCAGAGTAGTGTCATCGGCATCAAGCAGAACTGGAATATTGCAACTGGCCAAATGGGGTGGATGACAAGGTTCATTAAAGCAAGTCGAGAGGTCATTTATATATAGGTTGAACAAAAAGGGCCCAAAAGGTAGCCCTGCCTAACCCCTTTATGAAGGTTAAATGGCTCAGTCAGCTCACCGTTATAACTACAGAGGACTTGAGCTGTAAGATCCTCATGAAGTTCCTGCATGAGCCATAGCAGCCTTGTATCAATTGTGGTGTGTCACAGCTTTTCCCAGAGCCTTGTCTAGAGATAGTATCAAAAGCCCCTTTCAGATCAATAAATCCTACATAAAGGGTACCATTTGGGAGACTGGTGCATTTTTCTATCAGATGATATAGAACTTGGACAATGGTCCAAGGTTGAACTACCTCTCCTAAACCCTATCTGCTCCTGGCCCAGACTATCACCTTGTTCAAGCCAATCAGTTAAGCCATCTAGCAAATACGAAGAGTATAATTTGCCCAAGCAAGATAATAAACTGATGATAGCAGCTTGGGTCCAAACAGTGACCCTTCTTGAAGACAGGAGTTATTACTATGTGCCTTCAAAATTTTGGGATGACCCATGTTTATTTGCAAAGACAGAGGAACTAGGACCTCTGCCCACCAAGCCTTCAACTTGAGAAGAGGGACATCATTTTCAAGTATCTCAGAAGTACAAAGTTCACTTGGGCTGCGGTCATATGGAGGGGGGAAGAGGCGGGCAGGAAGCGAGGCTGTTTGCTCCGCCTGCAATGATGCGTGTTTGCGTGATCAAACTTCCCGCCGCACATCCGCAGTTCCCCATACTACTGAGTTATCGGCAGTAGCTTTTTTCCATGCTACTGCTGCGTGCAACGACGCCCCGCCAATGACTCCAGGACACCAGACAGATGTTGTCTGTCTGATCGCATCCCTTTAATCCGCGGAGGAATCGCATGGCTGCCGTTGCTTCCGGTACGTATGATCGCACCCCTGGAGTAGCAAACAGGTTTTTAAAATAAGACTCCCAGACCTCTAGATGAACACAGGAGGGAATACTGCCATACGTCTAGTGCCCATATTAATAATTGCCCCAAATGCTGAGTTGTCATTAGTTTTTACAGCCAAAATTAAACATACCCAGTTCCTATGTAAGTTCTCCTTCTTATGCTTTATTAGATCTCTGTAATATCTCTTAAGAGACAAGAATTCCCTCAGAATAAGTATGGTATTATTGCTCTTTAGCTCTCTGTGTTTTTGCTGTAGTTCTCTTTTGATAAGTTGGCACTCTCTGTCAAACCATGTACCAGAATTCTTGGGGGCTAGGGGCCTCACAAAAGGAGCATTATCAGGAATCAAGAACTTCCTGGTTTGAATCTTCCCTGGATGGCTTTAGGCATGCCAGCATCAGCAATATGGGATAATTATAATGATCTACCTTTCATGGCTATTGTAAGAACATGTGTGAAGTGCTTTAAACATGGGAAAGCATTGTGCAAATGCTAAGTATTAAGTCATTCATTGTGAAAACAACAAATAGTTTTGGGGCACCTTGAAGATTAGCAAATTTACTGTGGAATAAGCTTTTATGAGCCTGCAGCTGTACAGCCCAGGCTAGTCTGTCATTTTATGTAATGCCATGCTTTGTTCTATGATAATAACCTAATAGGATGGGAAATCATGGGTTTCCAGCCTCGTAGATATGGTGGGCTAATAACTTATCGATACTGAGCATTCTATAAAAGAAATGACCTTTTCTTCAGTTAAGGAGATGTTGAATTTGGATTTTCTTTGTTGTTGTTGTTTGCTGTCAAGTCACAGTCGACTTATGGCAACCCCAAGGCGTTCAGAGGTGGCTTGCCATTGCCAGCAACCCTGGAATTCCTTGCTGGTCTCCCACCTAAGCACCAGCCATGGCTGACCCTGCTTAGCTTCTGAGATCTGACAAGATTGAGCTGAGGTATACTTATTTACAAGATTTCTTTTTTCACTCCCCTTTCCATCATACATGATCATTTCCCCCCAATAAAAAAAATCCACCCCCTCAAAAATCCACATCTAGACCAATGAAATCTCTGACACCAGAATAATTTGAAGAATTGGCATGGCTGTATCTATGGCCCAACATATAGACCAGTAACATAATTATAAACATACAAGGAAACAACATCTGGTTACATATATATATATATATACTAAAAATCTTTTATACATGTATTTGGATGTGTGTCAGTGCAATATAGAGAAGAGTGACCACTGAAGAAGGCCCAAAGGGGCCGAAATGCGTTTGGTCCTAAAGTTTGAAATTGTTTACCCGTCATATGTATTTGTATTTGAAAAGCTTTTATAAGTCTGATATTTAGACTCTTTCTTTTAATCATAATATGTTTTAACATGTGTACATCTTAATAGATATTTGTACTTTTATAATATACTATGTTAGCTCAGCCCTTTTGGTTCACAGATCTTCCACTGGGGCCATGAGGCAACGCTCCTTCCCTTCCAAACCAGCTAAGTTTACACTTGCAAGATGTTATCAGTCTTATATGCTCACTTATTTAGAGGGTTCCGAAGATGTTCTGTACTAATCCATTCCACCATGGCGTATATTATATTTAATATATGCCCCTATATCTTGTGTCAGATTCCGAACTGTCTAGACACTCTTTTAAAATGTCAACTACCTTTGTGTCTCTCCTGATTTCCAGTGCCTTCCCTGGGACTCTCTCTTTCGACAACCTGAACATGATGTTCCAGGCAATGGCAGTCAGTTTGGTTTATATTATCATCATAGGATATTTCCAGCTCTTTCTGTTCTTGTGCATTATTGTTTGGGGCTTTGAAGTTTAGGGAGAGAAAAAAAGATAACTAAGGAGAGATGTGAACAAGGTTTAGAAAATGACAAATGGTGCCTAGGGAGAAATGTGCTTTTTTTTCCCCCTTAACAACCGAAATTGATTGTCATGTAGGTGTAGGCAGTACTTTTCTACCCGGCACATAATTATTTTATGGAATTCATTGCCTCAGGATATGGCAGTCTGTGAGCTTTTAAGAAACAATTGAAGACACTTACTCCATTTATACCCCACCTTTCTCCTCAACGGCGACCCAAAGCAGCTGACATTGTTCTTGTTTCCTCCATTTTATCCTCATGATAACCCTATAAGGTAGATAAGACTGCGAGCATGCAACTGGTGTTGGATCACCCACCAAGGATAAGTCTATCAACAGCTATAGAAGGTCAATAGAACCTCCATTTCAGAGTTAGTATACTTCTGATTACCAAATGCTGAGAACACACAACAAGGGGTAGTTACCTTCATGCAACCCATATAGTGGTAATTTTATGTCACACAGTGGCCAAAACCCAGGAGCCATCAGGAGGTCCACCAGTGGCTTTAAGAACATAAGAGAAGCCATGTTAGATCAAGCCAATGGTCCATCCAGTCCAGCACTCTGTGTCACACAGTGGCCAAATCCTAGGTGCCATCAGGAGGTCCACCACTAGGGTCTGAACTCCAGAAGCCCTTCCACTGTTGCACCCCAAGCACCCAGAGCATCACTGTCCCAGACAGCATTCCATCTATACCTTGTGTCTAATAGCCACTGATGGACCTCTGCTCCATATGTTTATCTAATCCACTCTTGAAGTTGTCTATGCTTGTAGCCATAAGTTAATTACTCTTTGGGTGGAGAAGTACTTCCTTTTATTTACCTTTACTCGCAATGAGAACGGAACAGTATCTATGCTGTGATGGGACTGGGTTCTGGCCAGAAAGTTGGGAATTCTATAGGCAGGTTTGAATTTTAGGGGACTGGAGGACTGAAGGAATTCCAAAAATGAGTGTGATTGACCACATTTAAAAGTATGAAGAAATATGGGAAGTGTCAACCGGTGGTGATTGAGTTATCTGCCCAGAATACCAGCTCAGCCTGGTTTAACAAAGGACCAAGAAGGGCTTGGTGGCCCTTCCTAAATCTCTGAACACATTACTAGATTGGCAAGTCTGCTTAACAAAGGTGAGTAGACAGCTGACGGGCCCGACCTAAGGCTGCCAGTCTTCAGGAGGGGGCTGGAGATCTGCTGGAACTCCAGCTGATCTCCAGACTACATAAATCACTTATTATTTATTTATTTAAAACATTTATTCCACTTCTCCTTCAGTAAATGGCTGCTTTGGAAAATGGTCTGCACGGTGTAATACCCTCCCAAAGGCCCTCCCCTCCCTATATCCCACTGTCCCAGGCTCCAGCCTCACATCGCCAGGTATTCCTGAACTTGGAGTTGGCAATCCTATTTTGGCCTTGTTGTTGTTCAGTCGCACATTCGAGTCCAGAGTCCAGTTGCACAGTTGAGTCCAGATCTTCATGACCCCATGGACCAGGCCTTCCTGTCTTCCACCGTCCTCTGGAGTTTGCTCAATTTCATGTTTGTTGCATCGGTGACACTGTCTAACCATCTCATCCTTTGCCATCCCCTTCTTCTTTGACCTTCAATCTTTCCCAGCATCAGGGTCTTCTCCAGTGAGTGCTCCCTTCTCATTTGGTGGCCAAAGTATTTGAGCTTCAGCTTCAGGATCTGGCCTTCCAGGGAACAGTCAGGGTTGATTTCTTTTAGGATTGACTGATTTGATCTTCTTGCAGTCCCAGGGGACTCTCAAGAGTCTTCTCCAGTACCACAGTTCAAAAGAATCTATTCTTTGGTGCTCGGCTTTTCTTATAGTCCAATTCTCGCAGCCATACATTACTACAAGGAATACCATTGCTCTGACCATGCGGACTTTTGTTGGTAGGGTGATGTCTCTACTTTTTATCATGCTGTTTAGGTTTTGCCATCGCTTTCCTCCCAGGAGCAGGCGTCTTTTAATTTCATGGCTGCAGTCACCATCTGCAGTGAACCCCATGGATTTTGGCCTTCCTTGTCATTAATTTTCTAGGGAATTTTACATTGTCAGGCAAATTCTTGGGTGGTCCTAGAAGGCAAGTTCTGCAAACCTGGATCGTGAATTATAGCCTGAATTTTGATGGGTCCTCAGGAAGCCAAAGAATAGAGCTTTTGTGGAGTGTCTACCCCACACACACACACACACACACACCAGAAATGTGTCCAGTTCCTTGTGAGTCAGTTTTTCTGTTGCCTGCAGCATGACATCATTTTCTCAGTTTAAATATTGAACGTGGGCCCTGACCTGGATAGCCCAGGCAAGCCCAATCTCATCAGATCTCAGAGGTTAACCAAGGCCGACTCTGGCAAGTATTTGGAAGGGAGACTTCCAAAGAATACCAGGGCCGGGAGGCAGAAGTAGCCTACCAAGCCACTTCTCTGAACATCTTCCATGCCCCAGTAGGAGTCACTAGAGGTCGCCAGGCACGGGCATGCACGTACATGCCCACATGCAAAAATACCAATAAATAGATCTTGAACATGGGTTCCCTTCTGCAATCTCTGTGCTTGGCCTGAGAAATCATGAAGATGACCCCAAAACATGGCTTCTGATCCAGGCCTACTTGCAGGGGTACAAGGCTTCGACTTTGCTTATTGGAGTGGTAGGATGAGATAGGGTGGATCCACCTCAACAGACCTACACATTAGAGTACAGCTTGCCCAGTACTTGAAGTGGGAAATTCACATGATCCTGTTCCTACTAATTAACATGGGACAAAATTCCCCTGAAAGTTCCCTAAATAAAATGAACCAGGGGATGGAGGGGGGGTATGCCTTTGCACAACTGCTGGAGACCCAGGTATGTGTGTGTGTGGTTCAAGTATTGAGCTGGAATCTCTCCAGACTAGATATTTATCTCATCCTTCTTCTTCCACAGAGCTCAGGGTAATGTACACGGTTCTCCCTCATTTTATCCTCACAACAAGGAATGTTCGGCTGAGAGGCAATGACTGGCCCAAAGTCACCTGGCAAGCTTCCATGTGTTGGAAGTGAAGGGCTGTATGCTGTCCCTGGCCTCAGCACTCAGAGGAAGACTAGGAGAGAGTCAGAGAGACTAGACAGGCAGGAAACTGACCACCCTTCCTTTACTACTCTCTGATACTATCCTTGGATGTGTAGATTGCTACTCTTAGGGGAAAGTTTCCTTCCTTCCAGCTTCTCCCCCCTCTCCACACACAATGCCTTAACCGTCCATCTTGACAACATGAGAGCAGGCTGCTTTCCTGCATCTCCATCCGTCTAGCTAGTTAGACTAGATTAGAGAGCCTATCTCTCCTCTATCTTATGTAGAAATGGTGTCTTAAATCGAAAGAACTCTTATTAGTTTGCAAATATAAAAGTGGCTCTGTGTAATTTTGTTTCTTGCTCTCACACACACTGTGCCAGATGGCTCCGCTGTGCTAGTGAGCCCTTTGAGCACTCTGCTAACTTTATATCCCGATACCGTGGCAGAGTGGGGATTCAAACCTGGAGACTCCCAGATCCCACTTTGACCACTATGCTACAGTGGGTCCCACTCAGGATCCTTCCTCTTCTCTGTAAGCTTTCTGGGTGCCACTGGGCCAGTCACACTCTTTCAGTCTAACCTACCTCACAGGGTTGCTGTGAGGGTAAAATAAAGAAGAGAGAGAACAATGTATGGCATCTGAGCTCCTGAAGAAAGGGGGAGATAAATATGCAGCAGGGGGCAGAGAGATTCAGTGGCACTTCCACAGAAGAACTTTCCACTTGACTGTGGGTCACAGGTTGGAATTGTTATCTTTTGCCATTAATGGCTTCTAACACAATCTAGCCTAGAGGTGTTGAACTCATTTGTGATGAGGGCCAGATCTGAGATAATTGTCATTTTGTTGGGCCGGGCCATGTGTGCCATCAAATATAATGCCAGGTACCGGAGATATAAACTTTATAAAGGACGCAGGCAAACCCAATAAATGATATTATTATTTTTTACTCAAAATACAAACATGCTTAAAACATTAGCACTCTTACAGTATTTTCTCAGATTATCTCCCTGATGCCCACCCTCCCTCCTACTTCCACCACCCCATTATTAGCAATGGGACAGTATAGAGGGACATCATGTGCCGCCTCTGTCATTTGGCAATGAAATTAATTACCAGTTGCTCGAGGACCAGAGAAGACCCCTGGATGGGCCAGTTCTGGCCCATGGGCTGTATGTTTGACACCCCTAATCTAGCAATACCAGTCATTTAAAGGATGATTCCAACTGCACGGGTGCAAACTGAGAGCAAATCGCAAGCCATTCTCTGCTTTATAAAAGAAGAGGTCACTTTGAACAAAGAACAGGTCACTGACCGTGATGCAAGGGGATCAGCCAGGAAAATTTAGTTCCCAGACTGGGCAATAGCCTCCGAAAGCTGCAGTGACCAAGCCCTACAGAATGAGCACGTACAGGGCAGAGGCAAAGCTGCTCGACCCAAATGTCTACAACAGCAATCGTCGGGGCAATTCAAGCAGGAGCTCCCCTTGCGTGTTACTGAGGGAGTCCTGTATGGTATGTTTGCTTGGCAGTCATGTTCGTGTCAAAGATCACAGAATGCTTACGTTCTTCTACACTGAGGTGGATCCATTCTACCATTTTCATGTCTGGTTTCGCCCTGAGGCCGTTGTCTTGTTTTTAGGACTCCTCCCTATCGGAGAGCGAGCAGACACACGCCTGTTGACTTGGTGCGAGAGGAGAAGAAAGCATGTTGCAAACTGTACAGGAGCACTCCCTGCACAGAGAGGCCTGCCTACCAACATCTTTGTCCTCCTTTCACTGCCTTGTTAGAACCTGTCAGTTATGTGAGGGCTTTTCCCAGAAAGCTAGAGGCTGGTTAGCGGCTCTTCTGTTAGAATGTCACTCTCTTTTTATTTTGGTTTCTAATGTATTTAATTGCAATAAGAGCCGGAGTGGTGTAGCCGTTAAGAGTGGTGGACTCTAATCTAGAGAAACGGGTTTGATTCCCTACGCCTCCTCCACATAAGCCTGCTTGGGCAACCTTGGGCCAATCACTGTTCCCTCAGAACTCTCTCAGGGGCCAGTTGTGGGGAGAGGACGGGAAGGCGATTGTAAGCCGCTTTGAGACTCCTTAAGGCTGAGAAAAGCAGGATATAAAGCCAATTCTTCTTCTTCTTCTTCATATTTATAGCCTGCTCATGCAAAAGAAAAGTTGAAGGGCCCGCAACATCAAATTAAAACTCCTTCACTATTAAAATCCCACATAAGACCGACAATGTCCAACAGCCATTTTTGCCTCAATCATAACACAAATTTCAAAAATACAGCTTATCATTCCAACCAAAGCCCCAAAAGAAAAAGAAAAAAAAAACTTTACCGCAAGGCCCTTTCTAAAAAGTCCTGACTTACAGGTATTCCTGAAGATTCCAAGGGCTGGAAGCTGGTAAAAGCCACACAATTCATATAGTCTAAGTGCAACAGCACTTAATCATCATAAAAACAAGACAGGGCACAAAATGAAACACCAGCATCCTAAAATGCTCTCCATAAAGCAGCCCTCAGGCTAGAAGCAGATCATAAAAACAGCTGAAATACAGAATGCTTTAGGCCAAAAATAAATGCTTTGGCCTGGTGTTTAAAGGTCTGTAAATTTATTTACTTGCCTATGTATTCCCACTTTTTGGCCCTGACTTGGGTAGCCCAAGGCAGCCTGATCTCATCAAATCTTGGAAGTTAAGCAAGGGTGACCCGGGCTAGTATTCGGATGGACGACCTCCAAGGAATACCAGGGTTGTGATGAAGAGGCAGGCAGTGGCAAACCAGCTCTGAAACCTCTCTTGCCTTAAAAACAAGTCTAGGTCACCATCTAGTGGTGCATAACGCTAAAAGAGCTAGAACATCTGGTTGCCAGATAATCTTAGGGTCTCCTATTATACACGCTGCCATATAATAATTATTATCCCCTTTTTGGCTGAATGGGGAACCAAAGCGGCTAACAACATCATTGTCTCCTCCCCCATTTTATCCTCATAACAACAATGCTGTGACATAGATCAGGCTGAGCAAGAGTAACTGGCCAAAAGTCATCCAGAAAGCTTCCACAGCAAAGTGAGCATCTAAACCTGACCCTTCCCAATCCTAGTCCAACACTCTAAGCACAGCAAAACAGGGCATTCTGAAGGTGAGGTGCCACCACTGAGGTGCCAACACTGAGGCACTCCAAAGGGATCTGTTGAGGATGGGTGAGTGGGCGTCAACGTGGCAAATGGGGTTCAATGTGGCCAAGTGCAAAATGATGTACATTGGATCCAAAAATCCTAAATATAAATACACATTGATGGGGTCTGAACTGGCAGAGACTGACCAAGAGAGAGATCTTGGAGTCGTAGTAGATAACTCAATGAAAATGTCTAGACAGTGTGTAACTGCAATAAAGAAGGCCAACGCTATGCTGGGGATTATTAGGAAGGGAATTGAAAACAAATCAGCCAGTATCATAATGCTCCTGTATAAATCATTGGTGCGACTCATTTGGAATACTGTGTACAGTTCTGGTCGCCACACCTCAAAAAGGATATTATAGCATTGGAAAAAGTGCAGAGAAGGGCAACTAGAATGATAAAAGGGTTGGAACACTTTCCCTATGAAGAAAGGTTAAAACGCTTGGGGCTCTTTAGCTTGGAGAAACGACGGCTGAGGGGTGACATGATCGAGGGTTATAAGATTATGAATGGGATCGAGCAGGTTGAGAAAGAGGTCCTTTTCTCCCTTTCTCACAATACAAGAACTCGTGGGGAAATTGCTGAGCAGTCGGGTTAGAACAGATAAAAGGAAATACTTATTCACCCAAAGAGTGATTAACATATGGAATTCACTGCCACCGGAGGTCGTGGCAGCTGCAAGCATGGACAGTTTCAAGAGGAAATTAGATAAACATCTGGAGCAGAGGTCCATCAGTGGCTATTAGCCACAGGGTATAGATGGGAACTCTCAGTCTGGGGCAGGTGCTGCACTCTATTCTTGGTGCTGGAGGGGTCAACAGTGGAAGGGCTTCTAGTGTCCTAGCCCCACTGCTGGACCTCCTGATGGCACCTGGTATTTTTTGGCCACTGTGTGACAGAGTGTTGGACTTGATGGGCCATTGGCCTGATTCAACATTGGCTTCTCTTATGTTCTTACGTAAAGTCTGTCTATGGTTTTGATGGCAGGGATTATTCATCTGCTGGCAGAAAGCTGAGGGACAACCTTGCTTCCTGAAAGATGAGTTGCGTTTTTTCCCCATTTGTTTGGCTAAAGTACATCTGTGCTTTTTGTAAGCCATTTTTCCCCCCAGTGGAGAGAAAATCATAGAGAAATATTTAAATATAAAGAATGTGCTGGAGTCATAACTGACTCATGGCAGCCCCTTCCATGGGGTATTCCTGCCAAATGAGGAGTTGAGGTGGTTTCCATGGGGTGTTCCAGGCAGGAGAGGAACACAAGGTGGTTTGCTGTTGCCGTTGCACCTAAAGTGTTAGCCCCCCTGAGCCCGTTTGGGGAGGGCGGGATATAAATTGAATTATAAATAAATAAATAAATTTCCCTGTGTAGCAGCCATCGTCTTCCTTAGTGGTCTCCCATCCAGGTACTGAGTGTAATGGCGGTGTCATGGCAAAGTGCGGTAGAATCTAATCTGGAGAACTGGTTTTGATTCCCTGCTCCTCCAGATGATGCCTGCTGGGTGACCTGGGGCCAGTCACAGTTCTCTCAGAACTCTCTCAGCCCCACCTACCTCACAAGGTGCCTGTTGTGGGGAGGGGAAGGGCGATTTGAAGCCACTTTCAGACTCCTTAGGGTAGAGAAAACCCGAGTATAAAAACCAACTCTTCTTTCTACTACTGGCCGTGGTCAACCCTGCTTAGCTCCCAACCTCAGACGACCTAGGGCTCAGTTGAGCTCTCCAGGTTGGTATTTAAATAAACAGGCATAAAAATAAATTCCTAGTTTTATGCTCTGGCTTCCCGTTTATTTCCTTACAGATATAGTCGTGGAAACTGCATGGAGAGAAGTAACCATTCATCTGGCGCAGCCATGGAATTCCTGCTGCTGGGATTCTCTGACCTGCGCCACCTGCGGGGCCTCCTCTTTTTCATCTTCCTGATGGTGCACCTGGCTACTCTGGCAGGCAACCTTCTCATTCTCTTGGCTGTGGCTGCCGAGCATTCACGCCCACCCATGCTCTTCTTCCTCTGCCAGCTCTCCGCCATTGAGCTCTGTTACACCCTCGTCATTGTCCCCAAGACACTGGCTGACCTCGTTTCCCCAGGGGGGAGCACCATTTCCTTCATGGGCTGTGCCACCCAAATGCACTTCTTTGTGGCACTGGGAGGGGCTGAATGCTTCCTCCTGGCCGCCATGTCCTACGATCGCTATGCAGCCATCTGCCGGCCCCTGCACTATGCGGTCATGATGAGCCAGGAGTTCTGCCTTCAGCTGGCCGTGATCTGCTGCCTCGGTGGCTTCATTGTATCCCTGGGCCTGACCGTGGCTGTCTTCCGCCTGCCCTTCTGCAGCTCCCACCGCATCAACCACTTCTTCTGCGACATCCCAGCTCTGCTGTACCTGGCCTGCACAAAGAGCTACATCAGCGAACTGCCCCTTCTGGCTGCCTGCATCATCCTCCTCTTGCTCCCCTTTGTGCTCATCCTCGTCTCCTACTCCTACATCACCATAGCCGTGATGCGGATCCGTGACTCTGCCGGCCGGGGGAAGGCTTTCTCGACCTGCGCTTCGCATCTGGCCGTCACCATCTTGCACTACGGCTGCGCCACTTTCATGTATGTCCGGCCCAAGTCCAAGTACTCACCGAACCGGGACAAGATGCTGTCTCTGGTCTACACCAACATTACCCCCTTGCTTTACCCTCTGATTTACAGTTTCCGGAACAAAGAAATCAAAGAAGCAGTGAGGAAACTGCTGCAGAAGAAAGTCAAACTGGAACATTTTTAAGTGTAGGTGTGGGCTATGTGAGCGGGCAGCCCAGAAAACATAGATGGTCTCTTATCAGGGGTTACAGTTGTCAAGTCCCCCCTGGACACCCACGGGGGATGGAGGGGTAGAGTTGCCAGATCCAGGTTCGGGAACTCCTGGAGATTTGGGGATGGAGCCTGGGGAGGACAGGGACCTGTGTGGGGTGCAATGCCACAGAATCCACCCTCCAAAGCAGTCATTTTCTCTAGAGGAACTGATCTCTGTAGTCTGGAGCTGTAATTCGGGGGGATCTCCAGGTCCCACCTGGAGGCTGGCATCCCTATCAAGGGTATGCTGAACCTTTGGCCAAGGACAGGCTAGTTTTGAAGCACCCAGCAGGCAAAAATGATGTGACTGGTTGCCTGTTTGTGGCTTAGTGGGTCACCAGCTCAAGAGTATGATGCTAATTCGTGTTTGCAATGGACACTGTTAGAAGATGATTGTCTGGAGACACAAAACAGTTACAAAGAAAGCAGTTTGAGGGAAGCGCCACTTCCGTAGCATACATACGTATTTCTTTCTGTTCAACTTGTTTCTCTCGTCAAAGGGTTTGTGCACATTCCTGAAATAATATGAAATCTGCAAGACCTGTTTCCCAATATCAAAAAATGGGATGAGGGTGCAGGTTGCAGCAAACTTCAATTATTCGCTGAAATCGTTGCCTGTTTCCACCACAACTGGAACATAGCAAATGTATTGGTGGTCAGAGTGAAGGCCTGGAGACACACCAAGGTCAGTCTCATTCCAAAATAGGGTTATTGAATAGTCCTTGTGATCCTGTGACGGGATTGCAAGACAACGCAGGTTTTAAAATGCTGCATGGGACAGAGAGTCAGGAAGGTTTATGAATTCATCTTCCCTGGAGAGAAGAGCTTATGTGATTGGCTGCTCTACTCACTTTCTGACTGGCCAGCATCAGCTTAGAGAGGAAATAAAACAGCTGATCTGGAAGGAAAAGGTTCACTCACTGGCCAGAGGGTTTGGCTTCTGAGGGACGAGACTTGGGCGTCAGTGATTTCTGTCAGTGAATTGTCAGAAAAGTCCTTTTATATATAGAAGAAGAGGGATTCCATTGTCTAAGATATATTAAAACTACTCTGAGGGAGAATTCAGATTCTCAGTCAAGAAAGCTACAACACTGCTTTATACAGATATATAGTACTGAAGAGGAATTTGGCAGGAGGTTTGAGGAGTTAGAGAGAACTCCCAGACAAGCCAAATAGGAAAAGAAGTTGTTGCTTCTTAGGGACAAGAAGAATAACTTCTAGCCAATAAGAAGGGATTGGGAAGAGAACCCTCATCTGCGATTAAGGGGAAGAGCTTAGACACTTCAAGAGTTACTGGAAAGCTATAATATCTAAAGGGAAAACCTAGATCTCTGAAGGGAGAAACCTAAAAGCACTAAGACAAAGCTATTCTCTACGGAACTGTATTTAAGATTCTGTGTAACAGCTGAAATATATAATAAGCAAAAAACTTCTCACTGAAAAGAACCTGAAACTCAGAAATTAAGCTACAACACTCTTTTGTATGTTCAAAAACCTCAGTTCTGTATATATTAGAAAGCTTTACCTCAGCAACCTCTATACCTTGTTGAATCCTCATATTTATACCCTCCCTGACTGTTTATTAAGATCTTTATTCTGTTTTGAAAGTTAATTTTGCCTCATGTGCCATTTCATGAGGGTATTTTAAAACAAGACAGGTCCTGTATACCCTCTAGTTCCTTTCCTGGGTGATAAGCCTAGACTAATATGTGACAGGGTGGGACAGTTAAAGCTTATAAAATAAGAAGAAATACACACCACTGAAGGGCAGCTCAGTCATTGAGGGGAACTAAAAATTTTGGCAGGAAAATCTGCCTGGGAGTGGGGAAGCATCAGGGGTCCATCATAGATTCAAATGGGATCTATTGCACTCATAAAACGATGCATTATCATTTGAGATAAAGGACAAATAATTTGGCAATTAGCTGTATCAAAGAGTTTTCTTTTGCCTGGAGGATCACCAAGGACATCATTCATTCATTCATTCATGGCTCTTTTTGTAGCAGGAACTCCTTTGCATATTAGGTGACACACCCCTAATGTAACCAATCCTCCAAGAGCTTACAGAGCTCTTCTTACAGGGGCTACTGTAAGCTCTTGGAGGACTGGCTACATTAGGGGTGTGTGGCCTAATATGCAAAGGAATTCCTGCTACAAAAAGAGCCCTGCATTCATTTATTGGATTTATACCCCGCCCTCCCAGCTGAAGCAGGCTCAGGGCGGCTTACATAAAATTGTTAAAACAATTTAAAAACATATGCAATACATACATGCATACATTCCTATGTGATAACAATCATAATCCAATGTTTTCTCAACAGGAGTCAGTTCGTACAGACTTAGATGATGAACACAATCCCAGGGAGGCTCCAAGTTATGTCAAGATGTTAAATGTGGTCAAATGCCTGGCGGAAGAGCTCCGTCTTGCAGGCCCTGCAGAACTGAAGTTCCACAGAGCCCTGGTGTCCTCAGGGAGCTTGTTCCACCAGCATGGAGCTGCCGTGGAGAAGGCCCTAGCCCTGGTGATGGCCAGACTGACTTCTTTAGGGCCAGAGAGCACTAGGTTTTGTGTATAATTGGCTCCCAGAATGGGGGGTAGGGAACCAGGTTTCCCACTATAGTGAGAAAACGTCTGTTCCCCTCTGCAGCTACTTGCTGCAGCAGGAAAAATATTGGGGGGGGGTTCATCGCGGTGATGCTGTGACCTTACTCCCAGTTGCTTAAGCAGAAGTGATGTCACACATCATCACGAAGCTCTAGCAACCCCTGAAATCTTTTACCCCAGAGATTTGGAGGATTACTAGAACATCGCTGCAGCGCTTGATGTCACTTCCAATTATGCTGCCAGATGTGACATCATGGCATTGTATGGCACTGCACAGTGTCACACAATGGAAAGCCCTACCCCCCAAACACTCATGAAGGTTGTTAGCGCTAGGCTGGCACCCCTAATGGGAAGGCATTTCCCATCTGAATTGTGGAGACAAAATCACTCATGTATTTCCACTTTCATACAATGCTGCCTGCTGAAGAAGAAGAAGAGGAAGAGGAAGAGGAAGAGGAAGAAGAAGAGGAGGAGGAGGAGGAGGAGGAGGAGATTGGATTTATACCCCACCCTTCGCTTGAAGTCTCAGAGCGGCTTACAAACTCCTTTCCCTTCCCCTCCCCACAACAGACACCCTGTGAAGTAGGTGGGACTGAGAGAACTCTAACACAAACTGCTCTTTCAGGAACAGCTGTGCCAGAGCTTGTGACTGACCCAAGGTCACCTCAGCAGGTGCAAGTGGAGGAGTGGGGAATCAAACCCAGTTCTCCCAGATTAGAGTCCACACACTTAACCACTGCACCAAACTGACTCTCTGAGTCAAGCCCTTGGTCTATTAAGATCAGTATCATCTTCTCTGACAGGCAGCAGTTCTCCAGGATCTCAGGTGGAGGTCTTTCATATCACCTGCCTGATCTTTTTAATTGGAGGTGCCGGGGATTGAACATGGAACCTTCTGCGTACAAAAAGGTACTCTACCACTGAGCCACAGCCCCACCTCCATTTCTTTGTATACCACTCTCAAAAATATACATAGCTAGTACTGAAAATAACACTTATGCAGTGCAATACCTGTGTCTGTATCACAATCCACAGGCCACCCAGAAACTGGGGAAACCCCACTTTAAAATTAATTACCTACATAATATCTCAGCATACATCATTCACTGTAGTATAACTAATAGTTTAAGGTTAAAATCTGAGTAGATTATGCCTAGGATAGCGGTGTTGAACTCATTTGTTATGTGGGCCAGATCTGACATAAATGAGACCTTGCTGGGCCGGGCCATGTGTGTCATAAAATGTAGTGCCAGGTAGCAGAGATATAAACTTTATAAAGGGCACAGACAAACACAATTAAAGATTTGATAAACTTTAAATAAAACATGCTTAAAATACTAGGACTCTTGCAATATTTTGTCTATTTAACAGTCTGTGATACCTGACACCTCTTGCTCTGAATTATTGCATCAAAATGTCTATGCTGTAGCCATCTTGAGTATGTTCAAGTGTGTATCTGTTAGCTGCAAACCTACTTTTGATTCATTGACTTTCATAACAGAAATCTCATGCTCAGTGTTTTGAGCCTAAGAACCGGGGAAAACATGAAATGGCTGGGCATTGAAACCTTTTGTACATAAGTTGTTTCATGTGCTTGTCGAGAACATGAGAAAGCATCCTGACACAGACTGAGGACCTTGTGTTTGTATACAAAACTATAGTCTTCCCCAGAGAAATAACTGCAACTTCCTACAAAGGGAATGTGGTGGGTGAACTTGGTCTGGACACACTCTCAGCCTAATCCACCCCACTGGCTTGTTGTTATTCCTCCTCTAAAATAGTTCACATTGCTTTCTTACCAAGAAAGACTGAATCATGAGGGCATGAATACAGTGAAAAGGATGAGGGAACCCAGTTGCACCCAGGAGAGCCCTGGCATAAAGAGCCCAACAAAATATACACACACTGTAGCAAGGCACACAAAAGCTCATACCTTGAGCAAAACTCGGTTGTTCTTTAAAGGTGCTTGGTATTTCTTCCATGCACTTGAGGCAGCCCAGCGAAGCAAGCTCTCTCTTCTTCCTTCCTTCCTTCCCTCCCTCCCTCCCTTCCCTCCCTCCTTCCCTTCCTTCCTTCCTTACGGGAGGATCTCAGCCAGTGAAAGAAAAGAAAGGTTTCCCTTTGTCTCCTGCAGCCTGGCCAGGAAGCAAGTTCTGGCTGTTCCCTCCATCACCTCAGGAGGAGGAGGGGGAGGAGCCTCACCTAGTTCTTTACCAGATTCTCTCAATTGCACAGGAGAGGCTTGCCTATCTATCTCTCCTGTGTGATTGAGAGAGACTGATAAAGCAAGCTATGACGTGGCAGCAGAAGAACTAGAAAAGGAAGCAGGAATAGCAAGGGCCTTGCAGACTCTCCTGAGGAGGTTCAATCCATATGCAAAAGAACCTCCTCAGGAAAGCTCCTCTATTAGCATGTCACAACCTGGGGACTCAGTCCTACTCCACCTTCCTGAGTAGATATAAATTACCTGCCTACCATTTTTCTTCTCACCTTGACACAGAGGGTACTCCATCTTTACGTGTTATACCTCTGAGGATGCCAGTCACAGCTGCTGGTGAAACGTCAGATCCTACAATGCCAAGACCATGGCCATACAGCCTGGAAAATCTACAACAACTAGAGAAGAGAAACTTATCCACACATATAGCAGCTAGTTGGTCAGCTCTTGCCAGTAAGATTTTGAGACTCTTCTGCTCAGAGAACAGTTTTTTATCAACCAGCATAGGTTTCAATAAATCCAAGCATGGCTGTATATAAAACCTACAGTGGAAAAAACCTGTGAACCAGTGTTTCAATCAGGTTAACAGAGTAAGGACAGACTCTACAGAGTTCTGCTCTTCCAAGTCCATTGTGGTCAATGGGCTTAAAAGGGTATTTCACTGCTCAGGATTGCTCTGTTTGTATGTTGTGAAGTTTACTATTGTCATTCTATCTGTCACATTTTTATCTCACTGTTCCTCTAAGCAGCATGTGATGTACATCATTTGGTATTCACCCATTTGTAACCTTCCTCACAACAGTCCTGTGAGATATAATTATATTGAGGGAAAGCGGCTGACCCAAAGACATGCTTCACAGGTGAGTGGAGGGAGATGTCAGTTTGGTGTAGTGGTTAGGAACGTGGATGCTAATCTGGGAGAACCATTTTGGATTCCCCACTCCTCCACATGCAGCTGCTGGTATGACCTTGGGTCAGCTACAAGTTCTTTCACAGCTGTCCTCCCAGGAGCAGTTCTCAAAAGAGCTTTCTCAGCCCCACTTGCATCACAGGGTGTCTGTTGTGGGGAGGGGAAGGTAAAGAGATTGTAAACTGCTCTGAGACTCCTTTGGGTAGTGAAGGGCAGGGTATAAATCCAATCTCCTCCTCCTCCCTCTAACCACTGCCCCATTGTAGCTCTTTAATTCTTCAGTTGTTTTCCTTTTCCAGGCTTGCTGACTAATAATTAAACCTCTCAAATATGCTTTCCAGGAGTCCCAAAGTATAGGTAGCGAAATGCCTTCTATTCTATTTATTTTTAAGAATTCCTTTGTTTCTGTTTTAATTTTTTCAACAAAATTTTTATCTCTTAACAATTCAGTATTTACTCGCCATCTTGTAAATTTATGTGTTTCTTGTAAAGATACCCAAATAGGGTTGTGGTCGGCAAAAGTATTCGATAATATTTCCAGTTCTGTTACGTCTTTCACCATACCTACACTTATCCACACCATATCGATTCTTGATCAAGATTTATGTCTGTGGGAGTAGTACATACAGTTTCTTGTTTGTGGGTTTCTAGTTCTCCAAATGTCGACCATGTTAAGTTCTGCTGCCAATGTTAGAAAACTCTTAGGCAGCGTGGATCCCCTTCTTAAAGTTTTTTTCATTTTTTTTCTATCTTCTGTAGGATCAAGTACTGCATTAAAATCTCCCACGACACAAATGCCTTATGGGTTTTCTTTTATTAGTATCTTTTTTAGGTCTTTGAAAAAAATTTCTTGCTGTTGATTTGGCACGTAAATATTTGCAATCAGGGTCTCTTTTCCATTTTCCCTGATTCTAACCACTACAATTCTCCCATCAAGTGATTTGTGTACAAGTGTTGGCTGTAACTTCTCGCTCACATATGTCACCACTCCCCTTTTTTTGACCTTATCTGCTGAAATAAATGGTAAACCTAGTTTCTTATATTCTAAATGTTTAGTATGCTCCTCTTTTATATGTGTTTCCTGTAAGCATATAATATCCACATGTAGTTTGGTAACTTGGCGGAAACATCTTCGTCTCTTTTGTGGAGAGTTTAATCCATTCACATTAACTGATAGTAGGTTTAATTTTTAGTTGCCATCTTTCTTATCTTTCGTTGACGACACTGTGCTTTTAAGTTGTAATCTGGTACGGATTTGTGATTTTCTTCTAAATCTCAGTTGTTGTTTCTTTTTCTCTCTTTTGCCATTTTTCCGTGAATTATTAGAGCCTACTTGTAATGCTACACCCTCTTGGGAATCGCCATCCTCCTCTTCTTCCTCTTCCTCTTCTCCTTCTTCTTTATCTTGGTCTTCGCCACTTCCCTTCTGCCATCCTAAATCTTCTCCTTCTGTATCCAGAAACTTTTCCATTTTGAAAATCGAGTCTATCCGATATCTTGTGGACTTGTAGGTAAACAATATTCCTTCCGGGAGCAGCCATCTATATTGCGTCTCATTTTTTCTTAATAAATTAGCCAGTACTTCATAATTGTGGCGTTTCTCTCTAACACGCCATGGTATGTCTTTTAATACTCTAATTTCTGAACTGGCTATTTCTAATTTATTTATATTTGCTGCACGTAAAATTTGATCTCTCGTTATCTTCTCATAGAATTTCACATGTACTTCTCTGGGTATTTTATGCTCTCAGATAGCTCCTTTTCCGTATCAACGTAAAATTGTTTTACAATGTTATAAATCAGCTCTTCTCTTAAATTTTTATCCAGCTGCTCTGGAATATTTTGAAATCTGAGAATAAGTTCTGATTTTTCCATTTCTAACTGGATTAGTGACTCTTCAATTTTATCTGTTTTTGCTTTTATCTCTTGCACTTCCTGGTCAAGATCTTCCACCTTATTCTCTAAAATGTTAGTGGTTTTGGTTATTTTTGCTATTTCTGCTTTAATTTCTTCTGTATCTGTTTTTACCTGGCTCGAGATCTTATCAATTTTTATTTGCATTGGCTCTAGCTCTTTTCTAATTAAATCTGCCGTTTGTTGCACTGCCTGCCCTAGACAGTTTTGCATCATTGTTTGTAATTCTAGCATGGTTCCTTGTGGGAGATTTACTTTTAATTGTGCTAGTGTTAGCAGACAAGATAATACGTATAAAGTTCATGATTCTGTAGTTCTTAAAGACAAAACCTTGAAATGTCTGGGTCAGATAAGATGTTAGTCTCGTATCAGAGGGAAAAAAACTTTTTGTTTGGGATATGAAGAATCCTTGCCCATTATCATTTTGGGTTAAGTAAACATTTGGGTTTGACGTAGATATGTTTCTTTACATCTGACAAATCAAAAGCTTATTATTTGAATGACCATTGTCTTTTGTAACCAATTACGCCTTTTTGAATATTGTTTTCTTAATGATGTCAGTTCATGTATAAGAGATCATGTACTTCCTGAATATGCTCAGAAAGCAGACAGTTTTTGATGGGCCATTTGGTCCAACTGTTTTCCCGTCTAATTGCAATTAAACACTAAGAACTTCCTCCTCATTTCCGACTCCATTTCTTGACTAGAAATTTATTTGTACAACATTCCAAATGGACACTGAGAACATACACGTATGGTTGCCAGCCCCCCCGCAGCCACTGGTGGGAGTTGGGTGGGGTTGGGTTGCCAGATCCAGGTTGAAAAACTCCTGGAGATTTGGAGGTGGAGCCTGGGGAGGACAAGGACCTCAGTGGGGTACAACGCCACAGAGTCCACCTCCAAAGCATCCATTTTCTCTAACGGGAACTGATCTCTGTAGTCTGGAGATGAGCTGTAATTCCAGGGGATCCCCTTGGAGGCTGGCATCCTTAGAAGACACACTGGCCAATAAAATGGAAGGATATATAATCTGGGCTCAAAGATAATTTGCTGATCTCAGTAGCCACTCGTATTCTTGAAGAAAAAGCTCAAAAATGAAATTACTAAAATACAATTAACATCCTTTCAGCAGTCATACTGAAAGAAAGAAAGGCAATTCCATTTCCCTCCATTTTTCCATGGTGGGCCATGGGGGTGAGTGGTGGTAAGGGCAGATGTTGCCTAGGGTTGCCAGCCTCCAGGTGGGGCCTGGAGATCTCCCGCTTTTACAACTGGTCTCCAGCTGACAAGATCTGCTCCCCTGGAGAAAACAGCTGCTTTGAAGGGTGGACTCTGTGGCATTGGACCATGCTGAGGCCCCTCCCCCACCAAACCCCACCGTCTCCTGGATCCACCCCCCAAAGTCTCCAGGTATTTTCCAACCCAGATCTGGCAACTGTAATGTTGTCCCATTCCCTTCCCTTGAGTGTTCACATCTGTCTAAATATTGGAACAGCTAAAAGATTTCAGTGTCAAAGATAGTACTACACAGCCAGCGGGCAACTCCCCTCCTACTGCAGCCTTTCAGTTTCATTTCTAAAGTTGTTTCCCTGTTCCCACTGCTTCCTTATCCTGCCCTCTCAGCATTTTAACTTCTCTTTCTGTTGACTAGCCCATCTAATTGTCTGCTGGACAAGAAGAAAATTGGTAAGTGAAATTGTTTTTTACAGGGTCTTTTCACTGTGGTAGTAGATGAACTAAGAATGGTGAGAAGAGAGAAGAGTTAGTGTACTTAGAGAGATTCCTAAAAAGGAATTTTAATCAAATAAACTCAAAGGCTGTTCAATAGTACAAATAGAAGGATTGTTGTGAATGCCTGACTGGGCAGATTTGTATATTTAAAAACTGTCATTTGTACTGTTTGGAATTAAAACCATTTTGAATCAGCTGTTGGGGGGGGTTGTGGTGTGGTGGAGGTGGGCGGCCATATTTTCCTGGACTCGACTTTAAAAACTGAATGAAATTTTTTAAAAACCCTGTGCCCTGTAGTATTCCACATAACAAAAAGTACAGAAATTCTGTTTCGCAGTGTAAATGCTTAGGAATAAAGAAGTTATACCAGTATGGGAGGGTAAACTACCGCAACAATTTCCTGTGTTCCTTTCTTAACTACAGCAAATGCCATTGTTTTTCCCTGCACTTTCTTTGCCCACTTCCCACCCCCAGAGCTGTTCTTCCCCCCACACTACTAGAAGGAATTGGGGGACTTTTTAAAATCTGAAAAAAAAGATAATTGATATTTGCTGTAGTGTTAAACTACAGCAATGTTAGTTACCAGTTTTAGACTATAGCGATTTGTCAACTATCAATTAAAAAATTAAAAACCTAAAAAGCCTTCCGGTGACAGGGGAAATGGCAGCCCAAGGAGGATTGTGGCAAGGAAAAGGACCTACAACAAATGACTTAACTTCTAGTCAGCCTGCTTCTGCCTGCTAGCGATTAAGTAACTTTGCTCCTTTTGTGCTAATTTCAAGTTAATTTTGGCCTCTCTCCCGGTGACAGGGAGAAGCAATTTTTAAATACCTGCCAAAGTTATAACAGAGCTTTTAAAACTTAAAATTAACAAGGAAAGAAGGCCCGTTGTGGGAAGAAAATGCAACGGGCTCTAGAAAGAGTAAGCAAGTAAGAGAAAAGTGGGGTGGTGTTGAGGTTCGTGGAGGCCTCATGCAGCGATCCGCCTGGCCTCTCAGTCACTGACGTTATGTCATCTCTCTGCTGGGGCGGCTCCATTGTCCAGTGGCCTGGCCAGCCCCATCCCTGCAGCCTCCCATGTCAGCAGCACCACCATGCCGTACACCCACAGGAGGGGCCACGTTGCCACCCCCCTCCACTCTCCTCCCTTTCCTCCCCATGGTCAGGGCTTGTGTGAAGCTGCAGAGCTGGCTTTGGAATGGGCGGTGCGGTGGGCGGCTGTCACCTGTCCTCCACCTGGGCAGTTCCCGTTGTGCTCTGACTGTGGCCACACGGCTGTTCCACAGTCTCCTCCCCCACCCCACCCCACCTCTCAGCCATTGTAAAGAGCGGGAGGTGGGCAACGGAGGCGGCGCATGAGGTGGAGCGAGGTTGAGCAGTCGTCGTTGGGGAGGAGAGGTCAGCCGCCAGGGTGGCATGAGGGGGGAACACTGGGTCTGTGCAAGGACGACTGTGGTGGCCGCAGCGGCACGATCAGGCTGAGGCCACCAGCCACTGGAGCTTCTGACTCATCCGGCCACTCCAAGAAGAGTAAAGCCAAGATGCCGGGTGCCGCCTCTGTGGGTGGGACCACGCCAAGGGAGGCAGCAATGCAGCCAGTGGAGACAGACGCCCTGTGAGCAACACACCAGGGCGCCAACCAATTCGGGAGCATGTGGAATGTTCTGGAGAGTGCCACCACCAGAAGGCTTTTATATATAAGGAGATATTAGTTTTATTTTATCCAGCTGCTGGATTTTCCCTTTTTTACCATGTCTAGGAAAAGAAATCGTCCCTCTGACTTTTGCAGGCTTCCAGCCAATAAACAAAGCTGTGCTGCGGTCAGACGTGCCATTTGGCACGGAGGGGAAGCTCCCCTATTACCTCTGGTGGAATATGACTCGCAGTCATGCGATCACACATCCCTTTGTGCTGCGGGCTGAGCCTATCACAGCACGATCAGATGCCAGTGGGGGGTATTACCTTTTGTTTCCCATGCACATAAACGAGGAATCAAACCTCCACACAGAGGGTTCCCCATGGAATATGCGGTTATGTGCATATTGCTAAGCGGGGGAGGGGGAATAGCACCGAGTCAGGATGGAATGAGCAGACCATCCCGATGGCTTGATTGCATGTTTGAGTGATCAGACAGGGGAAAGTCCATCCATGGCCCATCAGCAAGCATTAGGATCAGACTTTCCCTGGTGTCCTTTAACTCTGCATCCGTGGCAGAGTAGCACAGGCTGCCGATGACTGTGGGACCTTTCCCAGATGTAGCTGTCTGATCATGCCTTCAGATCTGTCAGGCATTCGCAGCTGAGTCGGATCTAAAGGCACATCTGATTGCAGCCCTGGATACCTTCATTGACTATAATATTACAACTAGTAATTGTTTTTCACCTTTACTAGATAACTCTTTTTTCTCGGAGGCGAATGAATTACAAGTTAACTCTTCAGTTCAGCTGCATACTCACAGCCCTACATTGCCTAAACATGATCCCTTGCTGCCCTCTCCTGATCTACTGAGGAAAAGGATTTATGTCCTGAGAAGGATGCCCTTCAGATTCTAGACTCTCAGACTTTTCTAATTGCTGAGACTCTGGGAAAGATTTATGATATAATCAATGCCTTGTGCCAGGCCCTTTCTATCAAATTGGCGGTGGAGGGGGGGTCATACTTTATCTCAGGTTCTATCTGGAACCCATTCCTGTACTCAAAACAATTTACAAACAGGCTACAAAATATCACCCAGAAAGCCAACAGAAACCTGCTGGAACCTTGTAAAATATCACTGTTCACATGCCCTTTTCAAGAGAGAAGTATTGACTGGAGAGAGAAATAGCGCATTAAGGAGCATTCAGTTTATCTCCTTGATTGCTGTCCCAGAGATGTCGATTTGACATTTTTGAGGTCTTTCGTGGTGCTATTAGAGAAGACCAGCTTACACTTACTTTCTATTCCCCCCACACATTCCCACTTTGATTATTAACAAACAGCAGTGGTTCACTTCAGGTGGAATTATCCCTAAAAGATGTTTCCATTCTTCTGCACCAACACCACTTTTCCCCTTGAACACCTACTCTAAGAAAACTGGCGAGTCTCCTAAAACCAACAAAGAGGAATAAGATCACTCCCAGGCGTTATACACGACCCATGATCTTTCCCGAGTTGTTGATCCTAACAGCTAGGAATTCAGGCATGAATAATGAAGAACTGTTTGTGACCCAAAAAAAACCCTCTTCTGCATTCCCAAACTTATTAAATGATGAGCCATTGGACAGGGCAGACTCCAACATAACACAGTCTTTTTGTGTCTTTGTCAGAAATGCTCCTTGATGTTTCTCACTGAATCCATTGTTATGTGTTCCCTACCCTGCTTTGCGCTTGCGTAGCTATGCAGGCAGAAACGTGGGAGCTTCTTCCCTGCCGCTTTTCCTTATCACGGTGGCCTTGAATGTAGGCTTTGGGCTATTCTTGTGTTACTGAGAATTTTCCAGTCCTGGGAAGGCAAAGGGAGGGGGGAGTAGTCTCCCGTTCATGAAGTATATCTCCCGCCGGGAGTTTCCCGTGCGCGCGCTCATATTTCATTTGCTAGGCGCTTTTTGCATCACACTATAAGTTAGCTTGCATTGCTTCGCCCCCCCATTCCTGACAATGACCTCCTACTGTGGGTTTTAGCAAGATAATCCAATAAAACCTTTCTTTGTACAAGAATGACTGGATCCACTTGTTATTGAACCTGACAGTCTTGCCAAAAGTGGAACAGATTAACATCACTGACAGGCTAGAGAATCGTAATAAAAATTTGAAGCTGATTTCCAAGAACAAGGCTAGTGATGGTATAGGTAACCCAGTTCACCTCATTCCTGTAAAGAATACTAACCCGGAGTTCCCTCCTAGTTGAGCTAGCTCACAGTTTTTTAGCCTCCGGCTCACACATTTTTGTCTTTACTCAGGAAGGATGGCTCCAGAGCAAACTAATTTATGCAGTAGCCAAATCGCTCGCTCACAACTTTAATGCCAGTAGCTCACAAAAGTAGAATTTTTGCTCACAAGACTCCACAGTTTAGAGGGAGCATTGCTAACAATGAATTGTTAAGACTGGAAGCCCAGCCCCAGTCTAACCCTATAAGGGAGCCCAATTCCTACCCAGCTAAAAATTCCTCCTGTGAAATACTCCCACATAAAGAGTTTTCCACATATGCCTTGCCTGGAAAGACCGTGGGAATTCAACCTTTTCCGCTGGAACCCACCATCATAATTCTTTCTGTTAACCCCAGCATTGACTGAATTACCTAGCCCTCGGTTTGATTATATCCTTCCACAAGAATGTGAAGCTGGGATGTGGCAGGCTTGTCTTCCAAGGTTTCCTGTGAGGATACCAGGACGTTCTTATCCACTTTCGCTGCATGCGCCATAGCAACCTCGCTATGTGGTTGGTGTGGCTCTCTGTTCAGATCTGGCCCAACCTCCCCATGAGGAAAAGGCTTAGTTACAGGTGTTTAGTCTGTTCATCAAGTCATATTTGAGCAGTAAGGGCTACCTGGCACTCCTGAAAGAAGACTCTTATAGGTCAATGTGGTTTAAGACTGTTTTTGAGAAACTGATGGCTCTTGATGTTAATCTCAACACTGTGTTAACAGCATTTGCTCCAGTGAGATATTGTGTAAAATCAATCGATCACCCATGCTCTGCGTTTAGAGCATGTCACACCTGTTCATCCCAATTTTTTGGTATTCCACCTTCAAAATCTCTTCCCCCCCACCACCACCTGTCTGTTGTATTCCCAAAGCCCGTCAACAGCATTCATTCTGGCCAGAGTAAATGCTCACTCCTTGGCAGTTATGAGGGGTAGGTTCATGTGTTTGCCTTATTCAGAACGAATTTAACCCTGGCCCTTAGGTGAGATCCACACAATAGCACATATTCTTCTGGCGTGTCCTCTGTATGCTAATTTCAGGAGGCATTATATTTCACTGTGTTTGCAAGCTCATTCTGACATATATTCCTATGACATAGTTACCTTTTTATTTGCTGACAGGGATCCAAAAAGAACTCCAACTGTTGCAAAAAAAATGTTCACTCCTTTTGTCTGTTGGGTGATAAATGATTAACAACTATTCACTGCTCAGGGTCACAGAACTTTTATTGGATAGAAGGAAAGGAAAGGAAAGGAAAGGAAAGGAAAGGAAAGGAAAGGAAAGGAAAGGAAAGGAAAGGAAAGGAAAGGAAAGGAAAGGAAAGGAAAGGAAAGGAAAGGAAAGGAAAGGAAAGGAAAGGAAAGGAAAGGAAAGGAAAGGAAAGGACTTCATTCTGATGATCCAGACTACTGATTTGAACACAGAACTATATAGCCAAAGGCTTTGGATCCAGTCCTGTGAAAAGATCTTGAATTTGGGACCACTTAACACAAACCATTTTCCTCTGATGGAGCAAGATTTGTGTACACTGTCATATATGAAGATTACACAAGCACCTGTTTTGTCACACTGATTGGAAACCAACAGCTTGTTGTGGTTTCCTAACAAGTGCACACTACTCCTTGAAACCCGGATATTTTTATGATCTTCTCATATAATGAATGGTGCACAGGAAACGGATGTACATGTTTTGTGAGTTTTACCTACAGCAGAGTACACATGGGAGTGGGGGGCACAACATGTAAAGTCGCTCTTAAGATTGACTCCAGAAGTTTGTTATCAGAAGTTTTCCTGAGCTTAGGGTGGTATTACAACTAAAAGAACTCATTAAGGCCACAGTCCTTTTTTTAAAAAACAAGATTTTTATTGGAATATATTCAACATTTTTAAACATAATTTCCAATTCAAGTTATAGATTATATCCCTTCCCCCTTCCCCCCTAATAGGCTTCCAACACTGCCATTGCCAATAACAAAAAACAATAAAAGTAATCAAGTTTAAACTTATAACAATCAATAAACCAGGTAACTTATGTTTTGTATACAAAAATCTAACTTAATCTAACGTAACTTCATTTTCAATAAGAATCAAGGTTATACATTTTCCCTTTCATTTTATGTTCAGTTTCCATATAGATTTTCAGGTCTTCTCATTCTTTTAAGTATTGTTCTGCCATTTGTCCGTTTAGTTTTTTAGGCGTTTTGTCCATTTCAGCTAAAAATAGCAGTTTCCTTAACCAGTCCTGTACATCCGGTACTTTATCTGCTTTCCACTGTTGTGCAAAGGCCATTCTCGCCGACGTGATCATATACCATAATACTGTTCTTTTTTCTTGCTTAATTTTTTCCATTGTCAAACCTAAGAGAAGAAGTTCCGGACTTTTTCTAATAGGGATTTTCAATATTTTCTGCATCTCACAATGAACATTTGACCAGTATACTTTTGCTTTCTCACATGTCCACCACATATGATTAAAAGAACCCTCTATTTTTTTACATTTCCAACATTTGTTACTCAAGTTCTTATCCATACTTATATTGGCAATCTTTTTTGGTGTCATGTACCACCTATAAAGCATCTTAAAACAATTTTCTTTTACGTTAACACAAGTTGATATTTTTAGAGCTTTTCTCCACAAAAATTCCCAAGAATCCATTGAAATTTCCTTATTCATGTTTATAGCCCACTTTATCATTTGCTCTTTAACAGTTTCATCCAAAGCATATACAGTTAACAATATTTTATACAACTTAGAAATCACTTTTCTCCCTTTTTCCAACCAGATATCTTCAAACTCATCATTTTTAGCTCTAAAACCCACCTCTTTACAATCTTTTTTATAAATGTCTCGTATTTGTCCATATTGTAACCAACCATATTCAAATGTCAATTCATTGTTTGGTTTTAAAACAAATTTCTTCCCTTCTTTTTGAAGCAGCTCTTGGTACGTCAACCAATCATTACCTTTATATTCTGAAAAAGGATGAATAACTGCAGCAGGAACAATCCATAGAGGTCTTTCATCGGGAATTGTATTCCTGTATCTGGTCCATGCTTCAAACAACGTTCTCCTTATATAATGATGCTTAAACATTGAATCCACCTTGTTTTTCCCATACCAAAGGTAGGCATGCCAGCCAAATCTGCAATCGTGGCCCTCAAGGGCCAATAGTTTTCTATTTTCCAAATTAACCCAATCAGACAACCAAGACATACATACAGCTTCATGGTACAAATGCAAATTTGGGACTTGCAAAGCCACCTCTTTCTTTTGCATCATACATTATTTTCATTTTAATTCTTGGTTTCTTTCCTGCCCAGATAAATTTAAAAATTTCTCTTTGCCATTTCACTAGCACTTTCATGTCTTTCACAATTGGTATTGTCTGAAACAGAAACATTACCCTGGGCAGAACATTCATTTTGACAACGGCAATTCTTCCAAGAAGAGATAGTTTAAGTTTTTCCCATTTTTTCAAATCATGACTTATCGAAACCCACAGTTTTTCATAGTTATTCTTAAACAAATCAATATTTTTCATTGTAATATCAATTCCCAAATATTTAGTTTTTTTAACCACTTCACATTCTATCATTTTTTGTAACAATTGTTGCCTTACAGTAGTCATATTTTTACATAATATTTTTGATTTATTTTTATTTACATAGAACCCTGCGAGTTCACCAAACTCTTTTACTTTTTCTAGAACCAATGGCATAGTGTTAATAGGATCTTCAACAATAAACATAATATCATCAGCAAACGCTCTTAGTTTATATGAGAAACCTCTAATGTTAAGACCTTTTATATTTTTTATCATCTCTGATCGCTTGCAGCAATATTTCCAAAATCCAGATAAATAATAGTGGTGATAAAGGACAGCCCTGTCTAGTACCTTTTCTGACCTGGAATGGTTCCGTTGACTCTGCATTAACCATCACTGTGGCTTTTTGCTCTTTATAGATCGATTTGATCATTCTTGAAATTTTTTCGCCCATCTGCAATTTTTCAATCACTCTAAACATAAATTCCCAGTTCAAATTATCAAATGCCTTTTCCGCATCCAAAAATAAAAAGCCAACTTCCTTTTCTGGGTGTTTTTCATAATATTCTATTGCGTCCAATACAACCCTCAAATTGTCTTTTATTTGTCTATCCGGCAGAAAACCAGCCTGGTCTTCGGCAATAACTCCTTTCAAATACTCTTTGAGGCATTCTGCTAGTATTTTTGCAAAAAGTTTATAATCATTATTCAAGAGCGAAATAGGTCGATAATTTTTAACGTTAGTTAAATCTTGTGACTCTTTTGGTATCAAGGTGATTGCTGCTTCATTCCAGGAATCTGGAATTTTCCCATAGTCTCTGATTTCATTTAAAAGAATCTCTAGAACCGGCACCAGGTCTTCTTGAAATTTCTTATAAAATTTGGCTGAAAATCCATCTGGTCCTGGAGCTTTGGAGATTTTTGCTTCCCATATTGCTTTGCTGATTTCTTCTTTAGTTATTGCAGCATTCAAAAATTCTTTTATTTTTTCACTCAGTTGCATCAAATTTACCTTTGATAAATAATCCTGAATTTTCTGTGGATCCACTTGTTTTTCCTGAAAAAGAGTAGCATAATATTTATAAAATTCTCTCTGGATTCCTCCTGGGTCTATAATTTCTCTGTTCCCTTCCTTCAGTTTAATTATTGTTTTATTTTCTCTTCTTTTCTTCAATTGCCATGCCAAGTACTTCCCTGGTTTGTTCGCTCCTTCAAAGGACTTTTGTTGCAATTTTTTCAAGTTCCAATAGACTTCTTTATTTAACCTCACATCATATTGTTCCTTTAGAATCCTCAATTCTCTCACAATCTTCTTTTTGCCAGGTCTCTTCTTAAGCTCTGTCTCTTTCTTTTGAATATTTTCCAAAATTTCTTTATCCATTTTAAGTTGTTTCTTTCTTTCATTGTTATTGATTGCAATCAAATGTCCTCTCATCACAACCTTGTAAGCGTCCCATACCGTCTGCGTCTGTACTTCTTTATTTAAATTTATTTGAAAATATGTTTTGGTTTCTGTCCTTATCTTATCCAAGATGCTTTGTTTGTCCAGTAAATCTTCATTGAGTCTCCATCGATATTTCTTTTTCTTAGCATAAGGTGACCATTTTATCGGACTGTGATCGGAAATAGTTCTAGGTAATATTTCTATTTTGCGTGTTTGTGCTATTAAATTGCCAGACATCCAAATCATATCAATTCTTGAAAAAGATTCATGTCTAAATGAATAAAAAGTATAATCTTTAGTCTTTGGATTTTGTACTCTCCATGCATCTTCTAAGTGTTCATGCTTCACCAGTTGAAAAAATGTTTTCGGAAGTTTACCTAATACTTCATTTCTTTTTTTTAATTTTCTATCAATTACATTGTTAACAGTGCCATTAAAATCTCCCATCAATATCATTTGTTCATAGGTTAACTGATGTAGTTCTTCCCATAAATCTTGAAAAAAAATTTCCTTGGCTCCGTTCGGGCACATAGAGATTTACAATTAAAGTCTTTTTGTTCTGGAGTGTGATTTCCACCGCCAAAAATCTTCCTTCTTTGTCTTTAAAAATTTCTTTTGGTTCCAGCTCTTTTTTTACATAAGTGACAACTCCTTTTTTCTTCTGCAAGGAGAGAGAATAAAACTCTTCTCCCAGTCTTTTTTGAATCAAAAGTTTGGCATCAGTCTTTTTGATATGTATTTCTTGCAAACAAACAATATCACATTTTTGCTTTTCCAACCATAGTCTGACTTTTTTTCTTTTTGGGGGGGAGTTAAGTCCATTTACATTCCACGAAATAATTTGACTCTCCATATTGTTTTCGTAATTATTTATCAGAGTCTTTAAAATTGTCTTTAATGAACTTGGTCATTTGTTCCACTGATCTGATGGTGACTCTCTTCTGCTTGAAGGTAAAACTCACACCCTTTGGAATTTCCCACCTGTATCTGATGCCCTCTGTTTTCAGTTTGTCAATCAATTCTTTAAAAAATCGTCTATCCTGAAGAATTATTCTGGGTAATTCCTTCAATATCATTATTTTTTTTTGCCCAATCTTGAAGTCTTCCTGGAATTGTTGTTTAAACAAATCTTCTTTCATTCTTTTAGATATGAACTGGACAATCACATCCCTGGGTAGTTTCTTTTTTGAGCAATCACAGAGTTGACTCTGTACACCAAATCAATGTATACCGCCACCTTCTCCTCTTCCATTTTTAAAAAACCTGCAACAGCTTCCACCATGACTGAGTGGATGTCTTCATTTTTGTCTTCAGGGATTCCCCTGAATCTCAAATGGTTCAGCATTCCATTATATTCTACCATTATGTTAGCCTTTAGAGCTTCTTTAGAGACATCAGCTACTCCAATTTCCACTCCTTGTACTCTCTCTTCCACATCAGTTGTTCTTTTGTTCAGCGTCTGTATTTCTGTTGTAATTCCAGCTAGATCTTTTTTCAAGTCAGCTACTTCTTCAGCCACTTTACCTAGAGTTTTTTCCATTTTTTGCATAACATCCATCATCCGTTTTTCCATAGCCTCCATCATTCCCTGCAGTTTTTTCTCCTCTTTGGTAGTCATTTTAGGAGAGGACCAAGAGCTTGCCCTCTGTCTTTGCCGGAGGTCGTAGGCCGTTGTTCAAAATATTTATAAAACTTACATCAAATTAAAGCTCTTTAAGTGCCCAGTTAAATCGCTCTATTTTCGCTTTTTTTCGTTCAGGCGTTTAGCCACAATTTAATTTAGAAGTTTTGACCTTCCCAAAATGGCGGGCGCTATTTCTCTATGGTATGTGTCCTTTTCCTGTTCTTTACTTCCTGTCCGGCTCCTTTGTTCGTCCCCTTGTCTTTTGGTTCCTTCCTGTTTTGACTGCCAGTCACTGCAAACTCCTTCTGTCCTCCTCAGTCGTCTCTAGGAAGCGCTGCTTGTCTGGTCTGAAGTCATTTCCTGTTCTGGTGTTTTCTGTCACAGCTTAAATAACTTTCCACTTTGTTTCTCGCGGGATTTATTGTTAGTTTCTGTTTTAAAGTCAATATCCCGACCGCAGGAATGATCAACAATCTGGCTTTTTGGCTTTTTTTTAGTCTTTAAATAGCGTTTTTCGGAATCGGAGTTAGTAAATAATATGCCGCACGGTCCTGCGCTTCATCGGATGTTGTTTATATTCGAAATCAACGCGTCTCCGGTGAGCAATTTTAAAAAGTTACCTTCAAAGTCAGTGTTTTGTCATAGCAGTGCTTCTTTGGTATCAGTTTCTGTAGAATGTCTCAGAGGTCAGGGTCATGTGTTCTTATGTTGAGAATCCAACTCGGTGGGGTCTTTTAGAGAAGTTCCGAAGTGCCCGCTTGGGGGGAGGGGATCAAGGCTGCTCGCAGAGCTCTTTAAAGCCCCGCTATCAGCCGATCTCAACTCCCTCTTGGGCCGATGCTAGTTGCTGGTCACTCCCCTACCTGGGGAGATCTGCAGCAGGCTTAATAGCCCATCCTGTCATAAAGACCCTCCGTTTGCTCTGGAAGCGAAGCCAGAACACGTTAGAACGCCATGGATCCCAGACCGGAAGCCGTTAACTTAAGGCCACAGTCCTTAGCATCATAGCACAAATCAGATGAAATGGCATGAGTTCTCTAATCCAACTGGAGAACTTCTTCTCCCACTCCCATAATAGTAGAACTCAGGGGCACCCAATGAAGTTGATAGACAATAGTTCCAGGGACAAGCAACAGAAGTACTTCTTCACTCAATGAGTAATTAAATTGTACAGTTAATTGCCAATATAAGTGCTAGCAGGCAACATCAGAAGGAGGTCTTGACCTCTAGGTCCTATCTGTTGGGCTTCCAGGGCAACTGGTTGGCCACTGTGTGAAACGAGATGCTGGTCCAGATGGACCAATGGTCCGATCTAGTAGGACACCTCTTAAGAGTTCCTGAATCAGAGTGGGGACACAGTTGAGGAAGGTTAACCCTTCCATCATATACTTCCCCTCCCCCTTTATTTAATGCTCCTTTGACTTGTTGCTTCCTTGCCTCATACAGGGGATCTCTGTATGACACCAGTATGTTTGCTCCTAAGGGGCACAAAGCAGCTGAGGGGAGCAATTTGCCACAGGAAAGCAGCATGACGGAAAGGGTTAATGCTCCCCGGTACTGATCTGAATCCCTTTGTGGTTGTTACTCTTGTACAACTGTCTCTCAGCAGCTTTGGCTGACAGTTCCATGTCAGGAGGCAGGAGTGAGTGCCATGACAGAGAAAGTGCTGCCAGTTTAGGATGTACCGATATTTTTCTTTTAATTTTTACATTTGTTTTCCCCCACAAGTTTTGTTCACTGAAATTAAACAGGTGCATTTTCCTTATTACATTCATTTTTATTTCCATTGGTTTCAATGGGGAGAAAAACATCATTGCTAGCTGTAACTTCTCTGCTTTCTCTCCCATTTAATTTGGATGACATTTTCATTGATACAAAGGAGGCACAGAGACAGGCATTATGCTTGTATCCCCAGGATGGCAGGCAGCATTACAGAGGGACACAGAGACAGGTGTTTTGCTTGCACCCACAGGAAGCCCGACAGAGGAAGCTCTGAAGCAGACTTTACTCTTGACCCTTCAGGAAGACAGATGGTATTACAAATAGGGAATACTATCAGACATGTCATTGCACACTCCAGAAAAACAAGCAATAAAGGCAGAGGTTATTTGTGAATGCCAATCAGCATTACTAACACATTCACTATTAGTAACACATGAATTCACTATTTGTGTGCGTTGGAGTAATTAAGAATGGTTTTAAGTAACCATTAAGTGAAAGGGGATGAAGGAACAACACACAAAAAATAGCAAAGCCCCAGAAATAACTGCAAATGCTCAATCTCTAAGAGAACAGACAGCCCAAGCAAAGAGGGACTTGGGAGAGTAAGCCAGTGATGCTTCTATAGGATCGAGAAAGTCTTTTGCAAGCCGCTGAGACTGCAACGATTGCAAGATCTCTTCTGTGGAAAGATCTGCACCAACTCTGATGACGAGAAGCTCTGACATGTCGTATCTCCTCATCTTCCTAAACTCCATCCCCATCCCTGTGTCCTCCTTGAACTTCCTAAAGAATGCAGGGGCTCCTTGCACACAAAGGTGTTGAGCTCCACCTTTCCTTCTAAACTGGAGCACCCTCTAATCATCCACTTTCCATGTTTTCCCAGGCCCATAGCTATTGCGGGGCTCACGGGGCCTGGCCCCCTAGTGGTTTTCATAGGCCTCCCTTCCTGAGCCTTGGCTACCCCTCCCCCCAATTTCCTGTCGGCGAGGAGGACGAGGGTGGCACAAGAAGCAGCAGAGATGGCAAGGCTGGGCTGAGAGATGCTTGCCACCCAGTCAGCCAGCAGCAGCTAAGCCCAGCCAGACAAGGCAAGGAGGCAAGCGGGCACCTCATCTGCCCTGGCCAGGTGCACCCGGCTGTGCTCCTGCGGGCCAATGTGCCCACATGCTGCATTTTGAGACCAGCCCATGCACCGCATGCCTCACCTCTCCCAGCCCCAGGAGGGAGCTGAGGGTGGAAGTCAGGCTGCCCCTGGGAACGGGCACTGGGGCTCCACAGGGAAGGGCTGCCCTTGCTGCCAGGCCCCCCCCCAACACGCTCTCACAAAAAAATCCCTAGCTACAGGGCTGTTCCTATCCAGCGCTAATTCAGGCACTTTATAGGATGTGATCAATGCACAGCGCTGAAGAGAGTTAGATCATCTTTATTTAACTTCACATGCATTCAAAAGATCATTTACTCACGATCTAAGCTGATGGTTGAGTGGAAAAGTTGCATCTTGTGATCTAGGTCAATTCTATGGCTGTGGTGAGAAGAAATGAGTTTTCCCCTATCCTTGCGGTGATAGACAAAGCAAATGGAAAAGAACAATAAATTCCTATCTTTGCGCCTCTGAGCTCAGGAAATTACCCCTAATGAGCCAGTCAGAGGGGGTGCCTAACTAAGGACTACAATTCCCAGGGGCAACTGCTCTTGAAGTTACACGACAGTTTACTAAACTGTTACCTACAGTTAACACTGACTGAGGCCAGCACAGGGGCTGTGTTTTCCCTCTTTTGCTTGAATAATTTTCACATCTGCTTTGCTGAGATTGTCCTTGAGAGAATGCAGTTCAGGTACATCATCAGGCTATCTGGGGACCATTTCCAGAGGCTAGGCTTGCCAGCTCAGGGCGGGAAATACCTGGGAATTTGGGGATGGAGCCTGGGGAGGGCAGGGATTGAGGAAGGCAGAGTCCTCAGCATGATCCAATGCCACACAGTCCACCCTCCAAAGCAGAGTTTTCTCCAGGGCAACTGATCTCTGGCCTCTGGAGATTACCAAGCCCCACCTGGAGGTTGGCAACCCTACTGGAGGTTCTGCACCACATCCACACCATTTCCCTTCTATCTGCCTTTCACCTCCACCATTCCCTTCACTGTAGCACTGAAGGGCTTTTTGAGGTCCTTTAAAAAAACATATCAGTATTTGCTCTCGCACTTGAGTGAAATAGTGTTATAACGGTCTTTTACCCCACTCTGGTAGTTTTTCCGGATCCCAGGTTTGGTTTTTTAAATGGTATATCTCTAGCCCTTTTCATTGGGGAAATATAAGGGGAAAGGTGCAGCCTGTTTTTGCCCAGCTTGCTTGGAAAAGAAGGGAAGTTTCAAGACAGCTGGAAGATTGGGTTGAACTGTGAATTTCTTCCTGCTTCAGCTTGTCTTGCAGTTTCCTCCTCCCCTGATGACTACGTGGAAGTTTCCCCAGTGGGATGTAGTGGCTCCTTGAGGCCATTTGAGGTCAACAAAATGGCATGGAGAGAAGGCTTAAGAAGGGTATCACCAGATACCGTGGCACTAATCAAAACTGGCCATTTGTCCCTGTAAGGTTGCAATCACATGCACAATTAGCCATGCCATAGGCACGAATACCGGGCAGATTTAACGGGCGCGATCAGACGTAAACATCTGGTAAGTGTCTGGCACCTGTCGACAACCCGTTTTGCTCCTCCATAGAAGCGGAGTAAAAAATACTAAGGAAAGTCCACTATCAAATGGGTTGCTATGGGCCACGGACAGACTTTCCCCTGTGTGATTGCTCCAGCGCGCTCTCATGGTGTCGGGATGGTCTGATCAGGCCATCCTGACTCCGTGCCATTGTTTTTTCCCCTTCTCAGTATGCGCATCATCACACCCTCTATAGGGAGCCCTTGTGCTCAGATGCAATTCATCGATTCACTGTTTAAGCGCATCGAGAACAAACGGAAAAACACACACGCCCCACACGACTCACCCGTGGTTGCATTTGATCACGCGGTGGCGGGCTGCCTCCGCAGCTTCCAAGGACTGTGTGATCGCGCAACTGCGGTCAACTTCCTATGGAGCAAATAGCCTCGCTTCACCCCCGCGTTAACTTGCTTGTGTGACCGCAACCTAAATTAAGCTCCCAACAGGAAACTCCCAGTGCATCTGAGAGAGTCACATCTGGGTAGTCACTATTACATGGGAATTAGCCCTGAAACATTACCAGATGCCAGGGTGTGGTGCATCGGGGAAATGCTGCATGTTCTGAAAATGATCTTTTGTTTTCCTCCCTTGCAGATCTCTGTTGGTCACTTGCCAGAGTTTAAGACGAATCATTCCAGTGAAAATGGGTATGATGTTATAATGCGCTCTGAGCTACCAGTTGTAATTCCTGTAGTGCAATCCTAAACAGAGATATAGCCTTCTAGTTCCATTGAAGTCAATGGGCTTAGAAGGGTGTCACTTGGTTAGGATTTTACGGCCTACCTCCTATGGTCACAGTTTTTACTAAGGATGCTGGTCTTCAGGTGGGGAAAGGGGATGCCCCACCCCCAAGAGCAACCACCAACAGCCAGCCTTCTCCCTCCCCTCATGTGAAATTTAAAGGGCACTCCAGCTGATCTGCAGGAACACGTGGCCCGCCGATCAGCTGGAGGGCCCTTTAAATCTTGCAGGAGGGAGGGAGAGGGGTGACTGCCTGCTGCATGCCTGAACTCCAAGCAGTAAATTCGCCACTGGAGTTCAGGCACACACACACATACCCTGGCTTCCTGCAAACAGCATTTAACGGGTCCCTTTAAATATTCTTTGCAAGAAGCGGGGAGTGGGTACTTGAACTCCAGTGGCAAATTCACCACTTGGAATTCAGGCGTGCGGGGTGCCAGTCCCCAACATGACGACATCACTTTTATGTGAAGTCATTGTGTTGGGGATGTCCCCACCCCCTCCAGGAACACCCTCCAAAGCCCCCCGCTGGCAAAGAAGAAGGACCTGGTAACCCTAGTTTTTACCCTTGGTGTGAGATGGGAATTCTGTCAAAATGAGGACTCCAGCATCATAAGCAGGGATACACAGCCTCTTAGGAATTCCACGTATTCTGTTGTCACAGTGTGCTCTGATCTGTTAAGCCTTCTCAGGCTTGCCAGCAGAATCTGTTCATGTAAATGGCTGATGTAGGAAACTCCCATCCAATTTTAGCATTCTGTATAAATTATTTCAGCCATTCTACAGGATTTCATTGGGCACTAAAGCCCTGCTAGGCCTGATTCAGAGAGAACCAATGTGATATAGTGGTTAGAATCCGGGAGATCCAGATTTGAATCCCCACTCTGCCAGGGAAGCTCGCTGGGTGACATTCATAGGCTCACCTACATTACAGGGCCATTAAAATGGAGTAGAGGAGAACCATGTAAGCTGTTTTGGGTCCTCCCCACTGAGGGAGAAAAGAAGAAGAGTCTGCCACTGAGCCACAATGGACTCATGGGAACCCCAATCCCAGGGCCTTCCAGGCAATAGAGGAGCAGAGGTGGCTTGCCATTGCCTGCACCTGCATAGGAACCTCTGTCTTCCTTGGTGGTCTCCCGTCCAAGTACTAACCATGACTGACCCTACTTAGGGTCTCAAGCTCCAATGAGCTTGGTAGGGTTGCCAGACCCCCCCCCCAGTGGAGGCAAGGGTCCCCCATTGCCTTGCCGCCAATGAGCTGGCTGGCGGGGGGGGGACTTACCTGAAAAAAGATGAGAACCAGTCGATGTTGCAGCAATGTGTCTACATCGCTTCCGAAATGACCCGGAAGTGATGTCATCATGTCAGCGATGCTGGAGCAATGTTCTGGTATTTGGGCAAAAACTCTATGGTAGAAGCCAATCTGCCGAAATACCAGAGCGTCATCCCGACGTCGCTGACATGATGACATCACTTCCGGGTCATGTCAGAAGTGACGTAGGCACGTCACTGGAACATGGGCTGGGCCTCTCTCCCGCTCCTGGTAAGTCCCCCTATCCCCTGCCGGAACCTGACAACCCCAGAGCTTGGGTTAAACTCGCCTATCTAGGCTGCCATTGGGGGAGAAGAATGGGGTGGGTATAAAGTAAGTAAATCTCATGCACCTTTACTCAGGAATAAACACCCTCACATTCAAGGGGGGCTTCCAGTCAACTAAACACGTGTGCAGGTCAAACTACACATGATTTTGGAGTTCTGTGACTAGAACTCCAGGTGAGCACTTTGATCCTAACAAGCAGATGTCTGTGGGTGGAGAAGATGATGGGCGCTTCCACACATGCGAAATAATATGCCGTTTCCATCCACTTCCGCAACTGTTTGCAAGTGGATTTTGCCATTTCATACAGTAAAATCCAGCTGCAAAGTGCGCTGAGACTGGATTGAAAGTGCATTATTTAGTGTGTGTGAAAGCTCCCAATTATGTATCAGGTCCACAGAGGTCCTTTCCGCACTTAGATCTCATCTCTGGTTTTATCAGAGTTCAACTCACATCACAATACCTTGCATTTATCCCTGGTTATAACAGCATCCGTTTATCCCGGGACAAGTGCGTGGCAAAACCGGTGTGACCTCAGTGTAATGTGGAAACAAAAAAATACCCCAAGATAATTACAGGGATGAACTCATGTGTAGTGTAGAATGTAAGTTCAAGGACAGGGCTGAGCCAGGATTTAAGGTCTAGTGCGGAAAGGACCAAAGGAAGCTGTGTTACCTTCCCAGTCAGAAATGCCCCTTGAGCTATTTTACACTATGGTCCTTACACTATGGTGGCGTTTGAATTACAAGTAAACTGAATTTTGGAACAAGAGACTTTCAGTCTGTGGAGACTTTTGTGACGTAACACACCACAGTTGTTGTTTTCTTCTCTACTTATCAGAATTATGGCTTGCCCAAGGTCATCCAGCCAGGTGCAAGTGGAGGAGTGGGGAATCAAACCCAGTTCTCCCAGATCAGAGTCCACGCACTTAACCACTACACCAAACTGGTTCTCACTCCAAAGGGCCTTAGTAATATCCGTTGCTTTCTTTGCGGTGCCTTAGAGATGTGTGTACAAGGACATCAATATGGAACCATATCTCCTGTGTTTACTTTTATTCAGAAGTGGAACTTGATGAAAGCTTGATCATCCAGGTCCACAACAAAAGCTGGGAAGACGTCACAGTTTCTGTCAGTGCCAGGCCCTTCTTCAAGCTCTTTGAAGGCAACATGGTTTTTTTCTGGTTCCAATGGCTTTGGTCCACCTTCAGCACAACTGAGATTCGTTCTGGACAGAAGAAGGCCGTCAGTAGAGTGACCACGTGGAACGGAATCACCCACAAAGTTGGAGGCTATGGATGGAGGCTGTACAACATCACTGTGACAAAGTCTGATGGAAGCATTGCTAAATGTGCGACACCACTACGCTGTACTTGGGTTGTTGAAGACAGAGGGATTTTCCAAGAAGATGATACTGAAAAACGCTGTGAATTTGAACAGCCATTCTAGGTGTTTTCCCCCTAAAGCATGCATAGGGGAGAATTAGGTCCTTTTCCCACTCTGCTAGATGAGGCCTTCTGTATCACAGGAAAGCTTACAAGACTTAGCATAAAAGAGCCCAGTAAAAGCCATCATGTGGCCTGTTTTGTACTGTTTTTATTCTTGCAAACTATTAGAACATCATCTTTTTAATTACTGTTTTTGTGCCAAAAGTCATAGTGAGCCATCACAGGCTAAAAAAAGAAGGGTAAGAGCTAGTTTTCATAGCCCGCGTTTCTCTCCCCAAGGCGTCTCAAAGTGGCTTACAGTTTGTTGTAGTGGTTAAGGCCGCAGACTCTGATCTGGGAGAACCGGGTTTGATTCCCCACTCTTCCACATGCAGCTGCTGGTGTGATCTTGGGTCAGTCACAAGTTCTTTCAGAGCTGCTCTTTCAAGGACAGTTCTGGAAAGAGCTCTCTCAGCCCCAACTACCTCTCAGGTGTCTGTTGTGGGGAGGGGAAGGAAAAGGAATTGTAAGCCACTCTGAGACTCCAATCTCTTCTCTTCTTCTTCTGCTACAATCACCTTCCTCTCTTCTCCCCACAGCAGGTGGGGCTGAGAGTGTTCTGACTGTGACTGGCCTATGGTCACCCAGCAGACTTCATTTGGAGGAGTGGGGAATCAAACCTGCTTCTCCAGATCAGAGTCGGCCAATCTGACCCACTACTCCACTCTGGGAAGTCTAAGATTTGCTACCTGAGTTACAACATGACTTTACTACAGCTGCCAAAAATTTAGCCACATGCAAAGTTACTTGTTAATCCCTTAGTAACCAAGCAGACTTCATTTCTAAAGAATTAGAGTCCTGCTTAAGCAAAGGGAAAACCATTCAGCTCTCAAATCTGAAAATTCAGGACAATCCAAAAGAATATGATCTATATAAAGTCAATTCAGTTACTACCATGTCTGCAGTGTCTTATTAGAATATGGAATGCCATTAAATCTTCCCGTCTGCACCACTGAATGCAGGCCTGTAGCTACATTGAATTATTTGGGGGCCTGGCTCCCCGACTTCCCATCAGGGCCCCCCAACTTACTACCCTGGACAGGCAGGCAGGCAACCAGGTGGGCCCCGGATGATATGCAGTCACTGGCCGGCCAGTGGAAATAGTGCCTGGCGGCCCAGTGTAACCCTGCTCCCTCACCTCGCCTCACCCTGTGGAGCTCTGCTCCACCCTCACCATCTCCGGCCCCAGCCGGTCCCTCCCATGCCGGGCAGAGCAAGTGAGCGCCCCTGCCTGCCTGCCCATCTGGGCGCCGACGGTCGGGATGGTGAGAGGGCATGGTGGGAACTGTGGAGTCACCTTCAGACACCTGCCCTCTCCCAGCTTGCTGCCTTTGGTGCCCACCCAATGGAGCCTGCAGCACCACCTCTGAAAGGAAACAGCAGAGGAGGAGGGGGCCCGCCCTCCACTTCCACGTGGCTCTGTTCTCTTCCACAGCAGCCCACTCCCTTCCCAACTCCCCTCAGCTCTTACCACGGGGAAACACATGACTCCATTTGCCCCGCACTGCAGTGGCGCTTTTCGTGCTTTTTCCCCCGCCTCACCAGAGTGCCCAAGGTAGCCACTCCTGAAACCCCTGCCTCTCTGCAAACCGGCAGATTACAGCTCTTATTTCTCACAGAGGGCAGGCAGTATCCAAAAAGCAAAACAGTTTATTGATGCTGATGATTCACAGGGCTATTCTAAACGATTGCACACCCACCCAAATCCATTGAAGTCAGCAGGTTCAGAAGGATGCAGCTTCAGTGCTCCCTGAATTATTTAAAGGCCCCCCCGATTTAAGAAATCCTGGCTACAGGCCTGACTGAATGTAAGGTGTTCTAATGCACAAGCATAAATGCTCCTTTATACTTTGGAAGAGATAATTCAAACAGATAGTTCGGCATTTTTGTTGAGCGGAGAATACCAACTGAAAATGATGAACATACTCTGGATGCTCTAACCAGCATACGCTTATAATGAAGTTCCTTCAAATGTCTTTTAATTGATTGACTCAAGTCACAACTACTCACAGTTTCTATCATATATTTGCTAATGCCCAGAAATAATAATTTAAATCCCAAGTATTTGTCCCAGTCACTCGTACAATGATCCAGCCTATTTACTCCAAGAAGACCTGATTCTAAATTCAATTCCAACATCCTAATTTTCAGAGTAAATGCTATCCACCAGGCCTTTGCTTCAAAATACATCTCCCCAATCTCAGCTCTCAAAGCTATTCCTGCCACACATCTCAGAGTTCCCAGGATATTGTGTAAAAATCTTAGTCCATCAATATTATCTGTTACCACACTAATCTAAACCCTTACACCATACAAGGACTGTCCAGAAACTTTTGCATTCCATGCTATAACTGCTGCAGGAACATATTGTCCCCCAAAGGGATAATAAAATCTCGAAATAGCCTTTCCAGTACTCATGGCTCTTCTTACATGGAATTCAAATGCACCTTCTAAGAGAGATTCACTTGAAATATAATCCCCAAATACTGAAATTGCTCTATTTGCTCCATAGGTTGACTTGCTACTGCCCACTTATATTTCCTTTGACTTAGAAACATTAATAGTTAGGCCCTCTTTGGAGCAATACACTAAAGAGGAGGCGATGAGTTTATGTAGTCCAACCATGGACCTAGAGAAAAGAGTCGTATCATCCGCATACAAAAGACACGGTGACTTAACATGAGCTAGATCAGTGTTTTTCAACCACTGTGCCGTGGCACACTAGTGTGCCGTGAGATATTGTCTGGTGTGCCGTGGGAAAAATTCCAATTTCATCCGTAACATATGAACAATTATAAAATAAAGTATTATTATTTCATAATAAAGTAATTATAAAATAATTTCTTTGTGTTTATTTGATTCCTATTCAAGAGAATTACTTTATATATAGTCAATATAGGCACAGAGTTAATTTTTTTTAACATTTTCTAATGGTGGTGTGCCTCGTGATTTTTTTCATGAAAAAAGTGTGCCTTTGCACAAAAAGGTTGAAAAACACTGAGCTAGATAACGCAGAAGGAATCCATCTCTGGAAGTGTTAGAGCGTACATCGTTTATATGCAAACTAAATAACAGAGGAGCGAGACTTTTCCTGCACTCCTTTGTTCAATACCATGGCTCTAGCCAGTTCACCAGATGGACCACATCTTACTTGAGCTGTAGGCTGATCATATAACTGTTGAATCAAAAATTAGACACTTGTCAGTAGATGATTTCGTCAGTTTATCCCGTAATTTCTGCCTAAGCACTGAGTCAAAGGCATCTCTGAGATCCATAACGGCCACAGCCAACAGGCCATCCTGTAAGCTGGTATATTTATTTACAATAAACCAAAGAGTATGGCAATGGTCAACTGTACTAAAACCTCTACGAAATCCATCTTGCTCTCTCATCCCAGAATAGCTTTGTCGTCCACCCATGATAATAATTTCTTATTATAACGCAAGGAAGCCTATTGTCAGGTAGCCCTGTCATGCGAATGGAATGCAGAGGGGGTACTTGCAGTCTCCCATCCTTTGAACTTTTGCTCACTTCTGTTATCAGGTCTCCATCCTTGTATTCTCCAGCTGCTGGAGACTTATGCTGGGAACCAACAGTTTCTAGATGTTGTGCCAGCTTTGCCTGTTTGCTTTGCCCGCGCGAGCGAAATGTATTCATTGGCTTCAGCTACATGGAGGGGTGCTTGAATGTAGTATAATTTAGAAGACCCTACTGTATGAGGCTATTCCTGACACAAGCTGTACACGTGTCTTTAGTTCTGATTCACCATTAAACACTATATTCTGAAGAAGCCTTGTGTTGAGTGACCTGACTAAGGAGCCTGACAAAGTGTCAGGAATCCATCTTTTCTTCTACCCGCATTTCTCCATGCCAAGATGAGCAGAGACGAGGATGATACTACTATCGTAGTTACATCTGAGGAATCGATGCCAACGACCACGGTGCTGACCACCCAGTCATTCGAGGAGGATGTGGTCCTCTTTGGTGGGGCATTAGCCAGTGTGACCACTCATCCACAGGGGTGACGGTGGGGAAAGTTTCACATGGAAACTTTGGAAACCTGGTCTCTTACTCTGGGATCCTGGCAGGAAAGCTGTTATGACCGAGCCATTCACAGACTGAGTGTGGAGCCCGGGACTGGTGTGGGTCCTCAGGGAGTGGGAGACTCCAGGGATTTCATAGACGCCCGTTTAGAGATGCTCGAACGTGGCCAGGATCGACTCTTTTGGATGGTTGATGAGTCATTCCACAAATTGCCGGGGATGGTGACGAAGGTGGTGCAGCGCGAACTTGACCAATGGCTACCCACGTAACCAGCCCACCCACCTCTCCAGCAACTGGCCCAGCCACCTCTTCCGCAACCAGGGCAACATCCTCTGCTGCTCCAGGTACCTCCGCCGGGTCAACTGCCAGCCCTCCCTCCACCCCAACTGGGAGGGATTCCAGGACAGTTGCTTTGGGAAGTGCACCAGCCAGTGGAACTGCTGGATGCGACATTTGATGGGACGCTCTAGAAATTGGCATTCTTTGTGGAGCGAGCGGAGAAGTTCATTGTGAATTGGGCCATTTGTTTCCCGATGAGGAGCACATTGTGGATTACACTGTGTCCTGCCTGCATGAGGGGGCTACTGATTGGTACGTGGGTCTTCACAATGAAGATGGCCAGGAGCTCCAGGAGGTTGATGCTTTCATGTGGGCCCTTCATGCTCAATACGAGGACATGAATGCCAGTGAAACTGCCCAGGCGTTCCTGTGCACCTTCCACAAAGGGAAGAAGTCAGTGCATGAGTATACAGCAGAGTTCTGGCACCAGGCAGCTAAGATCCAAGGGTGGCCCAATGGGGTGTTGGCTCAGCAGTACTGCCTTGGCCTTAACCTGGAGATTTGTGGGACGATCCTCCGCAGCGTAAAGCCTGTTTCCCTCAATGCCTGAATGAGAGAGGCAGCGGGTAGCTCTGGGAATCACCGACATCACTTCCGTGTTTGCCCAGAAGTGATGTCATGGAACATGTGACATGTTGTGCCCCCCCACCTCCCCACCCCTAAGCTGCCTGGCAACACTAGCCTGTAAGCCACGAAAACTGATAGGTTATTTTAAGAAATACACCCTGGAATCCGCAGCTCTGCTACGTCAATGCATGCTTCACATTTATATAATGCTGGCCATGTTTAAAGGGCTTCACACAAAAACGTGTTGAAATCCTTACTACAGCTCTTCAGATTAGGGGTGGGAGAGTGGCTCGATCATGCCAAAGATCCCAGTTTCAACCTCCTGCACCTCCATTTAAAAAGAATCAGGGAAAGACCTCTGCCTGAGACCCCGGAGAGTTGCTGCCAGTCCGAGTAGACAATACTGACCTTAATGTACCACGGGTCTGATTCAGGATAAAGCAGCCTCATGTGTCCATTATTATTATCCCCAAATTGCTGGTGGTTGACTACAGCCACCTCGGGAGTCTGTGGGGCAGGTGAGATGGGAATCCAAGTGCCAGGACAGCCACTAAGCTGTCCGTATAAACATACTCTGCTTTCACACGTGCCGAGTAATGCACTTTCAGTCCACTTCCAGTGTGCTTTGCAACTGGATTTTACTGGGTGAAATGGAAAAGTCCACTTGCAAGCAATCAGTCAAGTCCACTGAAAGTGGGTTGAAAGTGCATTATTCAGTGCACTCTATCGTATTGTCGGCCACCTGGATCGCATGGCCACATGCTACATCGGCATCAATGCCGCATAAGGAGACACAGCACTGGAGGGGAGTATCCAATGATCCAATGACCAGTGTGATGGAAGATGATTTTTGCCAGTTACTCTTCCTGCTGGAAACCCCCCACATCCTGCCCAGAACCATTTCTGGAGGTCCCCTGAACCCTGGGGGATGCATCTGAAGGAGGAGGCAGGGGAAGTTCCACTCAGCACACAGATTTGTGGGACCCTTACTCTGAAACTGGAAATGTCATAAGAACAGGGTCTTCCTCTTCCTTTCCCACGTAATGACAGAGTCTAGACTTGCCAGTTATGGGTTGGGAAATTCCTGGAGATTTGGGGTTGGAGCAGCTCAGAGGGTAGGGTTCGGGAGGCGAGGGAGCTCAGCAGGGATGGGATGCCACAGAGCCCACCCTCTGAGCCTGCCATTTTCTCCAGGAGAGCTGATCTCTGCTGCCTGGAGATCAGTTGTAATTTCTGAGAGATCTCCAGGCCCCACCTGGAATTTGGCAACCTTAGAGACTAAGGCTAATTGCAGGAATCTAAGTCATGCAACCCTTTGTGATGTACCTCTTCATGACCTTGAGGATTCTGAGGACTGGTGGGTCAGGTTGCCAGCTCCAGGTTGGGAAATACCTGGAGATTTGGGGGTGTTCCAATGTTCCCTCTAAGCTGTGGAATCTTGTGAGCAAAAATTCTACTTTGTGAGCTACTGGCATTAAAGTTGTGAGCGAGCAATTTGGCTGCTGCATGAATTAATTTGCACTGGAGCCATCATTCCTGAGCCAAGATAAAAATGTGTGAGCCAGAGGCTAAACAACTGTGAGCTAGCTCACACTAACTCAGCTTAGAGGGAACACTAGTTGAGACTGAGAAGGGCGGGGTTTGGGGAGGGGAGGGACTTCAATGGGATAGAATGCTATAGAGTCCACCCTTCAAAGTGGCCATTTTCTCCAGGTGAATGGATCACCTGGAGATCAGTGGTAATCCCAGGAGATCTCCAGCCATCACCTGGAGGCTGGCAACCCTACTGGTGGCCAGATGGCCTTCCCATTTGCCCCTGTTACTAAAACAAACATGGAGAAAGAAGGCAAAATTGTGGGTAACCTCCATCATCATCATCATCATTGTATGGCATATTGCGTACTACAGCCAGGAGATCCTAAGATTGTCTGGCAGCCAGGAGTTCTAGCTCTTTTAGCATTATGCACCACTAGGTGGTGAGCTAGACTTGTTTTTTTAAGGCAAGAGACATTTCAGAGGTGGTTTGCCATTGCCTGCCTCTACGTCATGATGACCACTGCTGGACCTCCTGATAGCACCTGGTATTTTTGGCCGCTGTGTGACAGAGTGTTGGACTAGATGGGCCATTGGCCTGATTCAACATTGGCTTCTCTTATGTTCTTATGACCCTGGTATTCTTTGGAGGCCACCCTTCCAAATACTAGCCAACGCCGACCCTGCTTAGCTTCAGAAATCTGATGAGATCAGACTAGCCTTGGCTATCCAGGTCAGGGCAGACAACCCCCAGAAGACTGTTAACAGCAGATGCTTGTGGCAAAACACAGCCCCAGTTCCTGCAGTGTGCACACATACCTATGGTTGCCAACTCTGAGCTGGAGATTTTTGGAGTGGAGCCTGGGGAGGATGGAGCTGGGTTTGTGGTGGGGAGACAGACTACTGGGGTATAATGCCTTAGAGTCAACCCTCCAAATAAGGTTGCCAACTCTTGGCTGGGAAAAAGCCTGGAGATTTGGTGGGGGTGGAGCCTGAGGAGGGCAGAGTTTGGGGAGAGGAGGGACTTCAGTGAGATACAACGCCCCAGACTCCACCTTCCCAAGCCGCCATTTTCTGCAGGTGAACTGATCTGTCTCCTGGAGATCAGTTGCAATAATACTGGGGGAGATCTCCAGCCCCCGCTTGGAGTTTGGCAACCCCGCCTCCAAAGCAGCCATTTTCTCCAGGGGGACTGATATCTGTTGTCTGGAGATCAGGTGTAACTCCTGGAGATTTCCAGGCGCCATCTGGAGGTTGGCGGCCCTACCTTAGCCCAACTTGTGTCCCGGAAGAAGCCAGGACATAAGGCGGCATACCAAGGAGCCTTCCGGACAAACTCGGGAAATGTCCACAGTAATCCACAAGGTGTCACCCGGGAGCCGTAAACACAGCCTGCCAGAAGCCAAGGAAGAGAGAGAGGGAGAGAGGATCCCACGGCAAAGGTGGCTGGCTACCTTTAAGGTGAGTTTATTTGTCTGCCGGATGGGAAGTCTTGGGCCGGCCCCTTTAAAGCTAGTAAAACCAGGGAGGTGATTGGGAGAGAGCGAGCGAGCTGGTTTTACCACTCCTCTGTCTTGGTCTTTCATCATAAGTCGGGGCCAGGCAGGCAGATTTTGCAATGCCCGAGTCCCCGGCAGAAGGCTCTGGGGAGAGCCGCGTGTGAAGCCCAGATGCCCAGGGCCGTGGCCGGGGAGCCGAGCGGGCTGTAGCGCGGCGGAGCAGAGGGGCGCTTGCGAGAAGCCGGCCGCGGGGCTTGCCTCTGCTGGGGGAATATGGAGTGGAGATTTCCTGGCTGCCCAACAGGTCTCTCCCTGGGGCTCCTTCTGCTTTGGGCTTCCCTGCCTCATGGGATACCTGGCAAAGAAGGTAAGGGCACCTTGCGCCAGGAAGGACCGAGGGCAGGGGGGAATCGTGCGCGCGTTTGCGTTCGCGCTTAAGTCTGGATGAACTCCTTGGCGGGCAGCGAGGAAGGAAGTTTTGGACATCGAATTGGAAGGAAAAGGGGATGCCGGCCTGTGGTGCATTCCTGTCCTGCCCTTCTTCCACGGAGCTCTGTGCTTCCCCTCTCCTCCATTTTGTCCCCACAACGATCCTGCGAGGTAGGCCAGGCCAAGAGAGGTCTTAGGCCTGTGATCGCCCAGCCAACTTTCTGGCAGAGAGTGAGTGTTTTTTGGCAGAGAGGTGGCAGCTAAGAGGAGCAGAGAGAGAAGGCTGAGGTGTGCTTGGGTCTGGAGAAGGGGACGGACTAAGACTTGGGCCCTCTCTTTTGCAGACTTCGTGCTTTGCAAGGCGTTGGCTGCAGCTTGCCATTGAGTGCCCGTGCTGGGGCAAGCCCAGATGTGCGGCTGTGTGGCTGGCCCTACAAGGGAAGGAAGTGACGGGCGGGGGGGGGTGAGAGTGTGGAATATAGAGCTTCATTCATAAACCTCCATCTTTGCCCTGTGTTATCTACCCAGCTGGGTGATATCGCACAAGGGCACTGATATCTCCAATCAGTGCAAAGATATGTGCTTTTCGCCCCCCTCTTAAAGCGGTGCCTTTGCCTTTGAATTTGGGAGTTTTAAATATTTTTTCAGAAGCTGTTTTTTTTTTTAAGTCAAAATTAATAGGTAGTGTTGAACTTTTGGGATGAGCGAGTTGTGGAAAGCAGCTTAGAACGCACCTCCGTTGCGAGAATTCCAGACGCAGTAGCTGTGGTGTCTGCAGCAGCAAAGTAAAACGTAACAGGAGGCCGGCGACATCTTAAAGAATACGTTTTGTCAGTCTTCAAGGTGCCGCTGGACTCCGGGTTTGATTCTTATACACATTGGATCAAATTATTCCATACGTAGCAGAACATCGGGGCGGAAGAAGCCGGTGCTCTAACTAGTAATTTTTGCACCTGAAACTAGATCTCCCAATCCTATGCCCAGCCCTCCAGCCTGGAACCACTCCATTAAAAAAAACACCTCCTGGAAGATTATATATAATTTTAAAGTGTACAACAGTAGCTACTTCTGAACTTCCCCATTTAGGGTTTGATTGGTAAAATCTGGGGACAATTAGGAATCAGTAAGGATATAGCAGGTGAATTTCAAAGAACTCATAATACAGGTAGACTGCTTCTGCTTAGAAAGGGATGTGCCAAGAAACTCATTTCCTGTTGCTGTTCTGAACTGTATCTAGAGAGCCAGTTTGGTGTAGTGGTTAAGTGTGAGGACTCTAATCTGGGAGAACCGGGTTTGAGTCCTCACTCCTCCACTTGCACCTGCTGATGTGAGCTTGGGTCAGTCACAAGCTCTGGCACAGCTGTTCTTGAAAAAAGAGCAGTTTCTGTCAAGAGCTCTCTCAGCCCCACCTACCTCACAGGGTGTCTGTTGTGGGGAGGGGAGGGAAAGGAGTTTGTAAGCCGCTCTGAGACTCCTTTGGGTAGTGAAGGGCGGGGTATAAATCCAATCTCTTCTTCTTCTTCTTCTTCTATCTCTCTGTCTCATGTATGCGTGTGTACGCACATGGACCCACAAACAGTACTCTGTGTCTTGTTGAACTGTCCTGTGTTCCAGTGAGATCTTGGGGACACGTTCCTGGGAGAAAGCCCTGCCGAGTAGAACTGGGTCGGATTCTGAGTGGACCCGCTTATTATTGCTCTCTTAGTCTGCTGGCACCGAGCCAGTGAGACGCTACAATGGTTTTGCTCTGCCTGGCTGGCTGCCCTCAGTAAGCCTCGGAACAAGCTGGTTATCTGGCTTTTCATCTGCCACCTTCGAAACATATGTAATTATTCCCAACTGCAAACGAACAGTGTCACTGCATTTACAGAGCTGTCCCATGCAGAGTAAGTACAATCTGAGCCAAGCCAAATCTGTAGGTTTAGACGGGAGCAGCTCTGCGTGGGACTGTGCTGTGGATATTGTTGTGGGTAGAAAAGGTATCATCGAGTCACAGCAAACTTAGGGTGACCCCGTAAGGTTTTCAAGGCAAGAGATGAATGGAGGTGATTTGCCGTTGCCTGTTTCTGTGTAGCATCCCAGGACTTCTTTGATGGTTTCCCATCCAAGTACTATCCAGGGCCAACGCTGCTTAGCAGCCATCACTCCCATAGCTACAGTGGGGCTTTCTTAAAGGCACAGTGCCAAAAGAATTTATCCTGTAAATGCTTTTTCCCAATCATTTAAAGACAAAGTGGGGTGCTGTAGTTGACTAGTTCCCACACTGGGCAAGGGGGTTGGAGTAGGTGACTTCTAGGATCCCTTCTGACTCTGTGTCAAGAAACTGGTCTCCTTTAAGAGTTTTGCTGCATAAATGTTAGCTTTCTTGACTATAAAAGTCATCACCCCCACCTGCCGGCTTGTTATCTGAATTTAACATGTTGTCAAAGGCTTTCACAGCTGGAGTTGGTTAGTTGTTGTAGATTGCCTGGGCTGTATGGCCGTGGTTTTGGCATTGTAGGACCTGAAGTTTCTCCAGCAGCTGTGACTGGCATCCTCAGAGGTATAACACCGAGGGATGGAGTACTCTCTGTGTCATGCTGAGAAGAAAAATGGTAGGTAGGTAATTTATATCTACTCAGGAAGGTGGGGTAGGACGGAGTCATTATCTTGTAGGAGTTCCCCAGGTTGTGACATGCTAATGGAGAATGGAGGAGCTTTCCTGAGGAGGTTCTTTTGCATATGGGTTGGCTGTTGAAATTCTAATCTTATCTGTAGTGCTGTTGTAAGATGTAGAGCCTTTTGTGTTTCTCAGGACAGGAAACCATGCCCTATTTGTTTTTAAACTCTCTTCTTTCCTGTCGAAATTGTGTTTCTGTTTATGAATTTCAATGGCTTCCCTGTGTAATCTGACATGGTAATTGGATGTGTTGTCCAGCCTTTCAGTGTCTTGGAATAAGATATCAGAATTGTTGCTTACGCTGGTAGAAGTGATTAATTTGCAGCAGCTGAGAACTGTCATCTAAAGTGGTTGACAGCTTGCAATTTAGAGATCTACACTGAGAACTTCAGCCCCACCAGGAAAAAAAATTGCTCCACAAGCCACAAAATCCTAGCTGCAGGCCTGGCTTCTGCGATCTGATGAGATCAGGCTAGCTTGGGCCATCCAGGTCAGGGCAATGTTGTTTTAGCAGCTGTCAATAGTTCTTTTTCACCCCTATCCAGAATGAATGTGCTGCATCCAGACATTGGTGGATAATGTGCTACTGTTATGCTGTAGCAATTATCCACAAATGGATTACGTTGTCCACACAGGAAAATCCAGTTGCGAACGACTGCTATACAGCAACAATGAGCAAATATCCAACTATGTCTGCATGCCACTTAGGTCAGTTTTGATGAAGGGTGCAGAGAGAAGGTGCGGAGAGATGGTAGAAACCCCATCCTGAACTACAGTTCCCAGAATTCCCCAGGGAAGAGGGAACAATTATGAAACCTATTAAGATCTGTAGTATAGTTATGGCCCTGGGACTTCACCATTGATGACTGTGAAGTGAATTGAAGTCTTGGTAATGATTGACTCCATCAGTCATGATGACTGTAATTCAAATCAGTTCAATCGGAATACTTTAGCTTAACAAGTTCGTTAGCCTGTCTGAGTTGTATTGTTGCTTCACTAACTGACTGACAGCATATACTAATGACCTTTAAACCTGAATTGCTTAAATGTTGACATAACCTGTGGTGAAATATCGGATTAGAAATGCACAGATGATGAATAGCAAATTCGGAATTAATGAGGTGATGAACATGTTTCTCTGCCTGGTTTAGGTACAGAGGTCACAAATTTCTGGACAACTTCATTGCTAAATGTATATTTTGAATCAGGGGTCATTTCGTAGTAAAAGAGGTGCAGGAGCTCATTAACATAACTTATTTGCATATGCCACACCCCCTGACATCACCGGAAGTGTGTCAGAAGGCAACACCTGTTGCTCAGGCTCCACTGGGCTGTTTTGGATTGCTAGCTATGCGGCGGGGGCGGGGAGGACATGCAGATCTGCCCTCACAGAGGCGGAAGAGCTTGTACTTGAATAAACCTTGGTCTTAAAGGTGCCACTGGACTCTTTTGGATGGCCAGCAAGCGCAGGAAAGTGTGTGGCTGCTTGTGGGTCAAGGAGGGCGGCGCGGAGGACGTGCATGGCCCCGAGCAGGTAGGGGGCCAGGGTGGTGGTGGGGCAGAGGCACAGGAGGAGGCCAAGTAGGCGCAGGAGGCCGGGGCAGAGCTCTTCGCAGATCTCATGGGAGTTGCTGGGGCCCGCCTTGCAGAGGCGCCATACCAGGGCCAACATGAGAATAGGCAGAGCCTGGGCAGGCTGGGTGCCACAGCCCATGCAGTGGCGGAGCAGCTCGAGGGGCAGCTCGCAGCAGCACTCCATCGGATTGGCCAGCAGGCTGGGAAAGGTGGGGGGCTGCTGGGACCAGGGGGTGGGGCTTGCTGCATGTGCCCACCCCCTGGGCTCCTTACTGCCGGAGCTTCGCTCCTGTGCACTCCTGCAGGAAATGAGCCCTGTTTTGAATGCAGTCTAGGGGCTCTATATATACTTTTGGTTTCTTTATGAGGGCCAATAACGCCTCCAGGGGCCATTTCAAGTCAAAAAACGCTATGGCTGAGGGCATAACCCCCCTCTTCCTGCATGTTGTGGTCCCAATCCAAATTAGTCTCATGTGAGCCTGGGAATTAAGTTCCCAGCATGGAACTCACAACACACATTCTGATTGTGTGTCCTGGGGAGGACCTGAGGAAAGCGTAAAGTGTAGTCAAGCCCTCTTTACGTGACGCTCCATACTGTTTCTCCCTTCTTTTTGGTAGAGGTTAAGTGAGTGGACTCTAGTCTGGGAGAACCAGAGTTTGATTCCCCACTCCTCAACTTACAGCTGCTGGATGACCTTGGGCAAGCCATAGTTCTGTCAGAAGTGCTCTTGAAAAGAGCAGTTTCTGTCAGAGCTCTCTCAGCCGCACCTACCTCACAGGGTGTCTGTTGTGGGGAGGGGAAGGGAAGGGAATGAGTTTGTAAGCCGCTCTGAGACTCCAAGTGAAGGGCGGGATATAAATCCAATGTCCTCGTTGTCGTCTTCTCCTTCTTCCCCTTCCCCCTCCTTCCCCCCTTAAAAAACACAACCGAATTAATGGAGGGAAGGCTTATAAATGGGTGTGAGCCATGCCAACTAAATGGAACCGCCATATTCAGGGACTTTGTAGCTCTGATCACCAAATGCTGGGAGTGAAAGAAACAGGCCGTGGCTATTGCCATTTTGCTTGGCTTTAGAGATTGCCAGGGGATTCTGGTCGGCCACTTGTGGGGACAAAGCCTTGACCTTATTTACTTATTATTTTATTTAAACCCCGCTCTTCTCCCCAATGGGGACCCAAAGCAGCTTACATCATTCTCCTCCCCTACATTTTTTCCCCTCAGAACAACCATGTGAAGGCAGGTGAGGCTGAGAGGGTGTGACTGGGCCCAAAGTCACCCAGCCAGCTTCCATGGCAGAGTGGGGATTCGAACCTGGGCCTCCCAGATTCTAGTCTTACTCGCTAACCTAAGCACCATGCTAGCTCGCTTATCCTTAAGTCATTTGCTTTTTTTTTTTTTGCTCCTAGCTGATCTTTCTTTCTCCAGTTCCCGCCTTTCAGTTTCAAGGCAGGGAGTGTTGCTCCTTCCTTAGTCAAGGATTAAGGGATGTAATTATTCTCTCTTCCTTTCCCCCAGCATTAAGACACCTGTCTTGTATAAGCATCCATTCAGGAAAACTTGTTTATGTCTAGACTGATTCTGCAGCTTCAGTCTGGGCAAGGCTAGACTGTGGGTTAGAAGGTGTCGGGGGTACATTTTGAGAGCCAGCCACCTCCTGTCTTCACTTGAAGGGACCAGGCCCGTAGCCAGGATTTTTTAAGTCAGGGGGCATTTAAATTTCTTAGGGGGCACTGGCTAATCAATGTAATCCAGGGGGAAGGCCATGATATCCTGAGCTAGATGGGAAGTCAGGGGGCCTTGCCAGCAAGTCAGGGGGCCTAGCTCTGAGATGCCCCACTGTAGCTACGGGCCTGGAAGGGACAGGGACTGAAAGATGGTCTGATTAGGGATGCCAGCTTCCAGGTGGGACCTGGGGATCCCCCCGGAATTACAGCTCATCCCCAGACTACAGAGATCAGTTCCCCTGGAGAAAATGGAGGCTTTGGCAGGTGAAATCTATGGCACTGTATCCCACTGAGGTTGCTGTCCTCCCCAGGGTCCACCACCAAATCTCCAGGCATTTCCCAAACTGGATCTGGCGACCCTTCCCCCCATCCCCCGCTGGTGGCCAGGGGACACCTGGCAGCCCTACCCCCTGAATATATCCCCTCACTATCCAGCAGCCTTCTTTTCTTTTTTTTCCTTGGCTTCCCTTTAGCAGTGCCTGGTCCCTTCTTTCCTCCAGAAATGAGACTTCCTCGGGGAAGGAGTCACCGCTCCCTATTTACGTGGTGCCACCATTTTGAGAGAGCAAGGCCTTCACCTACTTTAGGGTGACCGCACAGTGTTGGTGGTCAACCCTGTCTTGCCCTGTGGTGGTTCAGGACTTGCGTTGCAGGTAAGAAGAGCCTAGTGGCTAGCAGTTAAAAGACCTCAAATAGCACAGAGGACTTATCTGTAACCCTGGAAGGCTGCTGCTCAGTGGTATGAAGGCGCAGGGCAGGGCAGAAACAATCGAGGAGGGGAATTTTATCCCCTTCCCCCAAGAAGTTTCAATTTTTTTCAACAAAGAAACTGAACGTTTTAGAGGCCATTAGAAGTAAAAAACAAAAACCCTCCGATTTTTTTTCTCGTTTGAAACGAGTGAAATGCTTTGCAAATTCTATTCACTATACTATGATTTTTTAAAAAAAAAAATGCAAGTATATAGTATTAGATCATTCCTAGTTATTCTCTAGACATCTACAATACATATATTTTCAAGGACATGTTTATTGTTCAGATATGACAACTTTTGTACAGAACTAATATGCTATAATATGACTGATGATAACACCCAGGGCTATTTTGGGGAAGGAACGCACAGGAACGGAGTTCCGGCTGGCTCCTGAGTTCGTCACGCCCAGCAGGAACTCATTAGCATAATAGGCCACACCCAACAGCAGAAACTCATTAGGATTGGCTACATGAGGGGTGTGTGGCCTGACATGCAAAGGAGTTCCTGCTACAAAAAAAAAGCCCTGAGTTTTGACAACAAACAAGGCAAACAGAATAAGAAGCAAAAGGTGGGTGTGGCTGGATGACCACACTTCTGAGAACATGGGGTGTGTGGCCTAATATGCTAATGAGCTGTGCTGTCATGGTGTGGCCTAATATGTTAATGAGTTTCTGCTGTTGGGTGTGGCCTGTTATGCTAATGAGTTCCTGCTGGGCCTTTTCTACAAAAAAAGCCCTGATAATACCATTGTTTATTTGCTCCATTTAAACCCCGCCTTTCTCCCCAGTGGGGACCCCAAGTGACGCACGTCATTCTCCTCTCCTCTGTTTTATCCTCACAACAGCCCTGTTAGGTGGGTAAGGCTGAGTGTGTGCAATTGGCCCAAGGTCGCCCATGAAGCTTCCATGGCAGAGTGGGGATTTGGGTAGGGGTTGTGGCTCAGTAGTAGAGCATCGGCTTGGCATGTAGAAGGTCCCAGGTTCAATCCCTGGTATCCCCAATTTAAAGATCGGGCCGTAGGTGATGGGAAAGTCCTCTACTTGAGCCCTGGGAGAGTTGTTGCCAGTCTGAGTAGACAATACTGACGTTGATGGACTGAGGGGCTAATTCAGTATAAGAAGAAGAAGAAGATTGGATTTATACCCCGCCCTTCACTACCCAAAGGAGTCTCAGAGCGGCTTACAAACTCCTTTCCCTTCCCCTCCCCACAACAGACTCCCTGTGAGGTAGGTGGGGCTGAGAGAGCTCTTGACAGAAACTGCTCTTTTTCAAGAACAGCTCTTATCAGAACTACAGCTTGCCCAAGGTCATCCAGCAGGTGTAAGTGGAGGAGTGGGGAATCAAACCCAGTTCTCCCAGATTAGAGTCCGCGTGCTTAACCACTTAGGGTTAGGGTTAGTGTAGTGTTCATGTGTTCATACGACCCTGGGTCTCCCAGATCCTAGTCCGACACTCTAAGCCAGGGGTCCTCAAACTACGATCCGCGGGCCACATGCGGCCCGCCGAGGACATTTATATGGCCCGCCGGGTGTTTATGCCGCCGCTGCTTGTCTGTCATTTTTTTTTACATGAGAAGGAAGGTCATTGGTGGGAGAGGGGGCAGCGGCCACCACCGATTGGCTGGCCAGCTGAAGCGCTGGATCATGGGAATTGTTGTCTGGCCGCAATCTAGCTTCAGGCGGTGAGAGGAACCGAACAGCGCAGCCGGACTACAACTCCCATCTCCCAGGATTCAGAGGAAGCCAGGGCATTTGGGAGGGCCGCCTGCGCGGTGACTTGTGGGCAGTGAAGGTCGGAAGTGGGAGCGCAGAGAGCGGGAGAGAGAGCACGGGAGACGGAGGCATCACAGCGCAGAGGCAGTGTGCATAGGAATTTGTTCATAGTTTTTGTTTTTACTGTAGTCCGGCCCTCCAACAGTCTGAGGGACAGTGAACTGGCCCCCTGTTTAAAAAGTTTGAGGACCCCTGCTCTAAGCACTAATACCACACTGGCTCTGAAGTGTTAACTTGTCAATCAGACATGTTGCTAGCCCTGTTGTGATTGTAGGGTTCCCAACCTCCGGGCAGTAGCTGGAGGTCTTCCTCTATTACAACTGAACTCCAGGCAACAGAGATCAGTTCACCTGGAGAAAATGGCCACTTTGGAAGGTGGACTCTACGGCATTATACTGCATTTAAGTCTCTCCCCTCCCCAAACCCCACCCTCCTAAGACTCCGCCCCCGAAATCTCCAGGTATATCCCAATCTGGAGCTGGCAACCCATTGTGGTTGTATGACTGTTGCTGTCCAAACCATTTCATGTACGACATCAGGGGTTTTTTTATTTTAATTTTTTCAGCCTCTCAGATGGCATGATTCAGAAATTTGCAGCCTGCATATTCTCATTCTCTTCTCTCTCTCTCTCTCTCTCTCTCTCTCTCTCTCTCTCTCTCTCTCTCTCTCTCTCTCTCCACACACATACTCACATATCACTTACTCATGCTTACAGATAATTGTACGGTATACATATAATTGTACTGTATGCCAAACTGTGGTGCATTTTATACTGTCGAAGTTGCAAAAGAAGTTTAGGATTGATAAGGAAATAAATATTGCATATATTTCACATTTTCTTCCATTTTCCATCCCCTCCCCGGCCTAAAATTGTCTCCCCCACCCGATGGCTTCAAAATTCCTAGGAATCTTACATTTCTAGCTTCTGCTAGACAGGGCAGACAGTATTGAATCAGATACTCTGACTCCATGCAAAGAAGCTTCTCACAGGCAGAAATTCCTGTAAATGAAAAGTGTAGCAATCTTTTTCTTCTTGTCCCTTAAGGAATCGATTTCAAAGGTCCCTGTCTTGCCACTCCCTGTCTATTTTTCTCTCTGTGATCAAGGAAGTTCTCCGGGGAAGGAATTTTTGCTCGCGCTCAGGTGGGCTGAGTTCATGTCTGGACTGATTTCTGCTTTCCATTCCGACACCATGCTCTTTGACGGCACTGGCCAATTCATACCCCATAAATCTATACATGCGGTTAGGCTTTCCTGGTAAGACTGGGACTAAGTGAAACCTGGAAGCCAAGGCAGCTGCAAAGGGTGTGTTCTGTTGGGTAATAGAAGGAAAGAGGTCACAGGAGAGGAGCAGATTGGTCCAGGGAGGAATGGCGCATCCCGGAAGGGCGCGTATGTGGGAAAGGCGGTCTGTTTCCTAGTTGTGGATGATAGCAGTTCTAGTTCAGCGATACAGACGTCTGCTTTGCATGCAGAAGACTGCAGGTTAAATCCTAGGATTGTCAACCTCCAGGTGGGACCTGGGGATCCCCCAGCAATATAGCTCATCTCCAGACTACAGAGATCAGTTCCTCTGGAGAAAATGGATGCTCTGGTGGGTGGAATCTGTGGCCTTGTGCCCCAGTGAGGTCCCCAGGCTCCATCCCCAAACCTCTAGGAGTTTCCTATCCTGGATCTGGGAACCCTACCTCCCCCAATCCCCTGCCAGTGGCCAGGGGGGACCTGGTGACCCAATCTCCTGCTATTCCAACTGATCCCCAGGCGAAAGGGATCAGTTCAGCTGTAGAAAATGGCCACTCTAAAAGGAGGACTCTTTGGCAATATACCCTGCTGAGGTCCCTCCTTCTCTAAATCCCACCCTCCTCAGGCTCTGCCCCCAGAACCTCCAAGCATTTCCAAACCCAGAGCTGGCAACCCTATTCAGTCCCCAGCAGTTCCACTTAAATGGATTGGAGAAGAAGAAGGAGAAGAAGAGGAGGAGGAGATTGGATTTATACTCCACCCTTCACTACCTGAAGGAGTCTCAGAGTGGTTTACAATCTCCTTTCCCTTCCCCTTCCAACACCTGTGAGGTAGGTGGAGCTGAGAGAGCTCTCCCGAGAACTGCCCTTGAGAGAACCGCTCTGAAAGAATTTATGACTGACCGAAGGTCACTCCGGCAGCTACATGTGGAGGAGTGGGGAATCAAACCCAGTTCTCCCGGATTAGAGTCTGTGCTCCTAACCACTACACCAAACTGGCAAGAGGTGATATGAAAGGTCTTTTCTAGAGAGGTGGTGCCAGTCAGAGTAGACTATACTGTCTTTGAGAAACCAATGGCCTGACTCAGTAACGGGCAGCTTCATGAGAATTCTTGTTTTCTTCTGGCAGAAGTATAGATAATCTCTCTATGGACATTATTTTGCTCTCCCCTAGTTTAATAGCACTCATTTCCAGGATATTATTCAATTTCGTCCAAATTTTCCAAACCTGACTAAGATCATCAGCTTCCTGCTAGGGGCAGGAGATCTCCGACCTTCACCTCCCATTCTCCACTGCCATTCAGCTGGGCGGTGGGAGGAAATTCCTGGCCAAAATGGGGTGTACAGTTGGCATTCCTGGCATGATGATATTGCTTCCGGCACAACCTGGAAGTGACATCATCACACTGGGTGACGCTCTAGCATTTGGATAAAACTCTATGGTTAACCATAGTTTTGAGCCAATGCTAGAGTGTCAATCCCTCCTCCTAGCCCAATGATGCCACTTCTGGGTTGCTCCAGAAGTGATGTCATGGCACCAGGGATGCTGATTGCTTCCCCGAGCCCCCAGCAATACAGAAATCTCTACCTCCTCCATCTCCCTCTAGTTAGACTTAACAGAATTTTCATCATTAAAGAAAAGTCTGTTTAAAACGCATAGTGCAAAGTTTAGAACAACTCAAACACGAAAAGCTGGGCCACCTGAAGCCCCCACAGTAGCCTTGAACCTTCTACTCAAGAAGCTAAAAACCTGAGGCTAAAAACTGAGAGGCCATTGGCTTCACAACTTCAAAAGAAAATTAAAGACATCTGGAGATGTATCCACAGATCTCCAGCAACTTCCTGTGCCCTGAGTTAAGTACAGGAATGTGAAACAAGCTCAAATTGCAAACACTTTAAATACAGTTCATATTGTGATGAGCCTTGCTGTTTTATTATATGCAAAGCTTTTTGAAAGGGGGGTTGGGGATGGCCTGGTGAATGCAGGTTGGCAATAACTTTTAGTGAGGGAACAGAGCATATAAAGCCCCTTTGGGATGAACCTGAAATATGCTTGAGTTTGCTCAGGCCCATAGCTAAGGTGGGGCTTTGGGGGGCTTTGCCCCCTTTCTTAAAGGCACAGCCCCACATGAACTTCTCCCATAAATGCTTTTGTTTCAATCAATTTTAAACATTTTTAAGGCATTTTTAAGGAGAATGGGGTGCTGTAGTTGACTAATTCCTGCACTGAGCAAGGGGTTTGGAGTAGGTGACCTCTAGGGTCCCTTCTAACTCTATGTCAAGAAACTGCCTAAGTGTTAGGTTTCTTTACTATAGAAACCATCACCCTACCCCACCCTGGTCAGCTTGTTATCAGAATTGTTGGGCTTAGGCTGGCAGAAGTGATTTACTTGTAGCCCCTGAGAACTGTCATCTAAAGTGGTTGACAGCTTGCAGTTTAGAGATCTATCCTGGTAAAGTTTTATGTGTTTTTATACAAATTGGAGTGAGTTTACTGGCCAAACCCAGAAAAGTGTTTCCAGTGCCACGCCTATCTACCAGAAAATTTATTCCCCCTTCTCTCCCCCTTTCTCATCCTGCTTTTTTCACACTCTGGGGCTAAGATTTGCAGAAACCTCTATGCTTTGATTTTAAAAGGCTTGATTCCACAATAGCTGAGTCATAATCCTCAGAATTCAGGCTTTTCTTTCTGCACTAAGGACTTCAGCCCTACTGAGGGGGGGAATTGCCCCACAAGCCACAAAATCCTGGCTACGAGCCTGATACCTTAAATCACATCTGTCTCTGAGGTTAAGACACTGAGCTGCAGACCAGAAGGTCTGTAGCTCAGCAATTCAAGACCCAAGTGTCACGTGACGGAGTGAGCTCCGGTCTCTGGCCCCAGCTCCTGCCAACCTAGCAGATGGAAAGCAAGAAATTTCAAGTAGATAAATAGGTACCACTTCAGTGGGAAGGTAACAGCATTCCATGTGCCTCAGCGTTTAGTCATGCCAGCCAAATGACCACGGAAACGTCTTCAGACAGTACTGACTCTTCGGCTTGGAAACAGAGATGAGCACCGCCCCCTAGAGTCAGATTCGACTGGCTTTCGAGCAAGGGAAACCTTTACCTATAAGCAAAGAACCTGAAACTGGTTTCCTCAGTCTGAGTTTAGGATCATGTGTCACCCCAGGTAGGGAAATTACTGGAGATTTGGGGGAGGAGCCTGGGGAGGGTAGAGTTTAGGGAGGGGTAGGAGCTCAGCAGAGATGTGATGCCATAGAGTCCCCCCTCCAAAGCTACCATTTTCTCCATGGGGGCTGATCTATATAGTCCAAAGTTCGGTCATAATTCTGGTTGGAATCCCTACAAGTGTGTGAGAACCACTCTAATTCCCATTTAACCTTTGCATTTGTATATAAACAAATAATTACAGGCCCCTAAGTCTACAAGTAAACTTACCTTGGAAAGGCTGCTTTGTAGGGTTGCCAGCCTCCAGGTGGGGCCTGGGGATCTCCTGCTTTTACCACTGATCTCCAGATGACAGAGATCAGCTCCCCTGGAGAAAATGGCTGCTTTGAAGGGCAGACAAAATGGCATTGGACCATGCTGAGGCCCTTCCCCTCCCCCAAACCCCGCTCTCTCCTGGCTTCACCCCCAGAGTCTCCAGGTATTTTTCAACCTAGACCTAACAACCCTACTGCCTTGGACTTTCCATTGATAGAAGAAATTAATCTGTTGGATGGGGAGTAGAGGATTAAAATAAATGTCAGGCTTCTAAAACAAACTATTTTTAATTGGATCTGTGGACCTAAGATCAGGTGTCCATATGAGTCGTTTGTGGAGACTGGATAGAGAGGTTTCTTGTTTGTTGTCTGCCCCATGTTATTGTTAAGTATGACACTCAACGTGATTTCGAAGTGATTCAGCTTTATTCAGCAACAGCTCAAAGTCAACCAGAACAGGAAAACCGCAGATCAACAGATGAAAAACAAACAGTGGAGCTTTGCTCCTTTTAAACATTCCTGGCTAATGTAGCCATGCCTATTTACAGATAAGTAACCAATAAGATTACAGGGATAAGAACCAATAATAGGGTTCGTTTCCCCCAAAAGTTTGTGGTTCGTCCTGATAGGATGGCGCTTCTTAGACAACCAATCAGAAATGTTGGATTATGATCCTTGTCTAGGCACGAAGCTTAACATGGGAGTCTAATGGAGGCATTTCACTTAACAGCATACATTACAGTTATAATATGAAGTTAAAGTCACATCATGCACAGTTCTGGTCACAACTGCTGTATTTCATTTCCCCCCATTTCTTTTTTATTTATTTATTTACTTTATTTATACCCCAACTTTCTCCCTATTGGAAGCCCAGAGTGGCTTACATTGTTCCCCTCTCCGCCATTTTATCCTCACAACAGGCCCATGAGGTAGGTTAGGATGATCATGAGTAGCTGGCCCATGGTCCCCCAATAAGCTTCCGTGGCAGAGTGAAGATTCAAACCCAGCTCTTGCCACATCCTAGTCTGACGCTCTAAACCACTACACCACACTGGAATGATGTTACACCATACCCATGCTCTAGCTACCTTTTAAATTTGGGATACTCCTGAAGTCTGCCCAGAATGGAACTCAGTGTAACACCCGAGGATTTCCTTGGGTAAAAATCACTCCAGAATTTTGTGGGAGGCTCATAATGCTGACAGTAGCTGAGTCAGTTGAGGCAAACAGGGAGAAGAGAAACTGGCATATTCAAGTCCCTCAGAAATGGTGGAATTCTGAAGGAGGAGGAAGAGATTGGATTTATACCCCGCCCTTCACTCAGAGTCTCAGAGCAGCTTACAGTCTCCTTTCCCTTCCTTTCCCCACAACAGACACCCTGTGAGGTAGGCAGTGCTGAGAGAGCTCTTTTGACGACTGCTCTTGAGAGAACAGCTCAGCTTTGAGAAAACTTGTAACTTACCCAAGGTCATGCCAGCAGCTGCATGTAAAGGAGCGGGGAACAAACCCAGTTCTTCCAGATTAGAGTCCGCATTCCTAACCACTATACCAAAGCAGATTTTGAGAGGTCAGATGAGACTTCCAAATCGCCCCCCTCCTCATTACGGATCGGTAGATCTGTGGTCTGTGGCTCATTCCACATTTATCATTTAGTCTGGAGCTGTCACAGTTCACTTGTTTTATTGGTGTGTTTTACGCCCTGCTTTTCTTCCCGACGAGGACGCAAAGCACTTTATGAAATCGTTCTCCTCTCCTCTTTTATCCTCACAACAATCCCATGAGGCAGGTTAGGCTGAGTGGGAGTGACTGGGCCCTTGGTCACCTAACAAACTTATGTAGCAAAGTAGGGATCTGAACCTGGTTCTTCCAGATCAACCATGCTCAGTCCATGGAACTCCAGTATTTTCTTCCAGTCACCTTCCCACCCACCTCCGACAGATGGATGATAGGATCTTGCCCTGAAGGGCAGGTGCCTGATTTTTTTCAGGGAGATATAGTATTGTATTAAGGGCTGTGTCAAACCCTTTCTGTTCTTCTTGCGACAGCACATAAAGGTCACTGTGGAGGCCTTGCCTTGGTAAACTCCTTGGGTTTGGGCAGAAGCCACACAGGTGCTCAGGAATCCCGCAGAAAACTCTCCACCCTCCACCTGAGACTGCAGATTTATCCATGGGACTCCAATGCTGGGTTCCACCCATCTATATTTAGATACTGTGTGATTCAGATATCTGTTGCTTCATCCGCAAGCTTCGAGGACAGGGTTTGTGTACGTGGAAAAGCAAGGCCCAGGGATGTTTTGTTCTTAGGAAGGCCCACCATTTGTTTCACTGGTCTTCCTTGGACATTTTTCCTTCTACGTTTTCGCATTTTCTCACCATCTCTGTGAAAAGGGCTCATGGATCAGCTGTGGTAGGGCAGTAGGGTTGCCAGGTCTGGGTTGGAAAATACCTGGAGACTTTGGGGGTGGATCCAGGGGAGGGCGGGGTTTGGGGAGGGGAGGGGCCTTGGCGTGGTACAGTGCCATAGAGACCACCCTTCAAAGCAGCCATTTTCTCCAGGGGAGCTGATCTCAGCTGGAGATCAGTTGTAAAAGCGGGAGATCCCCAGGCCCCACCCGGAGGCTGGCAACCCTATGGACACCATAGGATCACTCTCTATCATCAGAGGGTTGCCACTCTCCAGTTGGTAGCCGGAGTTCTCCCAGAATTACAATTGGTCTCCAGGTTACAGAGATCAGTTTCCCTGGAGAAAATGGCTGCCTTGGAAGGTGCTCTGTATGGCATTATACCCCATTGAGATTCCTTCCGTCTCCAAGCCCCATTGTCCCCAGATCCAAGCCCCAAACTCTCCAGGAATTTCCCAGCCTAGAGCTGGCAATCCTACGTAGTGAACAGAGTCGTTGGTTTCAGAATAATCCCCTGCTTATGACCATTTTGTCAAGCTCGTTCTCCGTTTTCTAGTACCTGTGTCTTGGGAATTAATGCCCCTTTTGAAAGCCATGTGACTGTTTCCACAGTTCCCTTTCCGTTCAGCTGAGCACAGGGTGGATCAGTCTTGTCTCTACTGCGCATGTAAGAACATGCCTGCGATGTGCAGACTGTCGTATCACACACAGCCACTGGCGAGATTCATTTTGAGCTGTTCAGTGGCATAAATTATTATAACACTGGGATGTTTTCTGATATATCTGTGATCCAAAAGAACACAGAATGTTCATCTACCTGGGTTCCCTATCGGGGCGGGGCAGGCAGCTGCAAAGCCACTGGGAGGAGCCTTTAACAAAGTGGAAGATCGTCACTTGGAATGTCTTTTATTTGTTCAAACATTTATACCCCGGGGTGACCCAAAGGGGTTTACAACATCATTCTTCACCATTTTGTTGTCTCCACAACAGTCCTATGTAGGGATGCCAGCTCCAAGTTGAGAAATTCCTGGAGATTTTGTAGTAGACTGAGGAGGGCAGGGTTTGGGGAGGGGAGAAGCCTCAGCCAGATATATCGTCACAGAGTCCACCCTCCAAAGCAGGCATTTTCTCCAGGGGGACAGATATTCAGTTGTAATTCTGGGAGATCTCCAGTTGCCACCTGAAGGTTGACAACCGTAATCACCCAGGGAGCTTCCATGGCAGAGTGGAGATTCTGACTTGGGCCTCCAGAGTTGTAGATGGTACTCTAACCACCAGGGCTATTTTTGGGCAGGAACGCACAGGAACGGAGTTCTGCTTGGCTCCCGAGTTGGCCACGCCCAGCAGGAACTCATTAGCATAATAGGCCACACCCAACAGCAGAAACTCATTAGGATTGGCTACATGAGGGGTGTGTGGCCTAACATGCAAAGGAGTTCCTGCTCCAAAAAAAGCCCTGGGTTTTGACAATAAACAAGGTAAACAGAATAAGAAGCAAAAGGTGGGTGTGACTGGATGGCCACACTTCTGGTAACACGGGGCTGTGGCCTAATATGCTAATGAGCTGTGCTGTCGGGGGTGTGGCCTAATATGGTAATGAGTTTCTGCTGTTGGGTGTGGCCTATTATGCCAATGAGTTCCTGCTGGGCTGTTTCTACAAAAAAAGCCCTGCTAACCACTAAACCACATCGGCTCCCAGGAAATGCTCTGATAGGAGTCCTGTTTTAATTTCTGAAACGTTTCAACGCATGGGGCAATGATGCTCCAGTCTTAAAAGGGGATATTTTTCTGTATATTTTCTGAATTTCATATTGGTTTTTTTTAATTTTATTAGCTGCCTCAAGCATTTCCCTGGAGAGTCAGCATATACGTTCTCTCAATAAATACAGAGAGAATTGTTAGAGAAAATTAAGGACCGGAGAGAGCATTAGATGGCAAGCAACGTTACAGTGAAAGGAAATTAGCCTTTTGTGAGGGCTAACTGACAGCAGGTGCAAAAAGAAGCAGCGGATACGGCTGTATTAAAGATAGCCAGAGATATTGATTTCAGAAATGAGGGGCCAGTGGTGGGAGAGAAAAAGACTGTTTGTTGCGAAAAAGAGTAGAACATGAATTTAGAGCAAAGGTTGGGAGAGAAGGAGGTTTGCGCCACGATCCCTTCAGGTGTGACTAAGGTTGTAAATAACAGAGAGATGAGGTTAGCCAAGGTGGTGAAGGAGAAAGACAGTAGGAATGCAAGGAATCCACAGCAAAGTAACCTAAAGTTCATGTGGGAAAAAAGAGCAGCATAATCCAAGAAAAGGGGGATATGAAAAGTGTCTGAAACAAAGAGGGGAGCTCAGATTTGAGAATGAAAATCAAGGTAAAGAATGGGCGTAGATTCCGAGCATATGGGTCTCCCCAACACATGTGGTATGGTCTGAGGCCTCCACTGCTTAGGGCTGCTAGCCTCCAGGTGGGGCCTGGGGATTCCCCAGAACTACAGTTCATCTCCAGACTACAGAGATCAGTTCCCCCAGAGAAAATGGATGCTTTGGAGGGTAGACTCTATGGCATTGTGCTCCACTGAGGTCCCCGTCCTCCCCAGACTCCATCCCCACATCTCCAGGAGTTTCCCAACCTGGATCTGGCAACCCTACACCCATCCCCTGCCAGTGGTGGGGTGGGGGGAGTTGGACCTAGCAATCCTACCACTGCCAATTTGGTGTTTCAGCAGGTGTCACTGGACTCCATGCTCCTGACGGGTCCCAGCTCTGAACAGGAGTCTGTTCAAGAAGATAGAACCAAAACAGTCAAGAAGACAAGGTGGTTGGTGGTGGGAAGGGAAGCTTCAGGAATGGAAGAATAAAAGGTGTAGACAGCATCCAGGGAGTTGTTGATGGGAGTCCCAGGGGAGCAGGGACATGGGGGGGGTCATCAGGCAATAGTGTGACATCACTTCCAGGGAGAACCCGGAAGTGACATCACGCCATCACCTGACAGCCATTTTTAATTTGCTTTTCCTCCCGTCAGCCTTTGGAGTGCTGGCAGGCAATGGGAACTATGGGCAAGAGATCTCCCTCCCTCACAGACAAACGACAAGCCTAGCTAGTCTGAGTGTGTTGGGGAACTGATCCGAAGAGTGGGACTGGAAGAAGAAATCTGTGGACTGGAGAATTTGAGGAAGTGCCAGGGCTTATTTTATTTTATTGTGCAAAATGTATATCCCATCTTTCTTCCCTCATAAGGGGCACCGAGGCAATTAGGACTGGAGTCATAAGAACGCTTTCCTGGTCGTAAGTCCTATTGAATAGAAATGAGCAGGATTCCACTGTAGATCTTCTGTCTTTTCAAAAAGATAAAATAGCGGGGTGGGAGGAGATGATTGGGATGAAGTCCACGGCATTATGTGTGTAACTTTCTCCTGTGTTCTTTTCCACGTCTTTATTGGACAGTTTGGGGGTTCTGTTTGTCCCAGCAGGGAAAATAACAAGAAATCAAAGTTGTTTTCTGTACTGGAACAAATGACACCTCCAAGAAACTGATTAACGCTGGGGAAATGATCAAATTCTCCTTGTGTACAACCCAGCCTCCCTGAGGCAACTTTTTATAGATGTTTAAAGTGATGAGAGATCCAGTCATGGATCTCCAGCGTCTCGTATTTTGCCACTTTGGCTGAAGTGCTCGGGAAAGAAGGTGGGGCTGATGTTCTGGAAAGGACTGACCTTTGGATGGTACGAGATTATCATTAGCGGGAATCTGGAGGTGCTTTTGGAACTGATCTTACTGATGGAGAAAAACAGATAGGAGCTGTCGCTAAGCATGCTTTCTTTCACTGAGAAATTGTCTTCCCTCCTATCCTCTGCTGGCCTAGCCAATCTTCCCCATGCTTCTGGAATTTCTAGACCAGGGGTGTCAAACGTAAGGCCCAGAGGCTAGAACTGGCCTGCCCAGGGCTCTTACCCGGCCCGCAAGCAACTGGTATGGATGGAAATGTAAGGTACTCCCCCTTTTATAGTATCCCTTGGGAGAAAACATAGTCTTGGATATGATTAAATACATTTATTGGGGCTTTTGTGGGTTCCCCAGTAAATCGTTTGCTTTCACTGCTAAGAATCAGTTGCTTTTGTTTGCATTTTGAGTTAAAAATAATATTGTTAACTGGGTTTGCCTGTGCCTTTTATGAAGTTTATATTTCCGGTACCTGGTGTTACATTTTATGGTACACGTGGCCTGCCCTGACAAAGTGACAAAGACCTGGCCCTCGTAACAAATGAGTTTGACGCCTCTGCTCTAGACTGTGCTGTGGGGCGGGCTGCCCTTGGAAACTGCCTTGCTGGCCCTTGTAAGAACAGGAAGGTGGGGTATAAATTCTGTAAATAAATAAAACTCCTCAGCCAATTTAGCTACTGCAGAATCCAGTTGCTCGCTTACTTACGAGGTTTAGGCATTATTTGCAAATAACAGCAATTTTGAAAGGAGCCACCCCGGCTGCTTATTTGCTTCCAGTTTCAATCCATGTTTCCTGGTCTTACTCAGCCTTTAGGCCCTGGGGCCTATGTACCTAAGAGACTGCCTCACCCTAGGGTTGTCAAATCTGTCTTGGGAAATTTCTGGAGGTATGGGGATGGTGACTGTGGAGGGTGGAGTTCAGGGAGGTGAGTAGGGTGACCAACCTCCGGGAGGTAGCTGGAGATCTCCGGGCAACAGAGATCAGTTCACCTGGAGAAAACGGCTGTTTTGGAAGGTGGACTCTATGGCATTATACCCCACTGAAATCCCTCCTATCCCCAAACCCTGGGTTCTTCAGGCCCCACCCCAAAATCTCCAGGTATTTCTAGGATTGCCAGAGCCCCGTTAGAGGCAGGGGAACCCCCAGGTTTTTTGGGGGGATGCTTTCCTGCCACCAGCCAACTGGCCGCCTGGGGGAAATCCCACCACCAACTGGCCCAAAAGGTGATGTGATGGCGTAACCTGGAAGTGACATCATCACGTCGCCGACATCGCACAGTGATGTTCTAGTTTTTGGGCAAAACTCTATGGTAAAATCACCTACAAACCATAGAGTTTTGTCCAAAGACTACAGTGTCATTCCCCTGACATCGGTGACATGATGATGTCGCTTCCAGGTGATACCATTGTGTGGGGACATTGCACAGCGATGTCGCTGTTTGGGGGTGGGGTTGTCAGCCAGCTGGTCGGTGGCAGGCAGAAGCCCCAAAACCTAGGGGAATCCCCACCAGGACTGGGAGACTGGCAACCCTATTCTGCGAGTACTCTAGGCCCCGCCTGGAGCTTGGTACCCTACCTCACCGTGTGCTTACCCCATGGACCAACTGAATTCTCCACAGCAGTTTCTCCTGTAAATCCCCCCTTCCACATGAAGCACATTCTGTTTCTGTGCATTCCCAAGGTTCTTAGAAATCTTTATGTTTGCATTTTGGAATGGTCTACCAGTGGCAGTACAGAAAGCACCAGCTGATGGCCTTCTGAGCAGCTTTTCAGTCCATGCTTGGTCCAGTGAACTTTCTCCTGAAGAGTGTTTTTTCTCTCTCAGAGCTGAATATGAATTTTCTGCAGCAATTAGGGTTGCCAGGTCCTCCCTGACCACTGGTGGGGGATGGGGGCTAGGGATGCCAGATCCAGGCTGGGAAACTCCTGGAGATTTGGGGATGGAGCCCAGGGAAGACCAGTACTTCTCAGTGGGGTACAATGCCGCACAGTCCGCCCTCCAAAGCATCCATTTTCTCCAGGGGAACTGATCTCTGTAGCTGTAATTCCGGGGAATCCTCAGGTCCCATCCGTAGGCTGGCATCCCCAGGCAAGTGAACAATGTGTGGTGTGTAGGTCTGTTTAAGCGTGTGGGTTTTCTTTCTTGTATTTGTATGCTGTTTTGATTTGCGCTTTTTAGCCTTGCCGCACTCGTGTTTGTAAATCGCTGGATGAACAAAGAAAGGCAGGAAATAAAACATGTTAGACAGATAGTGGATTCCTATCTGTGGAATAGTTTTCTTTTAAAAAAAAATAGTGTGTCCTTTTTTAAAAAAAAAAAACATCTTCATGAGGCCTTTCCCTTCATCCCCTGGCCTCTCCTTCCTGGTTCTGGTTAGTTCCCTGAGGCAACACTAATTGATCTTTTGTTCCAGTAATTTGTCCCTGTCACTTTTTATCCACTTTTCTGGCTCTGGCTCCTGTGTCCTGAAGAGATGACTGCTTGGCATCAGGGCACCTTTTCCCCAACTTCATAAATCCAAGATAATTTTAGGTTTATCTTGGGCCGGTTTATGTGTTACCATGGCCAACTTGCGGCCTCTTGGGGGAGGGGGGAGGTACTGGGCGTCACCCTTCCCTGTAAGCCACATATCATCTGAGTCAGTCCCTCACGAAGCTCACCTGGTGCCATTTCTCTGATTTACAGTGTATGTTTTAGACATGCCCATGTGGCTGAGGTCCATGAAGTATGCTGCTTGGCTTACAGAACGAGAAGATAATAATGAAAGAGGGTTGAGGCCTCCATAGGCCTCTTCTACACTACATAAGGGACATTTCCCCCGCCCCAGATGAGTTTTTAGCTGAGCTGAAAGTGCTCTGGATTTGGGCAGCCCTTGAGCTAAGCATTCTCAGTGGCCGGCCTTAAGTGAGAAGAGTTAGACTGGGGATAAAGTTTTGGGGTCTGCCACCTAGAATCACAGAATCATAAGGTGAGAGGGGCCTCCAGGGTCATCTAGTCCAACCTAGAGATGTAACATTTCTGGAAATTTTGAATCTCAGAAAAAAAAACCCAGTTTTTTTCCGGGGGAAACGGAAATTTTTGGAAAAATTGAAAAAAATGCTACATTAGCACGTCTTTTTTCTTTTCCAGATTGAAAGTCATTCTGTTACTTTAGGAACATAAAATGTGACTATGGACAATTTTACTTGGCATGAAATTATCACAACTAGCATATTAAGAATATAGCATATCCAAACAATTATTACAAACAGAATTTACTTTTTTAATAATATTTATTTGTAGTTGTTAACAAATGGAGCAACAATCTCCTGAACTGTTTACTAGTTTATGTGTAACAGACAAAAAACCCCTCCACAAAACAATTTTTAAAAATCCAGATGTAACAGTTATTCATATTTCCTCTCCACAGCATTAAATAAAAATAAAAACCCCATTCTCATAAAAAGAATTGAAGAGGAGGGAAGTGTATAGAAGGGATACAATGGGCATGAAATTTAATCAGAATAATTTTCTGAGCTTTAATTTTCAGTATCAGTTTCAGCCTCTGCTTCTGCAGCTACTCTATTGTGTCTGTCATTATGATGTTCCATAATCAGTTTTTTTCCTTTCATTTTCTTTTTTTCAATTTTTCCAACTTTTTGGGGGGGAAATAAAAAAGGCTTCATGAAAAAAATGGAGGGGAAACGGGTTTTTTCCTAATTTTTCCAGTTTTTCCCCGGGCCTTCACATCTCTAGTCCAGCCCCCTGCACAATGCAGGGAATTCACAACTACTTCCCCCCCACACACTCCAGTGACCCTGCTCCATGCCCAGAAGATGGCAAAAAACCTCCAGGATCCCTGGCCAAACTGGCCTGGAGAAAAATTGCTTCCTGACCCGAAAGTGGTGATCAGCACTTCCCTGGGTGTGTAAGAAAGAGCCATGAGAACTAAGCACTGAGGCAACCCTTCCCTCCCTGCCTTCTCGTAATCTGCCGAAGTTCACAGAATCAGCATTGCTTTTAGGATGGCCATCTAGCCTCCACTTAGAAACCTCCAAAGAAGGAGAGACCAAGTGCTGTCAGGAAGATAAGGTTGCCAGCTTTCAGGTGAGACCTGGAAATCCCCCAGAATTGCAGTTGAGTTCCAGACTACAGAAGTCAGTCCCCTTGGAGAAGATGTCTGCTTTGGAGGATGGAATCTACGGCATTATACCCCCCTGAAGTCCCTCTTCTCCTCAAACCCCACCTTCCCCAGACTTCATTCCCCCCACACCCCCAATTATCATGAATTCTCAAACCCAGAGTTGGAAACCCCACAGTAAAAAGATATACCAGCTTCGGGGGGGAGGAGCGGGGATGGAGTCCTGTTGTTTTAGTAGAGACTTAATGAGGTGTTATTTATCACCATGCTCCAAAACGTCAGCTTCCTTTCCTCACATATTAAACCTCTGTTAAAGGGACCAGACATTTTTCTCTGAGTAGGGTTGCCAGGTTGGATTTTTCTGCCAATGGGGGTGGGAGGGAGCCTTCCGGGAGTATGAGGGTAGGGTGACCTCACTGCACGCAACGTCATTGGCACAGTGTCATCACACAGAAGTGACATCATCACACCAGGGACGTCGCATCGCAATGCTCTAGCATTTTGTCAAAACTATGGTTACCATAGAGTTTTGGCCAAAATGGTAGAGCGTCACCTCACAATGCCCCCAGCATAATGACATCGCTTCTGTGTGTCATCACAGCAGCAGTGTCGATGCGCAGTGTGCCTGTTTGGGGGTGGGGCTTCCTTCGCTGGCCAGCTGGTTGGCGGAGGGCTGGAGCCCCGGAAATCAGGAGAAACCCTACCTGGACTGGGGTCTGGCAATCCTATCTCTGAGCCTTGTATTTACCCTAAGTATATAAGTACATGGGATATAAGCCTAATAAATGTATTATATATCAGTAGTTGTCAACTATGGTATGCCAGAGGTGTCCAGTTGCAATACAAAATGTCACCTCTGGCATTCTTAGGTGTTCTGTGCAAAGTGAGAATAGCGTTGGGGTGATGAATCCTTTGCCAATCTGGGCAGACATCCAATGCCTTATCTTGACATCCTCTGTACCAGGTCCTCCACTGAAATGAAATTATGCACACATACACACACAAATTGAAACAAGCCCAAATTTCACGTTTGTTGTTTCAATTTTGAGCACTGAATTTGAAATTTTGATTGTGAAATTTTCACTCCCCAGCTTTGTACTTCCGGGTTTCTCCGGAGCGCTTTGATTTTGGAACAGCGGCTAAAATGAGCCCAGATAATGTCAATCTCTTAAACCCTCATTTCTCTAGCAGTGCAGCCCAGCCTGTGCTGGGTCACTTCAGCCTAAACCCACTGATTTCAGTGGGGTTAGGCTGGAGTAACTGCATAGGATTGCACTGTAAATATCATTGCCTGTGTAATATCAAATGCTGGTCATGGCTAAATTGTCAGATGTGGTCCGTTAAAGGTGTCGGATCGCAAGGCAAAATACTTGAGTTGGGAATACCAAATTCAGGGGACCCCTTACCTCTTTGAGCCTGCAGGGACTGTGGGATTTTGACACAGCATGGTGAATGCAGCCACAAAAAGGGTGCCGTAAAATGGCTGCTGCAGGAGGAGGAGGAGCCAGCCACAGAATGGCTGCCGCTGTTTACTAGTGTTGCCAGCCTCCAGGTGGGGCCTGTAGATCTCCCGCTTTTACAACTGAGCTCCAGCTGACAGAGATGAGCTCCCCTGGAGAAAATGGCTGCCTTGAAGGGTGGACTCCATGGCACTGGACCATGCTGAGGGCCCTCCCCTCCCCTCCCCAAACCCCACCCTCTCCTGGATCCACCCCCAAAGTCTCCAGGTATTTTCCAACCCAGACCTGGCGACCTGACCATTCACCTTCAGTCACACAGTGAAGATCTTTGTGCTCCGGAGGCAGCTGCTGCTAAAGCGACATTTTTTTTTTAGAAATCTGCACTGCCAATCATATCTCCAAAGCCACACCTGGCCCCGCCCACTTTCTAAAAACCCTTGACAGGCGGCAGGAAAAGGTGTTTGTGGGCCCCACGGCCCCCCACAGGCTTCCTGCCGGGGACCCCCGGCCTAATGAATAGTCAGCTGCAAAAAAAGAAAAAGAAATTTGGGAGATGCTTATTAGTTTCTGCGCTAGTTATTACAGCTGCCCTTCGATGGATTCTTTGAAGAACAAGGCAGAGCAAACCTATGCAGCTCGCAGGCCCGCTTGCTTGTAAAACCGGCTAGGACAGGTGGCGTGATGAAGTATGTGTTACATGTTTGGATGCCGCTCTTTCATGTTTTGGGGCCCTTCACGCCGTTTTACGAATGAAAACGTCACCGAGGTGAAAGCCGGCTCACTTTTTAACACCTGCAATAACTCCTGGCTTACGCCTGCCTCCCCTCCCGTGTCTCTGTCTCCCGTGCGTTGTAATCAAGGACTCTGCAATCCTCTACGCTGCCCTGGCTTCTGAAATGGGGTGTGTTAGAAAGTTGGCTGTAGCAAGTGTGGCTTGGGGAAAAAAACAAAACTGTTCAGTGCAACATTTAATCTTGGCACAGAGGTTGTCTGTACTTATCACAGACTGGCCGCAACTCAAATGGATCCTGCACCGATAGATAATTATATGGGGGGCTAGAGGGGAAACTGTGTGCTGCATCTTTTGGAAACCGAGAAAAAAAAATTATAGTGCAATCCTGAACAGAGTTACAGCCTTCTAAGGATTTAGGACAGCACTACTAGCCATAGCCAGGCATGGGAGGGGAGAGATAAACTGCTCCAGGGCCCCACAGTTCTGAGGGGACCCCCCCACACACCATACTGATTCATATTGCCTCCGGCGGCACCTGGTTGACCCTTGACCTTCAGGCCAGCGGCTTATCGTGTGGAACAAGAAGTCTGTTTGCCTGCCTACTATATCAGCAGTCATGGTTATTAGCGTATTAACATTACATACCGGACTGTTTGTGTGTGCAAGAGACAAACAGAGGTGGTTTGCCAGTGCCTTCCTTTGCACAGCAACCCTGAAATTCCTTCATGGTCTCCCATCCAAGTACTACTAACCAGAGCAACCCTGCTTAGCTTCCGAGATCTGACAAGTTTGGGCTAGCCTGGGCCTTCCAGGTCTGGGAACATATTAAACTATTGGTATATAATACATTAATTGCGTTAATGATACTGTGTTTGTTTCCCATGTACTTATATATACTACTGACAGCACTGGGAATGCGGGTAGTGGCAGGGCCCAAGACTGTGTTTTGACTAGGGTTGCGGGCCATTTGCCAGCAACCCTTGGGACCTTTGGGAGGTGGGGGCAAGGTGATGTGTCCAGCAGTGATTTTGTATCGTCGCAGTGATGCCCCTAGGAACTTCCCAAATCTCTATGGTAAAAACCATAGAAATCTGGGAAATTCCTAGAACATTGCCATGACATCACTTCTGTGTATGTACCTGGAAGTGATGTTGCAGTGTCATGCAACACCAGTTTCCATACTGATTTTGCTTCCACCGCTCTGCCAAACAGTAGTGGGAGTTCAGAGCGTGGGGTAGGTCTCCCGTCCTGGTGGGTGATCTGGCATCCCTAGTCTGACTTGTTGCTGGGTTAACCTTTCTGGTCAATGCCAGCCAAGCTACAGTCTGTGGCCTGCTAACACTGGCTGATACGGGTATCCAATAGAATCATAGAGGTGGAAGGACCTCTAGGCTCATCTAGTCCAACCCCCTGCACAATGTGGGAAATTCACAAATAGCTCCCACACACACAAACACCCAGTGACTGCTGTTCCATGCCCAGAAGATGACAAAAAAACCTTCCAGGATCTCAAGCCAAACTGGCCTGGAGAAAAATTGCTTCCTGATCCCCAAAGTGGTGGTCGGCATTTCCCTGGGCATGTAAGAAAGGGCCACATGAACTAAGCACTGCTGCAACCCTTCCTGCCCTCCCTCTCATGATCTGCCCAAGTTCACAGAATCAGCATGGCTGACAGATGGCCTCTGTATGAAAACCTCCAAAGAAGGAGAGCCCACCACTTCCCAAAGAAACCTGTACCACTGAGGAACCCCTCTGTCAGGAAGTTCTTCCTAATGTTTAGCCGAAAACCCTTCTGATTTAATTTAAATTGGTTCTGGTCCGACCTTCTGGGGCAACAGAAAACAACTCCGTACCATCCTCTATATGACAGCCCTTCAAGTGGGGCTACCAACACTCCAGGCTGGGAAATTTCTGGAAATTTGGGGGTTTGAGGAGGGGTTTCCATGGGGATATCAGACCATAGAGTCTACCTCCCAAAGCAGCCATTTAGCTGACTTATGTTTTCAGCTTTTCAAAGTAACTCTCTACCCTGGTAGATCCAGAGGTTAGGGTGATCTTCTGCCCAGTGGTTTAATAAACCAAGCCCAGCAGGTGGTGATCAAATGACCAGGAAACACCTGATTGGAGTGATTCTTCAAGGATCCTGGATACCGTGATACACTGAGGTCCTTCCATACCCCTGTGATTGTCGTGGCAGTCTTCCTCATCCAAGGAGAGAATGACCTGTGCCTTCACCCTTCTTCGGCCGTGTTGCGGGAGGAGAAAACTCACTGTAATCTTGACTTGAAATTCAAGGCCTTTGTGCCTGTCCTGTGGTTTCTAATCCATGTTTGTTTTCTCGTTCTCAGTGAATCTCCTTGACACAAGTGCGGCTCAGAATGAGCTGGGCTGGTTGCCAGATCCTCCAGAATCTGGGGTGAGTAGCCAATACACGTTCTGCAGTGGAAGCCATCAGAATTATAACTCGCTGAAAAGGAGTTTGTCATGGTGATAGTGTCAGGTTGCCAACTCCAGCCTGGGAAATTCCTGGGGATTTGGGGGAGTAGTGCCTGTGGAGGGGAGAATTTGGGGAGGGACTTCACCTGGAATCTATACTTTACCATAGAGTTTGCCTTCTGAATCTGCTATTTTCTCTAGAGGAACTGATCTTCAGCCCATTCTGCATCTAGCATTTGCTTCGTTGTTTTACCAAACCCACACTGGAACAGAAAAAGATGCAGCTCAAAGCCACATTCAAATACCCCAGGCCAATGCCATACTGACTGCAGAGTCGCCCCTGAATGGCCATAAAACAGCGATAAATCTATACAGATGGTACCATAGAACCAAGAGATCAAACGAAGTGAATGCAGCATGCAGTCTGGACACTGCCATAAAATCCGACAATCAATCAAAGTGAAAGTGGCATGTGATGTCGAGGGGAACTTCTGTTTCGATGTGGGTTTGGTAGAACCGTAGAGCGAATGCTCGATGCAGAATGGGCCTTTATTGCCTGGAGTTCAGTTGCAATTATGGGAGAACTGGTGACCCAGGTGGTGGGTCTTTGGTAACGGTAGCTGAAATGCTCTGATTTCACAGGAAGGTTTAGTATGGAAAGGGTTGTCTGGCTGCCATTGGCTGAAGTGCTCTGATAGTAGAGAAGGGCAGGAAAGGAAGACTAGAGAATAAGAGGCAAGAGAAAACAGGGCGCAGGGAAAGATACAGCAAGGATTGGAAAGGCAACAGAGAACAGAATCAAAGGCTGTTAATACTTTTCCACTCCCTTTGGTTTGCATTTTCTGCTCGTTTTCTGAATTTCAACTTTTGCATTTTTTTGGTGGGGTCCGTATGTCCAAATAGTCATTGTCGTATAGTTAGGTTAGATTAGGACATGGGAGATCTGTGGGCAATTCCCTACTCTGCCATGAAGCTCACTCATCACTTCAGGACAGTCCTTCTCTCTCAGGCTAACCTACCTTACAGGACTGTTGTGATGACAAAATAGAGAGCGGAAAAAAAGGTTGCCAGGCCTGGTAATCAGTGGGAGGCTAGGGGGCTGGGGACATGGAGGAGCAGCCATCAGCAATGGCATGATGTCATTTTCTCTGAAAACCTGGAAGTGATGTTGTAGTCTTCTCTAGGAATAGCTGAAAACTCTGATTTTGCCATAGAGATTCCAGCAATTCCTAGAGAAGACTACAACATCACTCCATCACTGACAGTGCTTTTTTAAAAAAAAATCTTTCTCCTGCTAGCAACTGGAGCGCTGGCAAGCATATGGCAACCTAAGGGAGAACCATATATGCTGACCTGAACTCCTTTGAGGAAAAGTGGGATTAAAACAGTTTGATAGCTTTGTATTTTTTCCTTTCTCTCAATAAGAAGGGAAGGAAAGTGATAGGCCCTTTTATGAGCAGCACATGAGCTCTTCAGAGTCGTGCATCTTATCTTTTTACTGCAGAGATTTAGAATATAACAATGGTGGCCTGTCTTATCCTGCAAATGGCCCCTCACAGTTTCGGCAGCGGGGGAGATTGCTCCCAAGTGAAATTCTTGAACAGATCACAGGCTCTGTTTTTTTTTAAAAAAAGTCTTTGCATCAGGTTTTACCTGGCTACACTTTGAATGTTCTTTGGAATGCACGGTAAATCTCCAAGGCCTCTAGGGATCGTCACACACATTTCATCTTCTCTTTTTTTGATGTTCCTGCGAGGACGCCGCATGCTAACCTTGCATATTCTGAATTGCTGGAACTTGCCTCCAGTATGGTGTGTAGGTGTGGGTGGGTATTTTTCCCCCCTGCAAAGAGGAAATGAACAAAAATGTCAGGGTCTTTTCTTTGACAGAAAGTTCTTCTGCCATTTCCTTATGAAAAACAGTTCTGGGGATATAGGTTAACTTTGTAATACCTGTTTAGTTTGGTGAAGTGGTTGAGTGCGCGGACTCTAATCTGGGAGAACCGGGTTTGATTCCCCACTCCTCCACTTGCACCTGCTGGATGACCTTGGGCAAGCCATAGTTCTGGCACAGTTGTCCGTGAAAAAGAGCAGTTTCTGTCAGAGCTCTCTCAGCCCCACCTACCTCACAGGGTGTCTGTTGTGGGGAGGGGAAGGGGAAGGAGATTGTAAGCCGCTCTGAGACTCCTTTGGGTAGTGAAGGGCAGGGGATAAATCTGATCTCTTCTTCTTCATAAATATCTATGCCCCTTTTCTCTCCAAAGGCGGCTCAAAGCAGCTTACAACATTGCTCCCCCCTCATTTTGTCCTCACTACAACAAACCACTAATGTGGGTTAGGCCACAAGCATGTGTGACTAGCCCACGGTTACCCATCAAGCTTCCATGGCAGAGTAGGGATTCAAACTTGGGTCTCCCCCGGGGGGCAGCAGACACACAGTCCGGAAGTGCTAGTCTGGCACAAAAGAGAATGCTCTTCCACAACTGGGGTACCACCTCTTTTGTGCCAGATTAGCACTTCCTTGCAATTCTCCAAGGCTGTTACTTGCAGCCCTTCCCTAGTTCTCTTCATTCCAAGTCTGAACTGCCTCTCTGTTGGCACACACAGATTTGGGCACATTATCTCTGCCACCTCTCTGACAGGTCAGGATGCCAGCCTCCAGGTGGGACCTGGGTATCCCCTGGAATTACAGCTCATCCCCAGACTACAGAGATCAGTTCCCCCAGAGAAAATGGATGCTTTGGAGGGTGGACTGGATGGCTTTGTACCCCGATGAGGTCTCTGTCCTCCCCAGGCTCCACCCCCAAATCTCCAGGAGTTTCCCAACCTGGATCGGGGAGCCCTCGTCCCCCGCTGGTGCCCAGAGATGACCTGGCAATCCTACTAACAAGTAGGATGTGGCTTGCATGCCAGGCTGTAGTAGCACTACCTGACCATCAGTGCCCATTAAGCAAACATGTTTTAATTACCCCAGAGCTCCAAGGGGTGGTCCCTTCTTTCACAGTGATGGCTGGGTTTGCCAGCACCACTAGGATTGGAAAGTGATGGTCCTAGAAGCTTTGGGGGATTCAGGGCTGGGTGTCAAGCAGCTCTGCGACATCACTTCCAGCTGCATAACCGGAAGTGACGTCGCATGTCACTGCGGTGTTCCAGCAATCCCCCAAATCTCCTGCTAGAGCATCATGGTGACGCATGATGTCACTTCAGGCAATGGTCCAGTCGCATAAATGCTTCACAGCTCTGGGATCAGTGTTCCTGATGGGTTCAGCAGCACTTCTGATGGTCAGGATGGAGCTAGGAAGGTGGGTTTCAGTGGGAAGAGGATTCCACCACTGGGGTAACCAGCTCCAAAAGGGCCGTGATCCTTGTGGACACCATTTCCCCTTCAGGCAAGGAAAGCCTCCATCACAGAGCCCCTCTGGATAACTCGGAAGTTATGGGAGAAGTGATTTCCCAAGGTGCCATAGTCCACAACCGTGTGAAATTCTCAGGGTCAACATATGCACCTGGAATATAGATTGGAAGCAAATTTGGTAGACTGTAGAGCTTTTTTTCCACTGCTGGTGTAATGTGGTCTGTGCAGTTTGCATCAGTGAGTATCCTTCAACCACACTTGGAGGGGGGGCTTGAGTTTCCAAATTGCCTTCAAGAGCAGTCCCACCTTAGATTGCACACGTAGTAGTCTGTGGAAGTTACCAGCAAACGCGTCACTGCGGCAAGGTCCTTCTCCTACGAATGCACGAGCACGCCCCGTAATATGGTTAATCAACGCCTGAATATTCTCCTGCTTGAGGGTGCGACGTCCAGTCTGTGGCTCCGACCAGATTAGGGTCACTATCTAGTGACTCCTGTAATTACTGGATACCGTAGCCAGGCAACCACCGAAAACAAATATTGTGCAACGTTCTCGTCTGCCCCGTTATCCTCGCTGGCTTTTCAAGCCTCAGGCATGCTTCGATCGAACATTATTGTCAATTATTTCCTCAAGGAGAAAGGCCTGGCCTGGTGCCAGCCTTTGATATCCACGAGCCGAACGAGATTGCGTATTTGTCTGGTGGCCTTGGTCAGAGGAAGGAGCGGGGCTTTTCTTCCGGGGGGACGTGCCGGAACAGAGCTCCGGAACCCCTTTGACAAAATTCTTTTAAAAATGTTTAGGAGTTCATGAGTTTTCAGCGTATAGATTGAAAACTTCATTTCCCTCTTGAGAGTTCCGGCACCTCTTTAAAAAAAAAAAAATTGCCGTGGGAAGGAGTAAAGGTTGTAGCTATTGGATAACTTGGAACTGTCAGCAGTCCCATCTGGGAGATTTGCAAACATTCCCTATCTCGAAAGACTCTGCCCATGTAGAGCAAGGAAACCTGAATTGGGAGCTCATATTTTACCCTACTGTGATTTTTATGAAAAAGTGCAGGACTCCATAATCAGTCTCCTCTTGTTTAAACTTTTGAGACTATCTGAAGAGAGGCTAGTTTTCCTTTCATTATCCGACCGGTGTCCCCGTGTTACATACTCATAGAATCAGCATCATAGAATGTTAGAGTTGGAAGGGATCTTGCAGGTCATCTAGTCCAACCCCCTGCACTCTGCAGGAGCGAAGCTGAAAGATAGCCCTACAACATACCTGAAAGATAGTCGTCTAGAAAACGTCCAGCGAAGGAGCCTCCACCACCTCCCAGAGGCAGGCTGTTCCACTCCTCAACCACTCTTACAGTTAGGAAGTTTCTCCTGATATTTGGCCGGTAATGACTCCCTTGTAATTTCCACCCATTAGATCTAGTCTTGCAGTCCGGAGCAAAAGAGAGTAGATCTGCTCCATCTTCTACATGACAGCCCTTCAAATATTTGAAGACTGCAATCAGGTCCCCTCTAAGCCTTCTCTTTCCCAGGCTAAACATACTCTGTAGCAAAGATATCTTTGAATCGCTATGAAGATTAGGGAGCATAAGATTAAACCTCTTGTTGGGTGACCTTTTATTATATTTCAAATCTGTGGTTGCATTTTAATCTGTATTCTTTGCAGGGGGTTTTTTGTAGAAAAAGCCCAGCAGGAGCTCATTAGCATAATAGGCCACATCCAACAGCAGAAACTCATTAGCATATTAGGCCACACCCCTGACAGCACAGCCCATTGGCATATTAGGCCACACACCCTATTACCAGAAGTGTGGTCATCCAGCCACACCCACCTTTTCCTTCTTATTCTGTTTACCTTGTTTGTTGTCAAAACCCAGGGCTTTTTTTGGAGCAGGAACTCCTTTGCATGTTAGGCCACACATCCCTCATGTAGCCAATCCTAATGAGTTTCTGCTGTTGGGTATGGCCTGTTATGCTAATGAGTTCCTGCTGGGCGTGGCCAACTCGGGAGTCAGCTGGAACTCTGTTCCTGTGTGTTCCTGCCCAAAAATAGCCCTGATTCTTTGTATATTTTTATGTATGCCAGTAATGGTACTGAAACCGAAACTGGATAACTTGGAACTGCCTCTTCCAAGGGCCAGCCCTAATATCCCAGCTAACCAGTGGGACATAATGTAACTTCTAACTGCATGGAAGAACAGAAGTGAGAGTAGCCAGGTGCCATCAGCACTGAGCACAGTGATGTCCCATTGGATGTCCTACCCCTTTCCATCCTGATAAAACGAGCTTTTACAAGAGTTATGTTTTTCTCCTTACAAATATCAGATAAGGGCCTCACTACACGTTGAAGTACAAGTTGCCTGTCCATGTTGGCTCTTGAGAAATAGTGACATGGGACACAAATGGCTGGAAAAAGGGCCTCCATAACGAAGCTCTAGGAAAAATCCCCCATGTTTCTATGGTCTTTACTATAGAGATTCGGGGAAATTCCTAGAGCGTCACCCAGAAGTGACGTCACATTCTCTCCACATTTCACCGTCTTTGGGCACTGCCCTCAGACTCTTCCAGCATTTGCCAAGGCAGTGTGGGCAACCCTACATTGCAGTGTACTTATGTTTATTGCTAGAGAAAACAAGGACTTTGTATCAGATGTGCAATGGGAGTTCTGTGCCTCCCAGATGGCCACTAGCCCCTTTGTGCTTGCACCCATGAGGCACAGGAAGAAGAAGAGGCTTCCTCATTCCCTTGCGCACTCATCATTTTCACATCCTCAGACTGCCCTGTGGAGCTGCTGTTGGTTCAGGTACAAGATGGCATCACTTATATGACCACACGTGATTTTTGCAACGGCACCAATAGCAGCTCCACAATGAGAGGATGCACTTAATGGATGCAAAAAAAGAGCATGAGGGCGGGGCAAAGGCGGAAGCCGCTTCTCTTCATGTGCTGCAGATGAAGAGATTGGATTTATTTTATACCTCACCCTTCACTACCTGAAGGAGTCTCAGAATGGCTTACAATCCCTTCCCCTCCCCACAACAGACACTCTGTGAGGTAGGTGGGGCTGAGAGAGCTCTGAGAGAACTGCCCTTGAGAGAACGGCTCTGAAAGAACTTGTGACTGACCCAAGGTCACACCAGCAGCTGCATGTGGAGGAGTGGGGAATCAAACCCTGTTCTCCCAAATCAGACTCCGCACTCTTAACCACTGCATCAAACTGCAAGCACAAAAATCACAAGCAAAAGCATGTGCTCATTCCTAGCTGTGTTTCCCAAGATAATTTCTAATGGGAGATGGCAGGGACTTCCCCGATGCAAAGCAAAGTTATCACAGAGCTGCGTGCCTTCCACAGATAAGGGACTGCTTGGTGCTGACTCAGAGCATTGATCCATTCGGCCTAATATTAAAAACTTTTTTTTCTGCGGGACATATTGTCTCCAGTGTGGGAGAGGAATTTTTAAGCGGAGGAGTGCTCAGCCGTGTGAGTTCCAATGGGCCGTGTGCAGTGGTGCAACTGAGGTTTGTCACCTGACTGAGAAGTGGGCCATTGTGAGATGTGTTACATTACAGGAGGCCGTAGGGATGCCAGCCTCCAGGTGGGGCCTGGGGATCCCCCGGAATTACAGCTCATCTGCAGACTGCAGGGATCAGTTCCCCTGAAGAAAATGGATACTTTAGAGGGTGAAATCTATGGCACTGTACCTCACCAAGGTCCCTGTTCTCCCCAGGCTCCATCCCCAAATCTCCAGCAATTTCCCAGGCTGGATCTGGCAACGCTATTACTTGTATATGGTATTTCAAAGACTAGTTACACTACACCCTGCTCTGCATATTAAAAGGATACTGAAAAACTCGAGGGAATTTGGGTAGAGAAGAGGTCTGGAAAGCTTGGGTTTTTATAATAATCGGTAGGAAGACAGATGAGAGGGGAGAAGGGAAGAGCAGACATTACTTGAGAAAAAAACGGTAGTGAGAGCAAAATCCGACTCCTCTATCCTGGATACCGGATGGTTGCCAACCTCCAGGTGGCTGCTGGAGTTCACCTGGGATAGAGTGATAGAGATCAATTCATCAGGAGCAAACGGCCATGTTGGCAGGTGGACTCTATGTAGGGTTGCCAACCTCCAGGTGGTAGCTGGAGATCTCCCACTATTAACAGCTGATTTCCAGAGGACAGAGATCAGTTCGCCTGGAGGAAATGGCTGTTTTGGAAGTTGGATTCTATAGCATTATGCCCCAAATCCCCACCCTCCGGAGGCTCCACCCCTAAAATCTCCAGGTATTTCCCAACCAGGAGCTGGGAACCCTAACTCTGTGGCATTATACCCCACTGAAGCCCCTCCCCTCCCCAAACCCTGCCCTCCTCAGGCTCCATCTCTAAAATCTCCAGGGACTTCCCAGCCTGGAGCTGGTTGACCATCACAGTCTGGAAGAGGGGTGTGTTGTATATCGCTGGGCACTTTCTCTTAGAGCTGGTCCTCGTGATATACAAATTCTCCCCTCACTCATCCTAATGGTGGGCATTCTCTGCTAGACATCTAAACAGAGAAAGATGACTAGTGCTTAAACAGGTTTGACGCCTAACTGGGTTTGCCAGCGCTGGGTTGGGAAATTCCTGGGGATTTTGTAGGTGGAGCCTGCGGAGGAGCAGCCTTAGAGAGCCCATCCTCCCAAGCAGCCATGCTCTCCAGGGGAAATGATCTCTGTCGTCTGGGGATCAATTGCTGTTTCTGGGAGAATTTCCAGCCCCACCTGGAGGCTGGCAACCCCGTGCAGCCCGACAGTTGCCCAGCATGGCCTCTGTTTTCTTCTGCCTCCTCCCTAATCACCGTCACAGCCCTTAAAATCTGCCAAATAGTTTCTTGACCATCCCAGTGTGTATCCGACCACTCCTCGCAGCCAAGCTTGTCGCTGTTTTCTGGGGGCAGGAGCCTCCCTCCAATGGTAGAGGTTCTGATCTTCCTCCCTCAGAGTAAGGCTCTGAGAAGGCTTCAAACTTGGTTCAGCTGCGTGGTAGGATACCAGCCACCATTTGCAAGGGTTGCCAGGTCCGGCTCAGGAAATATTTGGGGACTTTGGGGGTGGAGCCAGGAGGAAGGATGTGACATCACTCTGGGAGAGGGGAGGGAAGAAGCATGATTGAGATCCAAAGGGAGTTCTGGCTGTTGCATTTAAAGGGATTGCATTCCTTTTAAATGCTTTCCCTCCATTGGAAATAATGGAGGATGGGGGCACCTTCTTTTGGGGCTCATAGGATTGGACACCCGGGTCCAATCTTTTTGAAACTTGGGAAGGGTTTGAAGAAAGGCACCAGATGATATGCTGAAAAATTGGTGCCTCTACCCCAAAAAAGAGGGGGCCCCCAAGCCCCAGATACCCTTAGATGAATTCTCCATTGTACCCTATGGGGACTGGCCTCCATAGGTATAATGGAGTGCCCACTGGCTCTCTGATAACCCTGAAGTGGGGGAAGGGCCTCCAAACTAGGGGATCCCCTGCCCCCAACTGTGGATTGGCAACCCTACCATTTGCATGCTGACACTCTAATGTAAATGCATCCTGTGGCCCTGATCTAAACTGGGCCCGTGTACACCTCTACTTTGAATCTCCTTATGTTGCCAGTCTGTGCCTGACAACTGGTGGAAGGGCTGTGGGTGGGAATATGGGGAGGCAAGACACTGGCTGAGGTGTTGCATCACTTCCGGTAAAAATAGCAGTGATCTTAGGGTAGCTCTAGGAATCGCCAGAAACTTTATGGTAAAACATGCAAGGGGAAGAGGATCCAGCCTCCCCTCCCTCCCTTCCAGCCTAAAGTGGCCCCAGGGAGCTGCTGTTTGCCCGTTTAGGAAACTTAAAGGGCTATGTTTGGGCAGGAACGCACAGGATCAGAGTTCCGGCTGGCTCCTGAGTTGGCTACGCCCAGTAGGAACTCATTAGCATAACAGGCCACACCCGACAGCAGAAACTCATTAGGATTGGCTACATTAGGGGTGTGTGGCCTAACATGCAAAGGAACTCCTGCTCCGAAAAAAGCCCTGGGTTTTGACAACAAACAAGGTAAACAGAATAAGAAGCAAAAGGTTGGTGTGGCGGGACGACCATACTTCTGGTAACATGGGGGTGTGGCCTAATATGCTAATGATCTGTGCTGCCAGGTTGTGGCCTAATATGCTAATGAGTTTCTGCTCTAGGGTGTGGCCTATTATGCTAATAAGTTCCTGCTGGGCTTTTTCTACAAAAAAAGCCCTGGGTATTGTAATGTTCCACAGCGAGCGAATAGTGACTCCCTTGGACTGTTTTAGGTTGGGAAGATGCTGCTAGGGGAAGACTGAAGCCCCTTCTCCTTGTGTGCCACAGCCGCAGTCTGAATTGGGCCTGTTAGGGCTGCCAGCTGTGGGTTGGGAAATACGTGGAGATTTGGGGGGTGGAGCCTAGGGAGGGCGGGGTTTGGGGAGGGTCCTCAGCAGGCTACAGTGCCACAGAATCCACCCTCCAAAGTGGCCATTTTCTCCAAGGGAGCTGATCTCAGTTGTCTGGAGGTCAGGTCATAGAGGGAGATCTCAAGGCCCCACCTGGAGGCTGGCAGCCTAATGGGCCTGCATGTGGCTGAAAACTGCGTTTCCAGCATGGACCTCCAGGCATACGCCTTCCCCCCAAATCCTGATTCCGGCTACCTGTCCACCTTGTGGACCTCTTGAGGTGCTGAATGGAGTTTTTATTCTTTCTTGTGTTTCCTTCTTTGCAATTTCCACCCCCCAGGGCTCTGCCCCATCCTTAAGCTCTGAAACATATGAGGTGTGCTTCTGAGCATGGGTGGACCGCATTGCTTTCGTCTCTGAATAAGCACAGCCGGCTCCAGCTGATCTGGGATTAGCGAGCAGAGTTTCCTGATGAGATAGCATAGCTTCCCGGGAGGCATTAGTCCTGACATCTCTCTCGTCCTTTACAATCCGTGAGTGGGTAGGGAAAAGCCGGGTTGGGAAAGAAGGAAGAGTGTCTCACACTTCTCTAGTAATTTCTCATTGACAGAAATAGGAATGCGTATAGGGTGAGGAGGAGCAGGAGGTGTCTCAATTAGTCTTCCCTGAGGATGAGTTTAGCTTTCCATTTAAGGTTGCCAAGTGTCAGAGTCTGGCCTAGGGTTGCTGTCCCTGCCACCAGGCTCTACCCCCAGCCACAAATCAGCTGGCCAATGGGGGGAGGATTTACCAAGAGAAAGGAGAGGGCCTAGGCCTTGTGGCTGGTATTGCACAGGAAGTTGAGGTCATTACGCCAGCGATGTCTGGATGATGGTCTGGTCTTTAGGCAAGAACTCTATGGTAGAAACTAGTTTTACCATAGAGTTTTTGCCCAAATACCAGAGTGTCACTCAGATGTTGCTGGCGTGATGACCGGTTTTCCCTCTAAGCCTAGATAGTGTGAGCTAGCTCACAGTTTTTTAGCCCCCAGTTCACAGATTTTTGTCTTAGCCCAGGAAGGATGGCTCCAGAACAAACTAATTTATGCAGTAGCCAAGTCACTCGCTCACAACTTTAATGCCAGTAGCTCACAAAGTAGAATTTTTTGCCACAGCTTAGAGGGAGCATTGGTGATGATGACGTCATTTCCTGTGCAATGCTGACAAGGAGGCCTAGACCTTTCTCTCCTTGTGTGTCGCCCCCATTTCCTGCGGGTTGCAACCCTAATCTGGCCCAACATTTCAGGATTTAAGCCTCTTACTCTGGGTCTCCAGGGGATAGGGTTGCCAACTTCCAGGTGGTGGCTGGAGATCTCCTGGGACTTAGAACTGATCTCTAGGCAACAGAGATCTGTTCACGTGGAGAAAATGACCACTTTGGAAGGTGGACCCTATGGCATTATACCCCATTGATGTCCCTCCCCTCCCCAAACCCCGCCATCCTCAGGCTTCACCCCCAAAATCTTCAAGAATTTCCCATCCCGAGGCTTGCATTCTTACCAAGGGAAGAAATATAAATCCCAGTGTTAGGGGCTGAAATCAAGAGGAACTAGGCCAGTCAACAAAGCATAGTTTGCAAAGGATGTGATGTCACTTTTGGGCGATGCTGTAGGCTGCCTCTCCTAGTCTCTGTGATCTTTACCACAGAGGCTAGAGAAAGTTCCTAGAGTGTCACTATGTGGAGGCCATTACCCCCCGTGCTCTTCAATTCCTCAGGGAAAGGGAATTGGGGATGGGAGCTAGTAATCCCCTGCTTTGGGGAAGTAAGTTAGACATCTATACTCAGCCAAATTTGAAACCATCTTCTGGCATAAGGACCCTTCTTCTTATGGAAGAGAATTCTTCCATCAGAGGAGGGTGTCAAAGTTGGCCGAGCAGAGTGATAAGGATACAAGTCAGGATATTTTTTACACAGCCTCTTCTGGGTCTTCCTGCCCCACTGCAAGATGTAAACCACATCCTTTTCTAACATGTTTTTCCAGTCCTATCCTGCAACCCTACGCATAGTTACATCCTTCAAAGTCCATTGAAGTCAATGGTTTTAGAAGAATGTAACGCTGCTTACGATTGCATTGCTAGCATCTTTGTTTTGGGGACCCTGGTTGAGGCCTGATCGACAGATGCGCTGGAAGAAGTGATAGTGGTAAAATGAGTTGTAGTACTTCGGACAAAAAGTAAGCAATCACATTTTTGAATGTTCTCTTATATTAGGGAAAAGTTTAGGGCTTAAGCATGGGTAGGGTTACCAGTTGCCCACCTCTAGAGGACAATCCCCTACTGCTGCACTTACCTTCCCACAGCTGATCAAGTTGTTGTTTTTTTATTAAAAAGAAATAACAAATACAACAAATACAAGTAAACCAGTACATTCAAAAATATAGTAAATTCTTATAATGAACATTGTCTGGTATTATATCCATTTCCGTCAAATATTCCACCACAGGAAACCACATAGCCTGAAATATTTTTTGAGTATTTTGGGGATAAGGCATGGGGTGAAACTTAATTTTACTGAGTATATAGGATTCCCACAGGTTATTCTGCCACATATGTAATGAAGGGCCAGATTTCTCTCTCCATTTCTTCGCTATAACCAACCTGGCCGATGTTAGTAAAAAGGATATTAGTTTCACTTTAATCGAACCGGCTATATTATTGAGACCTAGTGACAGAAGAACCACCTCGGGTTGTGCTAGTAATTGTATACCGGTTATGATTTTAATGTGCTCCAAAATTAAAATCCAAAATGTATTTATTATTGGGCAGGACCACCAGCAGTGCAAATAGTCACCGATATTTCCACATTCTTTCCAACATCTAGGGCTGATGTTGGGATATATCCTGTGTATCCTGGTAGGCGTTAAATACCATCTGTTGAGGACTTTAAAAGAGTTGAAATGAATGGAGAAAATGGGTGATATCATATTTGGTGAGGACCAGATTTCATTCCAGTCCTCTTTTCTTATTCTATTTTGACAATCATCATTCCAACTAACTTGGTACCCACAGCTGATCAAGTTGATAGTGGAAATAAAAAGTGAAGGTGCCATGATGTCATTTCCAGGTGAAAACACAGAAGTGATATCACAGCCTCCTGCAACGTTCTAGGAATTCCACTGATCTCTGTGTTCTTTACCATAGAGATTTGTGTAATTCCTAAAGCATTGTGTTAGGGTGTGACATCTCTTCTAGATATTCACTTGGAAACAACCTCAGGCATCACCAATGACATTTTCCTCGACCTCTGCAGACAGAAAGCTCCTAGGGGTTGCTGGTGATGGGACTTCCAAAAATAAGAAGCAGAATTTTCACTTTCATAATTCATAAGATCATATGTAAGGGAAAAGATTGGGGATGGGACTATAAGTTTTTTAGTTTGTCCCAGAGAAATAATACTTGGGCCCTGTACAAACTCCATGCAAGTAGAAAAACAGGAGTGTAAGGAGGTGCGGACATGGGGAGCATCTGCAGTGGCATGACATCACTTCTGTGAAAAACCCGGAAGTGACATCATGCATCTCTGGGAACCACTGAAGACATGGTTTTACCATAGAGTTTCTGGTGATTTCTAGACAGGACTGATGTAACTTCCTGGTTTCCCTGGAAGTGATGTTACCCCATCCCCGATGGCAATTTAGAAAAAGTCTCCCCCTAGTTGCTGGAGTGCTGATGGGCAATAGCCACTGGGGGCAGGAGATCTCCCACACCCATCAAGCATTTGGACCTAGCAAGGAGAGAGCTGCTTTGTACCCTTCCTGTTTATGTGCTGGTTTTCTTTCCATGTGTGGGTTTCCTTACATGAATTAGCATATGAAATCATATCCCCTATCTTTAGCCATATGATTTATTCTCTAACCTACTTCTGCTACCTAGGGTTGCCAGCCTCCAGGTGGGGCCTGGGGACCTCCCACTTTTACAGCTGATCTCCAGCTGACAGAGATCAGCTCCCCTGGAGAAAATGGCTACTTTGGAGGGTGGGCTCTATGTCATTGGACCATGCAGAGGCCCCTCCCCTCCCCAAACCCCGTCTCCTCTCGGCTCCACCCCCAAAGTCTCCAGGTATTTTCCATCCCAGACCTGGCAACCCAACTGCTACCCGGGTAGACCAACCCTGTGGGCTTAACACCTATACAGGTAGAATAAATAAAATACATAAGACAGAGGTCCCCAACCTTTTGGATCTTGTGGGCATCACTGAAATTCTGACACAAGGTGGTGGGGCGTAACGTAACCACAAAATGGCCATCAGAGTAGGTAGAGCCACACACAGTGGCAGCCCAAATACAGATGACAAGAGCAGTACATTTTAGAAATATTCTGTGAAAGCCACCTGTGAGAGAATAAAACCAGCTCTATAGTAGCAGCATCTGCTGGAACAATGTTACTTTTATTTGCACAAGCTAGGGTTGCCATTCCCTAGATCCAGGTAGGGAATCCCCTCATTTGGGGGGCTTGTGACCGGCGGGGGAAACCCTGCCCCCGAACAGCAACATCACTGTGTGATGTCCCCAACACACTGTGTTGGGGACATCACACAGCTATGGTCTGGTTTGGGGGCCAAACTCTATGGTTTGACCCCGATTTTACCATAGAGTTTGGCCCAAAAATCAGAGCGTCACCCCCAACAGCACCAATGTGATGATGTGACTTCTGGGTGATCTCAGCATATCAGGGATGTCCCTGCCCACTCCTGGAATGCCCCCCAGATCTCCCTGCCAGCAAGACAAAGGGACATGGCAACCCTATGCCCTGCCAATCAGAAGCCAATCAGTTGGCTAGGAGTCCCACCTGGCCACTTTCTAAAATAGGGTTGCCAGGTCCCCCAGGGGGCGGGGAAACCCCCACTCATTGGTTCCATTACCGCCAGCCCGGCTCAGGTTGCCGGGGGAGCCCCATCCCCAAAGTTCCGGGATCACAGAGACATGCCTGGCGTGATGATGTCACCCGGAGGTGTTTTCCCTCGAATGATAGTGGTCCCACCCCCAACATGCCTGACGTGATGAAATCACTTCCAGGTAACCCTAACTCTAACTCCTGCTATGACATCAGTAGGACTTGGCAACCCTATTCTAAAAACATTTGCTGGGTGCCAGGAAAGGTGCCAGCAAGTGCTATGGGCACCACATTGAGGACCAGGGACACAAACAAATCAACAAATGGCTTTTGGGTTCCAACACTGCTGAAGTTCCTAGTTCCGCCTTCACCTCCACTCAAGTTTCAGGAGACCTGGGAACTGTGTTCCCACCCATTCCCAATTAATGGTGTTTTTGTGGTTTGCAAAGAATTATCCCCTAAGTGATCCTGGTTTCGCTGGTATTCCGTGTTCCTGTTTTTCCGGGCCTTCCCCCACAGCATGGGTTTGGGTTCATTTTAATTTGTTATTTGGTGCTAGGTGCTTAACACAAGTCTCTTAAATTGCTTTGGCCTCTTGCGTCTTAACTCTTTCCTTGCGGTTTTGTCTCGTCTTGGCTTATTTGGCCTGTGAAGATTAAACAAAGGGGAAAGGATGAGTGTATGAAGGATCTAGCATTGGTATAGAAAGGATTCTGCATTGAGACAGGGTAGGAAATAACCTTTGTCCATTGCAATTGTGTCATTCTTCATTCCCTCCCCCCCTTATGAAATGTGTTTTCAAATCTAACAGACATTTGGAATATCAGATCTATGTGTTTGGTATTTGGTACTAAACTAATTGTTCTACAAGACTGAGTTTTCGTGTTGTATTCCTTCCGATGGGTTATGCTCAAGAATGTCTACAAACCAAACCAAATGAAAGACTGGAAGATTGTAGTCTAGGTCATTGGCTAATTTCTCTTTTGTAAATAGTGGCTATAGGAGGCCCTGATTTAGACTGGGGCTGCAGTTCGGAGAAAGAGCAGAATTTTTTTCCCACTAGCCCGTCTTCCTGACCTCAAATACCCACCACCAGCATTGTAGGGTTGCCAACCTCCAGGTGGGGGTCCCTCCCTGCTGCAAGCCACACTGTCCCCAGGCTACACCCCCCAAACCTCCAGGAATTTCCCAACCTGGGATAGGCAACCCTATGGTGCCTCCAGGCAAGGCCAGAATTTGGGCAGCAATGCCCCCACAAGTTGTAACTTTGCTAGGGTTGCCAATTCTAGCTTAGGAAATTCCTGGAGATTTGGAGGCTGGAGGCTGGGAAAGGCAGGGTTTGGGAGGGGAGAGACTTCAGCCGGTATAATGCCATAGAATCCACCCTTGAAAGCTGACTAGGGTTGCCAGCCCCCCAGTGGGAGCAGGGGAACGCCCGCTTTTGCAGGCTCTTGTCTGCTGCCAGCCACTTGGCTGGCAAGGGGAAATCCTGCCCCCAACTGACCTTTTCGGGACTACTTCCAGTTTGGGGCCTACTTCCGGTTGGGGGTGACGCTCTGGTTTTTTGGGCAAAACTCTATGGCTTGAAGCCAAATCTACATAGAGTTTTGCCCAGAAACCAGAGTGTCACCCCAGATCTCCCCTGGAGGTTGGCAACCGTAAACTTTGCTGCTGAAGTACATGTTACCATCTAAAGAGGGGGTCCTCATAAGATCATTAACACCAAAATCTAAAATTACCGAAGTATATGACTGCCAAGAACTGCTGTTTTCCCCTATAGATTGACTTTGTGTTTCCCTTAGCTGGGTAAGTATCAGCCCCAGAGGGGCTGGAAAATTGCCCAGCTAAGGGTCAGGATAATTGAGGGTCAGGAAAATTGAGAGGGGGGGGGAGTTAGACCTTCACCACTGTCCCCCCCACACACCGCAGCCTGAATTCAGATGGGGACTTCCCCCCAGAAGAAAACTATAGTGCAAATTTAACTGAATGACTTCCAATATTTTATCTGGTAGGGCCCTCAGAAAGTTTCAAATATATAAATACTTTGTACATACAAATGTTAGAATACTTGTGTGTTTTGGAGCCTGTGAAATGCTACAGTCTGATCGCCAAAGATTTGTTCATTTAACTTCTGGAATATGAAAAGTGCATATTTCAGTTTTGAAACTTGGCAACATTTTTAAACTTTCTGTTTCATTATACATACAGGGAAGTCCCAAATGCAGAAAGTTGTCTGTAATTTCTGGAGAGGTTAGTCGTAAAGTATAAGAACCACACAGATTAGAATGGAAAGTCAAGACAGTATGAAAATAGCAAATTTTACAGGAGTCTGCATAATATGAGAAGCATTTTTAATAGGAGGCAGAAGAAGAATACCACTGATACGGGAAAATAAATCAGGTTTGGCCGGTCCTACAGAGAGCTGAATTTGATGGGCAAGGTTTTTCCGCAGTTGTCAAGTATCAAGCAGCTGTGGTTAGATAAGTGTTTTGGTTTCCAGGGTTGCACAAATACTGACCAAACAAATTACTAACTCTTTGCCAGGAAAGATCGCAAAACCTCTATCTCTTGTGATTTTTTTCTGTTGCCCGAAAAAGCGAGTTCCCAAACTGGCAAAGCCACACGATAGACCCAAGTCACATGATAGGGTTACCAGATCCAGGCTGGGAAATACCTGGAGATTTTGAGGGGTGGAGCCCGAGAAAGGCAGCATTTGGGGAGGGGAGAGTCTGCAGTGGCGTATAATGTCATACAGTCCACATTGCAAAGCAGCAATTTTCTCCAGGGGAACTGGTCTCTGTCTCCTGGAGATCTCCAGCCAACACCTGGAAGTTGTAAGTAAACAAAAAAAACCCTTAATATTATTATGCAGTCTACTAAGTTGTTATTATTATTATCACTACTATCACTACTATCATTATTATTATTATTATTACTACTACTACTACTACTACTACTATTCTTATTATTATTATTATTATTATCATTATTATTATCATTATTATTATTATGCATTTATAGTATGGTACAAATTACTAGCAAGGAGCTGTGGTGACTCAGAGGTTAAGACGCTGAGCCGCAGACCGAAAGGTCTGTAGTTCGGCAGTTCAAGATGCCGCTGCCACGTGACGCTCCTGTCTCTGGTCCCAGCTCCTGCCAACCTACCAGTTCGAAAGCAAGAAACTGCAAGTAGATAAATAGGTACCACTTTGGTGGGAAGGTAACAGCATTCCGTGCACTTCAGCATTTAGTCATGCTGGCCACATGACCACGGAGAAGTCTTCGGACAGTGCAGACTCTTCGGCTTGGAAACACAGACGAGCACCGTCCCCTAGAGTCGGATTCAACGAGTTTTCAAGCAAGTGAAACCTTTACCTTTACCTTACAAATGACAAAAATACGTTCCAATATAAAATATACAAAATGTCCTTGTAAACCAAACTTTCTGTGCTCAAAGTTCTTCTGTATCGTACAGCTCAAAGTGGCTTTACACAGTCCTTCCTTGATGTAGATGTAAATTATTCCAAATATCTGATCAACTGTCAGTAGATCAGATATTTGGAATAATTTACATCTACATCGGAGCTGCGGTGGCTCAAGTGGTTAAGACGCTGAACTGCAGGCTGTGGAAGGTCAGTAGTTCAGCAGTTCGAGACCCGAGAGTGCCGCATGACGGAGTGAGCTCCCGTCTCTAGTTCCAGCTCCTGCCAACCTAGCAGATCAGAAGCAAGAAATTGCAAGCAGATAAATAGGTACCACTTTGGTGGGAAGGTAGCAGTGTTCCATGCACCTTGGTGTTTAGTCATGCCGGCCACATGACTGCGGAAACACCTTCGGACAGTGCTGGCTCTTCGGCTTTGAAACGGAGATGAGCTCCGCAACCCTAGAGTCGGATTCGACTGGCTTTCTAGCAAGGGAACCTTTACATTTACCTTTACATCTACATCAAAGAAGAACTGTGTAAAGCCACTTTGAACTGTACGATACAGAGGAACTTTGAGTACGGACAGTTTGGTTTACAAGGACACTATAAATATTCATATATTTCGCATTGGGATGTGTTTTGTAATTTGTACCATAATATAAATGCTTAATAATAATTACTCAGTCAATTGCATAATTATATTATGGTTGATTTTTGTTTACTTACAACCTGTCCTGTGATCTCACGTTTGTATAACCATCTGGAAGTTAGCAAGCCTAAATCATGTACCATAAAGGCAGCAACCCGGTAGCAGTTCAGGCAGCATTTATTTATTTGTGGGTTTGATGGTAAAAGGACATGGGGGGGGGAACGAAAGGGCAAAATAAGTAGTTTGTTTTTATCTTAGCCGAAATTGTTCTAACTGTACCGTGCCAGATTTTAATACCAAATTCAAATTTGGATTTTGAATCTCTGATCTGAGAGAACTAGTCAGGTTTGAAGTTTGGGCCAAATATTAGCAGGAGCCTGGAGCTGTGTTGTGGGAGGTGTGTTGTTGCGGATATTCAGATTCACATTCTGGGCCTTTTGTTTCTATCGTCGTTGCAGATTGTTGCCCGATACTGCGGGAAGGAATTTCAGGTGTGCGATGCAGTCAGGCAGCAATTAACGCCGTACCCCGGATGAGTTTTGGGGCGCGTCGAAAGTTGATGTGCAGTTTTGGAAAGTCACTGCAGTTTTCAGTTCTGTGGGTTGAGCCCCGGATTCTTTCCATCGCCGCTTCCGGCTTGGCCCTTCCTCTGTAGGGTTGCCCGGTCCCCCCGGCCACTGACAGCGGATGGGAAGTAGGGTGGCCAGATCCAGGTCGGGAGACTTCTGAAGATTTGTGAATGGAGCCTGCGGAGGACAGGGACTTCTCAGTGGGACACAATGCCATGAAGTCCACCCTCCAAAGCATCTGTTTTCTCCAGGGGGACTGATCTCTGTAGTCTGGGGATGAGCTGTAAATCCAGGGGATCCCCAGGTCCCATCTGGAGGCTGGCATCCCTCAGGGGGTGAATCAGTTCTTTCTCCCCTTAATTGGTCTTTGTTGGCAGAATGCAAAGTAAAGTGGTTCTAGAACCTTTTCCTCATAGGACATTTCCTCCTGCTCATGAGTAAACAATGTTCCCAAAGTACAGCCACTTGACCCCTTGACCTCCTGTAAACAAAGAAAGCTGGGGTAGAGAGCAACCCCGGAAAAGTCTGTCTTCCTATTGGGGTAGCTTTTTAACTCCAGCCTATGTCATATATCGGTGTTAAAAAAACCACACACACACACAACCCATCCATGAGTCTTTTCCTAAAATGCGGCTCCATACGGGCTGCCAGCGCAAGGGCCGCAACCGGCAGGAGACTAGCCTGTGGCGTGGGGTTCACTGGCGATGCGGTGATGTTGCCGGCAATTGCAGTAGCGTCACTTCTGGTGTGATTGGAAATGTGGTGAACGGATGCTTCAGGATCGAAGCCCAAACATCTCAAACCTTGAACAAGGTTGTTGGAGGCTCAGGGCCAAACTAGACTTGACGGCATTCACGGGTCCGATCCGTGGATGCCAACACCATGTTAAAGAAACTTACAAATGCCCCAAAGGCCCATTCTTGATCGAGCTGGCAGCATGGTGTTCCATCCCCTGCATGCCTTTCCCTGTGCAGAAATGGCTGCTCGCTCGCTCACTCTCACTCTCACACACACATACACACTCAGATATTCCATACCATCACATCTAGTTTGGGCATCAGGCCCTGTATTGTGGAGGATCGAGACCTGAAGCAAGAAGGTTGTGTCCTGCAGATTGAAAGGCAGAGCTCAGCAATGTCTGGTCGGGGTCCAGGACAGTGCCTGGCTGGTATGCAGGATTCCCCGGGTGGCTCAGAAAGAAATCTCATAGGTAGGGTTGTCAACCTCCTGGAATTACAACTAATTGGGCAACAGATCAGTTCACCTGGAGAAAATGGCTGGTTTGGAAAGTGGGCGGTATGCCACGATACCCCATTGAAGTCCCTCTCTTTCCCAAACCCCACCCTCTTCAGGCTCCACCCCCAAAATCTCCCGGTATTTCCCAACGCAAAGCCGACAGTCCTACTGACAGACCCTTTGAGGGAGCACAAATGGCAAAAGCTCGGAAGCCGAGCAGGTAATTGCCTGCTTTGATTCTCCTCCCTCACCTTCAGGTTTTCGATTTTCATCCTCGTCCTCGTGAGGGGGCTCGAACTGGGCAAGGCCCCGAGACTTGGCTACTCTAGTTTTGTGGCGAGAGGCAATCAGCCTGCCCTTGGTGACTAGCACTAAGCAGTCAATCGTGAGCTACGAGTTGCTGGTCCCCGCTGGCCCAGCAGCCGAAAGGTGACCCAGAGCCAGCTCAGCTTTTTTTGCCTTGCAAAGATACCCGTCAGGAAGATTTCTCGCTCCCGCTTCTTATCTGCTGCCAAGAGTTCCTGGGCTCTATTCTGACCTGCAGTCAACAGCTGGAGGCTGGATGCTCAGATGGGATAGCTGCCAGGTTGCAACCCAAAAGTGCTCTTCTCCCTCCCTTTTAAGAGCTCCCGGGGAGCAGGATAGATAGCCACTGTGCTGGAATCTACCACTTCCTCCCAGGGTACGCAGGCGTCCTGCTTGCGGCATCGGGCAGAGGAAGTAAGCGGGTGAAGGATGCAAGAATATTTACCTATTTGCTTCATTCCTACCCCGATAGGGACCCAAAGCAGTTTATATTGTTCTCCTCTCCTCCGTTTTATTCTTGCTGTACCCCTGGCCACCGGTGGGGGATGGAGGGGTGGGGTTGCCATATCCAGGTTAGGAAACTCCTGGGGATTTGGGGGTGGAGCCTGGGGAAGACAGGGACCTCATTGGGGTGCAATGCCACAGAGTCTATCTTCCAAAGCAGGGGGTGTCGAACTCGTTTGTTATGGAGGGCTGGATTTGACATAAATTGGACTTTGTCAGGCCGGGCCACGTGTGTCATAAAATGTAATGCCAGGTAGTGCAGATATAAACTTTATAAAGGACACAAACACAAAGATATTTTTTTTTTTACTTAAAATTAAAACATGCCCGAAATATTAGCATCCTTGCAGTATTTTGTTTATTTCACAGTCTGTGATAACTGACATTCTTGCTCTGAATTATTGCATCAAAATGTCTGTGCTGTAGCAATCTGGGAGGGGGAGGGGGAGGAGCCTCAGCCCAGTGCAGGGAGCAGAAGCTTGCCTATCTATCTCTCCTGAGCGATTGAGAGAGTCTGGGAAAGCAAGCTATGATGCAGCAGTGGAACTGGAGGAAGAAGCAGGAGACAGCCAGTCCCTTGTAGGCCTGATAGAAGCCCTCTGGGGGGCTGATCTGGCCTCTGGGCCGCATGTTTGACACCCCTGTTCCAAAGGATCGCCATTCTCTCCAAGGGAACTGATCTCTGTAGTCTGGGGATGAGATGTAATTCCAGGGGATCCTCAGGTCCCTCCTGGAGGCTGGCATCCCTACAAGTAAATGCCGTGTGAACAGCTGAATGCATGAAGCTGCTCCGTACTGAATCAGACCATTGGTCCACCAAGGTCAGTATTGTCTACTCAGTGTTTCTCATCACTTCCAAGCTGGTCGTTTTATCTCGGGATGCTGGAGACTGAGCCTGGGTCCTTCTGCATGCCGACCAGATGCTCTGCCACTGGGTCGCAGCCCCTCCCCAATTCAGGGTTTGCATCCAAGATGAAAGGCTTGATCCACAATTTTGTGGTTCTGCTGCCACACTGTTCAGGGTTAGGGTTCTGCTACGCTTTTCCGCGTACGTCTCCTGGTTGAGTTGAACGGCACATTGTGGAGCTGTCTGCTAACCAGCCATAGGTAAAGGTAAAGGTTCCCTTGCTCGAAAGCCAGTCGAATCTGACTCTAGGGTTGCGGTGCTCATCTCCATTTCAAAGCCGAAGAGCCAGCGCTGTCCGAAGACGTTTCCGTGGTCATGTGGCTGGCCTGACTAAACACCGAGGTGCACGGAACGCTGTTACCTTCCCACCGAAGTGGTACCTATTTATCTACTTGCAATTTCTTGCTTTCGAACTGCTAGGTTGGCAGGAGCTGGAACTAGAGACGGAGCTCACTCCGTCATGCGGCACCCGGGTCTCGAACTGCTGAACTACTGACCTTCCACAGCCTGCAGTTCAGCGTCTTAACCACTTGAGCCACTGCAGCTCCTAACCAGCCGTGCAAAGGCCTAATTAGGCCTGGGACCACAGGGTGAAGTGATGTAGACCGCCCTTCCCCTGCGTGGTTTCCCCAATCTGAAACGGACCAAGGGAGCCTAAGTTTTCCCCGTTAAGCACCCATACAATACACCCGTACTGTGTAATTAGGACTTTGCTTACTGTTGGGGAGTTGTGTGGCTCAGTGTTCTCCCATATTTATATATCTATATCATCTTCATGAAGAAAACTGGCACGCCAGACAGAAAGCTGAACAGGGAAGTTCTTCCACATGTACTTTTTAATTTGCAGGAAGGTTTATTTGTTTTCAACGTGCATCAGCCGTCGAATATTCGGTCCCTCCTTTGCCACCCGAAGTGGTACAGTCAACAACAATCGATGTGTCATGTCAGGCTAGGGATTGCGGGGCTTGGCTCTTCTGTCTTCTCTTTTACGACCGACACCTGGAGGAGTGTGTGAAGGAGATTTATAGGTGACAAGGCTCGGTAGAATAAGTACATCCAAAAGACGTGTACTATCTTGAGGGCAAGCCCGCGAGACGATTACTTAAGGTGATCTAGCGCAGCCAGCCTTGCACGAAAAGGAGTGCACGAACACCCTTTCAGATTCAGCAGGCTTTAGTGACTCACGTAATTACACCGCCAACCAACCTTCCCTGTTAGGCTTGTAAATTCAGTCTTTTGCCGCCTTTGTCTCCTTCGCTCCCCTCATTCACGACAAATGGCGTTCAGAGTGATTGCAGCAGCGGCCGCGGGACGTTCCCGCTGAGCCTCTGGTAATCTTCAGGAATCTGCCTGCTAAGAGACCAAGCAGAGCAGAACCCTGCAAAGAGTTCAGTGTCACGGTGCGTGTGTTCAAAAATGTGTCAGGTGCAAATCCAGGTGCTGTAACTCGTCAGTTCATTTCACAAAGGGTAGGTGCGGCTAGGCTAGACACTGCTCTGTGGCGGGCGTGGAACTCCTCACCGGTTGTTTCGGTCCTATGAGGCATCAGCGTGGTTAACCGACTGATGGACAAGCTAAGTTCAGATCCACACTCGGCCACGAACCTTTGCTTTCAGACCAACCCGCCTCATAGGGGTTGCCAGCCTCCAGGTGGGGTCTGGACATCTCCCAGGGAGCGTGATTCCTAGCTATTTGGAACATACTTGTAGACTCCATGTCATTTTGAATCTTGCCAGAGCTGGCTTGAGCGCCATCACTAAGACAAGCGGCCTGATGAAGCCGTAAGAAACTGCAAAGTGACCTAGGCGTTCCATCCCCACTCTTTTGGTTCGCGCTACAGCTAGTCTTGAGTTTATGCCATCTACTGCGTGCTTTCTTCTGGAAACTCTTCTCTGCGCCATGAGCCGGTGACCGCATCGTTCTGAAGAGAGACTTGTACTTTCAAAGGACTGTCAGGCACAGGTGTCATTTATGCACGGTGGCAAAACCATTTGTTATGTGTCTCATTTACGGTTGTAAGTAGAACTGTATAAGAAGTAGAGTAGTCTCAAGTGTGATTCATACAGCATGACAGATTATTTGTTTGTAAAGGTAAAGGTTTCCCTAGCTCGAAAGCCGTTGGATCTGACTCTAGGGGCTGGTGCTCATCTCCGTTTCCAAGCCAAAGAGCCAACGCAGTCTGAAGACGTTTCCGTGGTCATGTGGCTAGCATGACTAAATGCCAAGGCACACGGAATGCTGTTACCTTCCCACTGAAGAGGTACCTATTTACCTACTTGCAGTTTCTTGCTTTCGAACTGCTAGGTTGGCAGTAGCTGGGGCCAGAGACAGGAGCTCACTCAGTCACACAGCACTCGGGTCTCGAACTGCCGAGCTACTGACCTTCCGGTCTGCAGCTCGGCGTCTTAACCACTTGAGCCACCACGGCCTCTTTGTTTGTACATCTCCCCATATCATAGCTGATCCCCAGATGACAAAACTGGGGAGGGCGGGGTATAAATTTAACAATAATACTAATACTAATAATAATAATAATAGTAATAATATCCAGGTCCTCTGGAGAAAATGGTAGCTTTGGAGGGTGGACTGTATGGCATACCCTCCCCTAGATTTACCCCCAAATCTCCAGGAATCCCACTACCTGGAGTTGGCAACTCTATGGCGATGTGAGGATAAAACAGAACACGGAAACAGAAATAAAAAACTACCACACTTCTGAGTACAGGCAGTGTGCCTTTTACCTCACCACTGGGCCATCGCTGCCTGTACCCACATGCTCTGGATTAAGGAGAAGGGGTTCTCCAGTCAGTGTGATAATGGGCCTGAACCCTGCCAGCTCTTGCCTGGATTTTGCCTGCCTCCCTAGGCAACCAAGCCACAATCCACCCCCTCCAAAAAGCCAAACAAAAACCTCAAAGGAGACTATTCCTAGTTTTGCCTCAGTCGCCTGCAATTTCTCTTCACAAGCACAAGGCGTTTTCCACACAATTCCTTCTTCTGTGGAAAGAGTCCATTCCTTGCTTCTCCCCACCCTCGGCTTCTTTTGTTCCAGAACTCATTCGGACACAGCCCTGGATGCTTGAAATAGTTCTGTGTGCCAAAGGCCCTCAGAACATATCTAGAGTGCCTTTTCCCGCCACTGGTCCAGTAGATTTTTCTTCACTCATTACCAAGTACAGGGTTTGTGGTCCCCTCCCTCTGTCAGATGTAACACAATCAAATGCACACTTATGGGATAGGGCAGGGTATAAATTAAATTAGTAGTAGTAGTAGTAGTACTAGTAGTAATAAATTTGTAGATTCTCAGTTACTGCAGTGATGGGCCTGTTGGGGAAAACCATCTGTATCCCAAGGAGGAAGTAGATTTCCTCAAATAGCATCCCTTTGTGACTGTTTCAGGTTGGGGCAAATGACACAGGGGGGAAGAGGAGGAGGATTTATGCCCCGCCGTTCACTCGGAGTCTCAGAGCGGCTTACAATCTCCTTCTCTTCCTCTACCCACAACAGACACCCTGTGAGGGAGGTGGGGTTGAGAGAGCTCTGACTGAGAACTGCTCTTGAGAGGACAGCTCTGAGAGAACTGTGACTGACCCAAGGTCACCCTGCCGGCTGCATGTGGAGAGGTGGGGAATCAAACCTTGTTCTCTGGATTAGAGTCTGCCACTTTCAACCATGCACCATGGTCCTGATCCTCACTGCGCACTTCATGTGCAAGAGCTGAGGAGAGCCCACAGCTCACATGTGATGGTGTTGTGTCTGATAGGGTGGGGACTCAGTCCTAACCTGTGTGCTCCCATCTGCTCTGAGGACCTGTGGTTTGCCTCCAAGCATTTTGGGCTGGTCATTGGCTGATTCTTCTCTGTTCCTTGCCACCCTGTTCACGTTACACTGAACATGCACATATTCAGCATGTATGTGCATACATCTGTTAGGGAGGGAGGGCCAACATGAATTTTCTTCATGAAGAAAACCAGAAACCACTAGCTAGGTTGGGAAATGCCTATAGATTTGGGGGGTGGAGCCTGGAGTCAGTGGAGTTAGGGGAGGGACCTCCGCAGAGAGTGCAAGGCCATTCCGTCCATCCTCCAAAGCTGGCATTCATTCCAGGGGAACTGATTTCTGTCACCTGGAGACCAGTTAGGATTCCAGGAAACTTCCAGGCCCCAACTGGAGGTTGGCAACCCTGGAACTTGAGAACTTCATGTTTGCCTGTGATTGCCAGCAAAGTGCTGGCTACCCATGGGAGATTAAAGGGGGCCAGGACGTGTAAATTGGTGTTGCGGCAATGCCGTGATGTCATTTCCAGCACAAACCCGGAAGTGACATCACAGTGGCAGCATACCCCTATTCTCCCCCCCCCCTGGCCGCCATTTTTTCCTTGCCACCTTTCCAAGTGGCTGTGGGCAACCAGGACTGCAGGGCAGGAGGTCTCCCTTAATGTCATCCCTTAACGTGTTATGCTTTCTCCCACCCAGGGGAAATTTCTGGGAAGAGTGGTTGTCTAAGTTAAATCAGGGTATCTAGAAAGGGAGCGCCTTCCCTTTAGAGAAGGGCTTATCTCTCATCAAGTGACGGGAGCGCTTTGATTTGTGAGGTCTCTAACTCCAGGCAGAGGGTATATGGGTGAGGTTGGGGTGAGGGGCCCTGCAGAAGGCCCGAGGATGACATGAGGGAAGTTCACAGCTGCCAAAACGGGCGGGTCGGCAGGTTTGGGCTGGAACATGTCAGCGCTTAATTTAGACCTCTCCAAGGATGATTCAGTGTATTCAAGCATGCAGGAGAAGAAATCCGTCTTCTCAGTGCGGCTTCTGCCAAACACAACACATACATCATCTCCTTTTCAGATTTGTATATTTAAGACCTGGCACTTGACTTAAAGGCTCCGCTCCCACAGGAAATTTTGCTAAAGGCATCGCTGCATACGAGTTTTTATGCTGGCACTTTCTGTTCAGGACTTATTTGTGAGGATGCTTCAGTTTTCCCTAGTCCTGATGTATGGCTTTTGTTTCTGTGACTTCTGAAAGGAACACAAGCTTCTCTCTTTTCTCCTCTTCCTACTCCACAGAGCGGGGACTCCAAACTTGTGCCTCTGGGTACACAGTGGAATTCTGAGGAAAAGATAGTGGACATAACTGCAAAATTCCTGCATAGGGATGCCAGACTCCAGTAGGGTTCCAGGTCCTTACCATGTTCTAGTGGAAGGTTTCTCTTCTTCTTCCGGGTCTTCTTCCTGAGGTGATGTCATCGCGCAGGGCACATTTCAGGGGATGCTGTAGCATTTGAGGGAAAAACTCTATGGTAACCATAGAGCTTTCCTGAAATGACAGTGTGTCCCCCCTGCAATGTGCCCCATGCGATGATGTCACCTTTGGGTGACTTCATCATGTCGGGCACATGAGCGCAGATGGGGCTCCCCCGCCAGCCAGCTCAACGGCGGAAGATTGAGGCCCCCAAAATTGGGGGAACCCTGCCCCCATTGGGGGGATGGCAGACCTAGCCTCCAGGTGGGACCTGGGGATCCCACAGAATTTCAGCTCATCTCCAGATCACAGAGATTAGTTCCCCTGGAGAAAATGGATGCTTTGAAGGGTTGACTCTATGGCATTGTACTCCTCTGAGATCCCTGTCCTCCTGAGGCTCCAACCCCAAATCTCCAGGAGTTCCCTAACCCAGAACTGGCAAACCCTGCTGGTGGCTAGGGGGTACCTGGTAGCCCTAAGTGGTGTGACCAGTCACAAAATGCTGGGAGATTCCAAGCTGAACATCTTCTTGGAATGGAGGCAGCTATCTCCAAACAGGTGCCTTCTGCTGGCCCAAACCTTTTGAAGCACCTTGTGCTCCAATGTGGTGGACAAAGGCCAGGATTAGCTCTTTGCTTTGAGGATGAAGGAAGTGGCCACTGGGAAACACATTGGTGGGCATTGTGGTATCCAATGGGTGCCGTGTTGGAGATCACTGCCAAAGAGCATTATACACATTGATTACAGGAATTTTGGTCACTGGATAACTTCCAGTAAGGAGGAGAGAGGCTCTGGCTCAATGGTAGAGCATCTGCTTGACATGCAGAAGGTCCCAGGTTCAATCCCTGGCATCTTCAACTCAAATGATGAGGTCATAGGGTGATGTAAAATACTTCAGCCTGAGACCTTGAAGAGCTACTGCTAGTCTGATTAGCCAGCACTGACTTTGATGGGCCAGCATTCTGCTCCTGTATAAGGCAGCTCCTATGTTCAGTGCTCCCTTCCCTCACAACAAACTTGTGAGGTGGACTAGGCTGAAAGAGAGAGTGACAGGCCCCAGGTCACTCTATGTGCTTTGCTTCGTGGACAAAATAGGGTTTTGAACCAAGGTCTCCAACATCCCATGGAGCTAGTTGAAAATGGGCAGCCGTAGAACAAAGTCTGAGTCCAGTCGCACCTTTAAGACCAACAGAGTTTTATTCACAGTATAAGCTTTCATGTGCAAGTCTGTAACAGTAGACAAGAGTAGAGTCCAGTAGTACCTTAAAGACTAGCAATATGTGTTACCACCTGAAGGAGTGAGCAGTGACTCATGAAAGTTCATATGCTGCTGTTGTTGTTAGTCTTTAAGGTGCTCCTGAACTCTTTTCTACCCCAACATCCTAGTCCAGGGGTGGGCAAACTGCGGCTCGGGAGCCGCATGCAGCTCTTTCACACATATTGTGTGGCTCCCAGCAGGGCAGCTGGGGAAGTGGAGGGGAAGATGCATTTGATCCCTTCCTCCCTCCCTCCCTCCCCGTCCCTCCTATCTATTTGCTTTCTTTCTTTCTCTCTCTCGCTCTCTCTTTTTCTTTCCACCTCTTTCATTCTTTCTTTCCATCTCCCCCTCTTTCTCTCTCTTAGACAAATATCATTGGACAAATAAATATTATCAATATCTGTTTTTACCCCTTTTGTTTTTATTTTTGGCAGTCTCATTTAATGGTAATAAAAAGCAAATCTGCATATTTTCTAAATAAAAATGTGCGCGTAACATTTGTTCATGTCTTGCGGCTCTCAACCATCTGAAATTTATTCTATGTGGCTCATACGTTGAGCAAGTTTGCCCACCTCTGTCCTAGTCTGACGTTCCTACTATTACATCCAGGCCTGTAGGCAGAATTTTGTGGCTTGTAGGGCAATTTTTTTTTCTGGTGGGGCTGCCGTTATTTGCCATAATGAAGGGAGGTGGTGCGCACCCCTCTCCCTCCCCTCCTACAAGATTTAAAGGGCCCTTCAGCCGATCAGTGGGGAGCATGTGGCCCGCTGATCAGCTAAAGGGCCTTTTAAATCTTGCAGGAGGGCGGGAGAGCGGCATGTGCCGCCCCTCCTTCTTTTCAAAAGCATTGAAAGGATGCCTTTAAGGAAAGAGGCTGGCCCTTTAAGGAAAGGGGCAGAGCCCCCAATATTCCACTGTAGCTACAGGCCAGACTACATCACTCTGGCTATCTATGAGTCTGTCTTGTACCACTCAAACCATCTTCCCCAATAATTCTGGCTGGCCATTGTCTCTTTGGCAGAGGTCTGTTAGCTATCTTGTTAATGGGAGACCTTTTCCGACTGAGGTTTCTGATCGACCTAGATACACAAATGCCTGTGCTCTGCCACCGCACTCGGCCCCTCCCGAGAAACGTACCGCCTCCAGTCCCGACTTGGGGATCCCACCAGGGGATCCACCCACCGTCTGTGAGAGCCGAACCCCTGGCTCCATCTGGTAGGATGGCGCTAACACGACTGCAGACGATATTACGGGTGCCAGATGGTCTCCAGGGAGCAGGATAACTGTGCTGCAGATGTGCCTGTGATTGACTCATCAGGGTTATTAGTTTGTCAACACGTTCCGCACACTGGTTTAATGACCCTGTGCATGTTTCGGGCCATGAAAACGCTGTTTGGTTTAGATCATCTACGCTTTGGCAGCACCGCCTGATTGGTTTCCATTGTTCTTCTTTTTGAACTCTTGGGAAAGCTGGAAAGATGGCTCAGAGTGAGCCAGCCAACTCTCACCCACGGTATACCAGTCAGGGCACCAAATGAACCAGCGTTCCAAGGCGATTTGGCGGGCTCCATCTTCCAAGGACGTGACCCAGTTGCTTAGCAGCCTCAGCCTCCTGATTAGCATACGAGGGGAGTGCCTTGTTCTCTCTGCTCCCGTGTGGTTTCATCCCACATCATCGTCTTCCATGGTGGAGCTAGGAGCTGTTGCCATACGTTGTAGATTCGCTATAATTTATGGGATCCAGCAACGGTTTAGGTTGGAGTCGTGCCATTCTTCAGGGTGGAGTTCCTTACACTCTTGATAACGAGGTGTTCTAGTTTCAGCCATTTTGTCTGCGAGTCTTGTTCCGGAATATGGCAAGTGGCCAGAGAAGATCGGTATCCACCTTACCACCCCTCAGCAGCATGGTGGTTTCAGTAGCACCGCGTGCATCTTGGGAAATGAGTTTTGTTAACGCCGTTTCCACAGGTATCCCCAGCTCTGGTGAGAATAATAAAGATGCAGTTGTTAGAATTAAGAATCATGTGTTCTTATAGGTGGCTCTTAAAAAGAAGAAGAATGTTCTGTTGCGTGACAACCAACCCATGATGACCCCTTCCATGGGGCGTTCCAGGCATGAGATGAGCAGAGGTGGTTTGCCGTTGCCTTCCTCCATGTGGCAATTCCAGTCTTCCGTGGTGGTCTCCCATCCAAGAACTAACCATGGCCAACCCTGCTCAGCTTCCAAGCCTAGAGTGGGCTTATTAGGCTGCTGCTAGCAATAATTGTATGCCCTCAAGTCACAACCAAATCACGGCAACGGTTTCCAAGGCAAGTGACAAGCAGAGGTGCTTTGCCGTTGCCTTCCAACCTCAGTCTTCCTTGGTGGCCTCACATCCAAGTATGATCCAGGGAGAACCCTCCTTTGCTTCCAAGATCTGATGAGATCAAGATAGCCTGAGCCATCCAGATCAGGGTAAAATAATTAAGTGCCATCAAGTTGCAACCCATTTATGGTGACCCATCAAGGGGTTTTCAGGGCAAGAGATGAGCAGAGATGGTTTGCCTTTGCCTTCCTCTGCATAGGAATCCCAGTCTTCTTTGGTGGTCTCCCATCCAAGTACTGACCACGGCCAGCCCTGCCAAGCTTCCAGGCCCTAAGAAGATTAGCTCAAACTGAGCTAATTGGGCTGCTAGCCAGTATGGTCTGGTGGTTAGGAGCATGGACTCTAATCTGGGGAAACCGGGCTTGATCCCCCACATGCAGCTGCTGGTGTGACTTTGGGTCAGTCATAAGTTCTCTCAGAGCTGTTCTCTCAGGAGCAGTTCTCAAGAGAGCTCTCTCAACCCCACCTACCTCACAGGGTGTCTGTTGTGGGGAGGGGAAGGGAAAGGAGATTGTAAGTTGCTCTGAGACTCCTTTGGGTAGTGAAGGGCAGGGTATAAATCCAATCTCCTCTTCTTCTCTTCTTAAAAAAAGGGTTACACAAATTCGTGGAGGGTAGGTCTATCTATAGCTATTTAAACAAGGTGTCTGATTGTGTCGTCCTAAGCAGTTCTTCAGTAGTGTTGCCAACCTCCAGGTGGTGGCTGGAAATCTGGCACTTCAACTGATCTCCAGTTGAGAGAGATCAGTTCACCAGGAGAAAATGGCAGCTTTGGAAGATGGGCCCTATGGCAAGCAACTGGGTGAGTTTGCTGTGGCCCTGTTTGCTCTGTGTATGTACTACCCACAGGGCATCTGGTAGGAAACAGAAGTGGTGAAGCGAGGGAAATATCTATGTTCTTAATACCTGTGGTGATTCAATTCATTGCATTTGGTTATGAGAATGCTTGCTCTCGGTGGTATGTGGTTTCCTTGTGTATGAGCCCTAATTCCGAGCGGATTAGTGTATCACTAAAATCTCACTATAGTAACCTTGTTGGGATTCTGAAGGAAGTGGCGGCCGCCAGCATAGACAGCTTCAAGAAGGGACTAGATAAACATGGAGCAGAGGTGCATCAGTGGCTGTTAGCCACAAGGTATAGATGGAACACTCTGTCTGGGGCAGGGATGCTCTGTATTCTCGGTGCTCGGGGGGCAAGTGGGAGGGCTTCTGGAGTTCTGGCCCCACTGGTGGGCCTCTTGAAGACACCTGGGTTTTTGGCCACTGTGTGACACAGAGTGTCGGACTGGATGGACCACTGGCCTGATCCAACACGTCTTCTCTTATGTTCTTACATTTCTTAAGTGCCAAATACCTTACGATTTAACACCCAACCAGCTGCCATTCCTCGTTAGAAAGAAAAGCCATTTTTATTTATTTTTTAAAAATTCTTTGCCCCTATGGCTGCAGTGGACTTCTGCCTATGAGCAGTGTTCCCTCTAAGCTGAGCTAGTGTGAGCTAGCCCACAGTTTTCTAGCCTCCGGCTCACACATTTTTGTCTCCGCTCAGGGAGGATGGCTCCAGAGCAAACTAATGTATGCTGTAGCCAAATCGCTCACTCACAACTTTGACGCCAGGAGCTCACAAAGTAGAATTTTTGCTCACAGGACTCCACAGCTTAGAGGGAACGTGGGTCATCATGAGCACCTATAGAACTTCTTTCCCCTCTTGCTTTTTGGAAGGCCCATGCTGCTACTGGCCATGCTTAGAGATCGAGGGTGTCTTTCCTCCTGCCTCGCTTTTTGTGCATGCTGGGAGGAGCAGAAGGTTAGTAAGGCAAGGTCACACAATGGTGGAAAGGGGTCCTCCGTGGCTCTGACCACTGGCTGGTTCCTCCCTGTGGTGCGCTTCAGGATCCTTGGCTCGTGTTTCCTGCCCCCACCTCTCTTGGGCTGCTGTTCAGGTGAGGTTGCCAGATTGCCTGCTTTGGCCTGTTTTGCTGGGCAGCCTCCCACGCCTTGCTCCCCCCCGGAATATTATGCAAGATAAAACATTGAAAATGGAGGCTACGTTCCAGGGACAGCAGTGTTTTTGAAGTGCCAGCGGGAGCTCCATGCTGGGAGGGCGGGATATAAATCAAATAAATCAAATCATCTAACTGCAACGTTCAAAAGAGTGGCAGAAGATTCCAGGACGCATTCTGTGATTATATGAGCCCCCCCGGCCAGGCCCGTTAGGGTACTCCTTTGCCCCACGTGAGCTGAGAGACGTCCCAGAATGGACTTGCCTTCTGTGTGAATTGCAGAGGAAGATCAGTAAGTTGTAATTGCGGAGATCAGTCTAGCAGAATTTAAAGACAGTAGTGGTGAGAGCAATACTTGGCCCGAATTTCTTCCGGTTGTCCGCAGAACGTATTAGTCATTTGCGGGACCAAATGGGGGTTCATAAAAGCTCCTGGAGTGCCTTTCTGCTACTACGGTGCAACTAGGCCTCAAGTCTTGTAGGGCTGCGGCTCAGGGACGCAGAGCATCCGCTTTGCACGCAGAAGGTCCCAAGTTCAAATCCCAGGATCAGATAGGGGATATGAAAGATCTCTGCCTGAAGCCCTACAGAGCCACTACCATTCACAGTAGACAGTGACAGCCTAGACAGACCAAAGGTCCCTCTGTGTAAGGGTTGTGGTGGTGAAGAAGAGGAGGAGGAAGAAGAGGAGGAGGTCTGTTTGGGATTATACCCCACTGGGGTCTCTGATCTCCCCAAATCTCCAGGAAAGTCCCTACCTAGATCTGGCAACCCGAACCCCACCATCCCCTGCTGGTGGCCAGGGGGGACTTGGCAAGCCTACATTTGAAAACTACTGAGGCAGCCACTGATCTAAGCTCTACGGGGCAGCCTGCAAAATCACCTCCCCTGCCTGCCTCTGGTTCGCACTGCCTCTGTTGCTTCAGGAGCCAGAGGTGATACAGAAGAGCTTCTGGCTGTCTTTTGCCAACTTCTGTCGCTTTCGTTTTCATGCCAACTTTTTTCATGTTCCTGGGGAAGGCGTCAAGATAAGCAGCAAACCACCAACCGGTTCATTCCAACGAATCCAACCCCCTGGGTCATCCCTCTGCATTATAAGCTCGGCTAAGTGTCTGGGATGAATGAATGCTCTTGGATGTGTCGGGGGGATGCCCAGGGGGAGACAGCCAGTCTCTGACACAGACTGTCAATGTTCAAACGTTATCTGATGCTCTCCTAGTCGTGGCGTCTGAGGCATGGCTGCTTCCAGTCCTGTGCATCTCAGCTGATCTGGGCAGAATGCCCAATTTTTGAAAGGGGAGGAGGACACGGCGATGGAACCTGGTTCAAAACTTGTCTGGCTATTTTTGGGCAGGAACGCACAGGAACGGCGTTCCGGCTGGCTCCCAAGTTGGCCACGCCCAGCAGGGACTCATTAGCATAACAGGCCACACCCAACAGCAGAAACTCATTAGGATTGGCTACATTAGGGGTGTGTGGCCTAACATGCAAAGGAGTTCCCGCTCCAAAAAAGCCCTGAGTTTGGACAACAAACAAGGTAAACAGAATAAGAAGCAAAAGGTGGGTGTGGCTGGATAACCACACTTCTGGTAACATGGGGGTGTGGCCTAATATGCTAATGAGCTGTGCTGTTGGGTGTGGCCTGTTATGCTAATGAGTTCCTGCTGGGCTTTTTCTACAAAAAAAGCCCTGCCCATCACAGCAACAGCAACGAATGCTTAATTCTTGCTGAGGAGGCCATAGCACTTCCGTAGAGCCAGTGCGGGGTAGTGCTTAGGCTAGGATCAAGAGGGCCCTTGTTCAAGTCCCCTGCTAAGTCATGATGCTCGCTGGGGGTCCTTGGGCCAGTCAACCTCTCAGCCAAAGTTACCTCTCAGACCTGACCTGGATAGGCCAGGCTAGCCCGATCTTGTCAGATCTCGGAAGTTAGGCAGGGTCAGCCCTGGCTCGTATTTGGAAGGGCAACCTCTAAGGAATACCAGGGCTGTGGTGCAGAGGCAGACAATGGCAAACCACCTCTGAAAGGTCTCTTGCCTTAAAAACAAGTCTAGCTCGCCACCTAGTGGTGCATAATGCTAAAAAGAGCTAGAACTTCTGGCTGCCAGACAATCTTAGGCTCTCCTGGCTATACTACACACACTGGCATATGATAATTATTAATTAATTATAACTTACCTCTCAGGGCTCTGGGGAGGATAAAATGGGAAAGGGAGACCTATGTACACCATCCTGAGCTGTCTGGAGAAATGGCAGGATAAAAAAAAATGTTTTCGATAGATAAATAGAATACAGGCGGGGATAGGGGTGCCAAGCCCTCCGTCAGGGCAGGGGATCCCCCCACCCCAAGCCCCTGTTGCATGCCACCACTCCAAGTGGGGTGGGTGGGCGATTTTAAAAACTCACCAGCCTCACAAGCATGACGACATCACTTCCAAGGGAAACCCGGAAGTGATGGCAGTAGCTCTAGGAATCACCAGACACTCTATAGTTTCCGTTGATTCCTAGAGCTACCACCATCCCTTCTGGGTTTCCCCCAGAAGAGATGTCACTTTTTTTCTCACAACACTGCCCCCCCACACACACCATGTCCCTGTCCCCAACCCTCCTACTGGTTCAGCCTGACCATCCTGTGAGAGGGTCATGTGACTGAATGCTCCTCCACACAAAAATGATCTCCACATAAAAAGCTAGAAGTTGGGGAAAGAGATTTTAGGAGCATCTTCTCGCTTACTTCCTTGTTATTTTTTTTGATGCAGAGATTTATTTTCAAATTCATACCACGGCCTGGGCATGGGCCGGCTGCCCTGAGATTGCTGCACGGACCGATATTTTGCCCACACTGAATGAAATACATTAGACGGTATCATGGAAAAGAACATACATTTTCTGCCGAAATGAATGCTTGCAAATACTTCTGCTCTGCCCCTTCCCTATGAGGATCAATGCTTCACCACAGCCACCCTACAGTTTCCAGCTTTACTGCGCAGAAAATGAGATTTACATTTTCTCAAGAGTAAAAGGGGGGGTGGGGAATGGGAACCAGATGAATCGTGCTCAGATTGGGCACGATGTCATGCTATGGGTTTCCTGCTATCCATGCAGGGAAATTCCCCACGTGGAACCAGCCCAAGTTGGGCAACTGAGAACATTATATGATTCAAGATCTGACCTGGATTGCCCAGACATGCCTCATCTTGTCAGATCTCAGAAGCTAAGCAAGGTCAGCCGCAGTTAGTACTTGGATGGGAGACAGCCTAGGGATACCAGGGTTGCAGAAGCAGGCAATGGCAAACGTCTCTCACCTTGAAAACCCTACAGGATCACCATAAATCATCTGTGACTTGACAGCAATATATATATGATTCAAGAGGAAAACCTAGAACCTAAGAACACAAGAGAAGCCAATGTTGGATCAGGTCAATGACCCATCTAGTCCAACACTCTGTCACAAAGTGGCCAAAAATACCAGGTGCCATCAGGAGGTCCAGCAGTGGGGCCAGGACAGTAGAAGCCCCTCCACTGTTGACTCCCCCCCAAGCACCAAGAATACAGAGGCATCACTTGCCCCAGACTGAGAGTTCCCATCTATACCTTGTGGCTAATAGCCACTGATGGACTTCTGCTCCATATGCTTATCTAATTCCCTCTTGAAGCCGTCCATGCTTGTAGTTGCTGCCACCTCCTGTGGCAGTGAATTCTGTGTGTTAATCACTCTTTGGGTGAAGAAGGACTTCCTTTTATCTGTTCTAACCCGACTGCTCAGCAATTTCATGGAGTGCCCACGACTTCTTATATTGTGAGAAAGGGAGAAAAGCACCTCTTTCTCTACCTGCTCTATCCCACACATAATCTTATAAAGCTCGATCATGTCACCCCTTAGCCGTCGTTTCTCCAAGCTAAAGAGCCCCGAGCGCCTCGACCTTTCTTTATAGGGAAAGTGTTCCAACCTGATCATCACAATGAGAAACAAAGGTGTCCTCGTTGTACAAACGCAAAATGCCGTGTCATGGAAGCTCGCTGGGTGGTCTTGGGTCAGTCACTCTCTCTCAGCCTGTCCTGCCTCATAGGGGTGGTGGTTGTGTGGATGAAATGGGGCAACGGAGAATGATGTTGCAAGCCAGAGAAAAGCAGCCTATCTAAATAAAGAAACAAACCAACCAACCCTTGAGACATTTTTGATTGTTATTTATTCATTAGGACTGCACTCTGTAGTCTAAAACAAGACTCACTCTACCAATAGTATCATCATCATCATCATTATTATCATCATCACCTGTTGTTAACTGGGGTTCCCAACGCCAGGTTTGCACAGTCATGGAGACTTGGAGTGGAGCCAGGGGCCGATGAGGTTTGGGGAGGGGAGGGAGGTCAGCAGATACGTGGGGCAATACAGTCTATCCTCCAGAGCCATTGCTTTCTCCAAGGGAATTGACCTCTGTATTCCGGAGATCAGTTGTAATTCCAGGACATCTTCAGACTCCACCTGGAGGTTGGTGTTATTACCATCTAGGACATACTTTCAAGTCCTTCGGGAACACCTCTCTCCGTATGCCCCCAGCGGAGCGATACATTCCAGCAGTAAAAACCTCCTGGTGGTCCCCAGCCCGAGAGAGATCCAGTTGTCCTCAGGGCCTTCTCAGCCCTGGCCCCCACCTGGTGGAACCCTCTGCCGGAGAACATCCGTGCCCTGCTGGATTTATTACCTTTCCACAGGGCTTGTAAGCAGTGTTCTCTCGAAGCTGAGTTAGTGTGAGCTAGCTCATAGATAGAGAACTGCCAGAAGTACAAGCTGGGTTTCGAAGAGGTAGAGGAACTAGAGATCAAATTGCCAACATTCGCTGGATTATGGAGAAAGCAAGAGAGTACCAGAAAAACATCTACTTCTGCTTCATTGACTATGCTAAAGCCTTTGATTGTGTGGATCACAATAAATTATGGCAGGTTCTTAAAGAGATGGGAGTACCGGACCACCTCACATGTCTCCTGAGAAACCTGTATAAGGGTCAAGAAGCAACAGTTAGAACCGGATATGGAACAACTGATTGGTTTAGCATAGGAAAAGGAGTACGACAAGGATGTATATTGTCACCTTGCTTATTTAATTTATATGCAGAGTACATCATGCGAAATGCTGGCCTGGATGAATCACAAGCTGGAGTTAAGATTGCTGGGGAAAAGATCAATAACCTCAGATATGCAGACGATACCACTCTGATGGCAGAAAGTGAAGAGGACCTAAAGAGCCTCTTGCTCAGGGTGAAAGAGGAGAGTGCAAAAGTGGGCTTGAAGCTCAACATCAAAAAAACTAAGATCGTGGCATCTGGGCCCATCACTCCTTGGCAAATAGAAGGGGAAGTCGTAGAAGTAGTGACAGACTTCACATTCCTAGGATCCCAGATCACTGCAGATGGTGATTGCAGCCATGAAATTAAAAGACGCCTGCTCCTTGGGAGGAAAGCGATGGCAAACCTAAACAGCATGATAAAAAGCAGAGACATCACCTTGCCAACAAAAGTCCGCATGGTCAAAGCAATGGTATTCCCTGTAGTAATGTATGGCTGTGAGAGTTGGACTATAAGGAAGGCCGAGCGCCGAAGAATAGATTCTTTTGAACTATGGTGCTGGAGAAGACTCTTGAGAGTCCCTTGGACTGCAAGGAGATCGAATCAGTCAATCCTAAAAGAAATCAACCCTGACTGTTCCCTGGAAGGCCAGATCCTGAAGCAGAAGCTCAAATACTTTGGCCACCAAATGAGAAGGGAGCACTCACTGGAGAAGACCCTGATGCTGGGAAAGATTGAAGGTCAAAGAAGAAGGGGACGGCAAAGGATGAGATGGTTAGACAGTGTCATCGATGCAACGAACATGAAATTGAGCAAACTTCAGCGGACAGCGGAAGACAGGAGGGCCTGGCGTGTTCTGGTCCATGGGGTCGCGAAGAGTCGGACTCGACTGTGCGACTGAACAACAACAACAAGCTCATAGATTTTTAGCTTCCGGCTCACGCATTTTTGTCTTAGCTCAGGAAGGATGGCTCCAGAGCAAACGAATTGATGCAGTAGCCAAATTGCTGGCTCACAACTTTAATGCCAGTAGCTCACAAAGTCAAATTTCTGCTCACAAGACTCCACAGCATAGAGGGAGCATTGCTTGTAAGGCAGAGATGTTCCGTCAGGCCTTTGGCTGAGGACAGTGATGGGACGGTGTCCGCCCTGGCGCTCTCGTACCTCCCACCTCCCCTCCTCTATTCCCTTAGGAGGCTACGGGGGAAGCGGCAGTCTTTTCTAGAATTCTTGCCACCTTGGAACAGACTGTCTTATATACTGATTGTATTGACTATATGGCATTTTATGGTGGTTTTAGCCTTATTTAATTTTCTGTTGTTCTTACCTTGTCATACACTGCCCCGAGCCCTGCCCATAGGGAAGGGCGGTCAAAACGTTTAAATAAATAAAACAAAACAATAAGACTGGTTGTCTGCCAAACCTGGCACCAGCAGTTCAGATCCTTTCACAGGAACTGTGAGTGCTGCACAGAGCAGTCCTGAACAGTGTTATACCCTCATAATGGACTTGGAAGAAGAGTTGCTAACCTCCTAGTTTTACTAATACAAAAACTGAGGGCCACAGCGTTAGGAAGATATGGGAAAGTATATGAAACTGTGTGGACCAGATGTATGCTTAGGGTAGATCTATTTTGTGCTTTTTATTTTTCTGTTTTAAATTTTTCCATACTGTTATGTAAATATTGGTGTCAAGTATTACCAAACATAGGTTTCACCAAAACAGTACGTCAAAGTGCAGGTTTACACTATGGTCAAACATTCAAACAGCACCGTGTCAGTTTCACAATCACTCATCCCAGGGGACTCTAGTTATTTGACGGTAACGAATACAATCTTTTTCGAGGACCCTGATATACATACAGGACATAAGGCACAATAAATTCTCTTTGTGAGTGTAAAACTCTTAAAATAGCAGCCTATTTTCTAGGGTCCCATTGGAACCCTTGTCGTGGCAAACATGATCACCTATCTAGGAGAACATGTCTCTTAAGTTCGATCAGGCGGGCCTAGCAGGGCCTGAAGTTCTCTTGGAATTACAACTGGTCTCCAGACTTCAGAGACCAGTTCCCCCTGGAGAAAATGAATGCTTCAGAGGGTGGAATCTATGTCATTCATGCCCCAATGAAGTCCCTCCCCTCGTCAAACTCTACCCTCCCCAGGAATCTCCCAACCTGAAGTTGGCAGCCCTAACTTAGAAGGGTGTAGTGGTTAAGTGCGCGGACTCTATCTGGGAGAACCGGGTTTGATTCCCCACTCCTCTACTTGCACCTGGCTGGATGACCTTGGGCAAGCCGTAGTTCTGATAAGAGGTGTTCTTGAAAAAGAGCAGTCTCTGTCAAGAGCTCTCTCAGCCCCACCTACCTCACAAGGTGACTGTTGTGGGGAGGGGAAGGGAAAGGAGTTTGTAAGCCACTCTGAGACACCTTTGGGTAGTGAAGGGCGGGATATAAATCTAATCTCCTCCTCCTCTTCCTCTTCTTCTTCTTCTCCTTCTTCAGGATTGCACTTTCAATCTGGCACCTTAAAAATCCAGGGAAGGTTCCTCTCTAGCCTCCTTACCTGACGTAGCATGCCTGAAATACCAGCGGATTAACTGGGCGCCATGCAATGGACATGCTCCGCCACCAAGTCAATGGGCACTCCCTGGTAGAAACAGCCCAGTCGGTATCAATCGGTCGCTTGCTGTGTTGCCCTGGCCCTGCAGGGCAAAGGTGTCTTTCTGCAGGCTATAACTAAACAGATGAACTCAGACTGAGTCACAGATCTCCCCCATCCATCCATTTCTAATCCTGCCAACATATTCCTCTCCAAATTCCCTCCGTGCGCCGTCCGTAACTCATCAAACACATCGGGTGTCGTCTCTGCTGTGCCTTATTGCTCTCCCAGCACAACAGCATGCTGTCACTTGAAAGCCCTCTTGTCTGGGATTAAGGAAGGAGGGCCAGTTGGGTTGGGCATGGAGATCTCCTGGAAGTACAACTGATCGCTAGGCTGCAGATGTCAGGTCTCCTGGAGAAAAACGGCTGCTTTGGAGGGTAGATTCTGTGACACTACACCCGGCCAAGGTCCCTCCTGTCACCAAAATTTTCCCTCCACGTAGGGTTCCCACCTCTGGGTGGGGAAGTTCCTGGGAATCTGGGGACGGAGCTTAAGGATAACTCAATGAAAATGTCGAGACAGTGTGTAACTGCAATCAAGAAGGCCAGCACTATGCTGGGGATTATTAGGAAGGGAATTGAAAACAAATCAGCCAGTATCACAATGCCCCTGTATAAATCATTGGTACGACCTCATTTGGAATACTGTGTACAGTTCTGGTCACCACAGCTCAAAAAGGATATTATAGCATTGGAAAAAGTGCAGAGAAGGGCAACTAGAATGATAAAAGGGTTGGAACACCTTCCCTATGAAGAAAGGTTAAAGTGCTTGGGGCTCTTTAGCTTGGAGAAATAACGGCTGAGGGGTGACATGATCAAGATTTATAAGATTATGCATGGGATAGAGCAGGTTGTGAAAGAAGTACTTTTCTCCCTTTCTCACAATACAAGAACTCGGGGGCACTCAATGAAATTGCTGAGCAGTCGGGTTAGAACAGATAAAAGGCAGTACTTCTTCGCCCAAAGAGTATTAACACATGGAATTCACTGCCTCAGGAGGTGGTGGCAGCTACAAGCATTGGACAGTTAGATAAACATATGGAGCAGAAGTCCATCAGTGGCTATTAGCCACAAGGTATAGCTAGGAACTCTCAGTCTGGGGCAGGTGATGCACTCTATTCTTGGTGTGGGGGGTGGGGGCAGCAGTGGGAGGGCTTCTACTGTCCTGCCCCCACTGCTGGACCTCCTAATGGCACCTGGTATTTTTGGCTGCTGTGTGACAGAGTGTTGGACTAGACAGGCCATTGGCCTGATTCAACATTGGCTTCTCTTATGTTCTTATGTAAGGAGAGTAGAGCTTGTGGAAGGGCAGGAAGAGGAGAAAAAGAAGAGGAGGAGGAGGAGGCGGCGATTGGATTGATATCCCACACTTCAGTACCTGAAAGAGTCTCAGAGCAGTTTACAATCTCCTTTCCCTTCCTCTCCCCACAACACACACTGTGAGGTAGGTGGGGCTGAGAGAGCTCTTTTGAGAACTGCTCATGAGAAAGCATACTGGTCTAATATACATTGTGTGATGCAGAAAATACTGAAAATCCCAATTGAGAGAAAGACAGAACTTCTTCTCCTCGGTTTGACAATGGAAAAAATTCCACAAGAAAAAAGGACATTGTTATGGTACATGATTACGTCGGCGAGAATGGCCTTTGCTCAGCATTGGAAAATGGAGAAGGTGCCAGATGTACATGACTGGTTGAGAAAACTGTTATTTTTAGCGGAAATGGACAAAATGACAAAGAAATTAAATGGACAAATGGCAGAACAATACCTAAAAGACTGGGAAGGATTGAAATTGTATCTAGAAACTGAATATAGAATGAAGGGGAAAATATATAACTTGGATACGTATGGATATTGAACGAGAAATGAAATGAATTTTGAACTGTATGTGCTGTTATATACAATATGCTGAAATTGTAGAGGTTATATATAATTCAAATGTGTTACCTGGTTTGTCGATGTACTTAAGTCTAAGCTTGATTGCCTTATAATTTTTCTGTTTGTTATTAGCAGTGTTGGAAGCCTATTAGGGGGGGTGGGGGGATTGGGACGGGGATCTTCTTTTCTGAAATTGTATTGGTAACGTGATTGGAAATGTTGAATGTATCCCAATAAAAATTTTGTTTCAAAAAAAAAAAAAAGAGAACTGCTCATGAGAGAACAGCTCTGAGAGAACTTGTGACTGACCTAAGGTCACGCCAGCAGCTGCATGTGGAGGAGTGGGGAATCAAACCTGTTTCTCCAAAATTAGAATCTGTGCTCCTAAGTGTTCTCGCTAAGCTGAGTCTGTGTGAGCTAGCTCACAGTTTTTTAGCCTCAGGCACACTCATTTTTGCCTTAGCTCAGGAAGGAGGGCTCCAGAGCAAACTAATTCATGCAGTAGCCAAATCGCTCACTCACAACTTTAATGCCAGTAGCTCACAAAGCAGAATTTTTGCTCACAAGACTCCACAGCTTAGAGGGAGTGAACTGGCTCCCAGTGGGGCTTCAGTGGGTTACAATGCCAGAGAGAGTCCACCCTCCAAAGTAGCCATTTTCTCCCAGGGAACTGATCTGGAGATGACCTGTAATTCCTTGAATCTCCAGGCCACACCTGGAAATTGGCTGCTGTATTGCCCCCACCCCACCCCAACCTCCAGAAGTTTCCCAGCCTGGAGTTGGCAGCCCTGAGGGCTAGGGGAGTCGAAATCTCTGCAAGACTCCAGGCAGCGGCTGCGAAAAGCCCCTGGACAGCATGGAGTCTGTCTCTGCGTGCAGGGAGAGCCCTTGAAAACACATCATTACCCATCCTTAAATTTATTTTGCTAACGCTTTGTTTTATAGGGATGGCCGTAGGGCCTACTCGAAATTATATAATTGCTGGTGGGAAACGGGAATCAGCGATAGGGTTTTGGAGGGAGACAAAAATCTAAATTATCCACCGCTTTTGAAATCCGCTAAAAGAGTAATTTTTCAGGGCGTGTCCACTTCCAAGTCTGAAGCAGGGTTGCACGCCTGTGGATTGTGCATGTATGTTTTGTTCAGAGAGCACAAAGATGTAACATTGCCTAATGCCTTACAGTGGATCGGGTTTTTTTAAAAAAAAAATTGCTCAAACAGTCTGGCAGATAATGAGGTTGGGACAGAAGAATGGTTAAGGAATACTCACCATAGGGTTGCCAGCCTCCAGGTCATGGCTGGAGATTTCCCACTGGAGATTGCAGGTGGCGTCAGGTAGCCCTGTCATGTTAATGGTATGTAGGAGGAGGGTTGAAGCCTCCCTGCTTTCCTCTGAAGCCTCTGAAGTTTTCCACACACTTTCTTATCAGACCCCTGACCTTGTCGCTCCAGCTGCAGAGCCCAGCACTGGGAATTACAACGGTTCCTAGAATGTTTTGCCTATTAGTCCGCTAAAGCCTGGAAAGAGCCATCTGCGCACACATCTGTACATGCATAGATGCTATGCATACCTCCCACTCAACATGCACAGGTTGGGGCAAAGCTTACTTCTCTGATTCCACTCTCCTCTTCCTGGATGTTCCGTCTGCCTCTTTAGCGACTCTGAAAAGCCTTTGTCCCCCACCCCACTATTGGGATATGTGGTTAATACAGCAGTTTGCCCAGGCATAGAATCATGATACCAAGTGCAGTAAATAAATCTTCCAAGAGGTGTATTGCAAAAAAAGAGGTAAACTTACATTTATTCAAGTAGATCCAGTTCACATTCAGATTGCAGTCGAAAGGAGAAAAAGAAACCTGATCTAAAGGGTACGTTCCCTATCACAAATGGCCAGCTTGTCTGGCATCATGTGTGTGGGAGTATGAGGGCATTGCCTCTATGGGAGAGGCCTGCAGAGATGTGTCTGTCTTCATGGAAGGCCATGTGAGAGGGTGAGAAGACAAAGCGAGAGAGAGGAGGGCTCAGGGGGCATCTCCCTGGTAAAGACAAGGAGAGGCATCCCATTCAAGGAGATAATACCTGTACACAGTTAAAGTGATGCAGCACCCCTCCAATGTCCAGGCATGCTGAGTCACTCACTCCAACACCCACCCGACACACATATAAATAAAAATAATTGTGCGCCATCAACTTGTAACTAACTCATAGCAACTCCAGGCCCATAGGGTTTTCAAGGCAAGAGGTGAACAAAGGTGGCTTGTCATTGCCTGGCCTTGTGTAGCAACTCTGGGCTTCAGTGGTGGTAGGGATGCAACCTCCAGGTGGGGCCTAGAGATCTCCCACTAATTACAATTGATCTCCAGATGACAGAGAAAAATCATGTCTATTCATAAATCCCTGACAGACAGACTGATTTGCTATTTTTTAAGCAACTGGATGCATAATGCAATGCAGCAATGTTAGGCCTGCAAGGGGGAATCTATGACTAGTACTGTACTGTTTGAATATGGTAAGCCATCAAACAGGGTCAAACTGCTCCAAACAGCCAAACTGCCTGATGAAACGTCATTTCCCTACTTGCAATGGGAGAGGAGTATGCTGGCCAAAGCAGCCCTAGTCAAAGGTAGACTCCCTCCTGGAACTTTTCCTCAGTAAACATTAATGTTGGGAAAGGAGACACACATAACTAGGGTTGCCAAGCTCCAGGTGGGGCCTGGAGATCTCCCAGACTTACAACTGATCTCCAGATGACAGAGATCAGTTCTACTGGAGAAAATGGCTGCTTTGGAGGGTGGACTGTATGTCATTGTATGCCTCTGAGGTCCCTCCCCTTTCCAAACCCTGCTCTCCCCTGGCTCCACACCCAAAATCTGCAGGTAGTTCCCCACCCAGGGTTGGCAACCCTACCTGGTGATCTCCCATCCAAGTACTAACTAGGGCCAATCCTGCTTAGCTTCCAAGTACTGATGAAATCAGGTTAGTTGGAGATATTCAAATTGCTCCCACATGCCTACACCAAGTACATTGGCAAGTGTCCCTGCCACTCTGCTCACCAGAGTTTGAAGCCTTCCTCCAGTCTATGCACTTTCTTCTGGTGGTCACTGGCAGAAAAGGAGGAAGGCTTCTTCGGGTGGGATCCCCTGGAGGAATCTGCAGTCAGAAGAGATTTCCATCCACAGATAGGATACGATAACCATCTTCAAGTACTTGAAGGGCTGTCATATGGAGGATGGTGCAGAGTTGTTTTCTGTTGCCCCAGAAGGTCGGACCTGAATCAGTGGGTTGAAATCAAATCAAAAGCGTTTTTGGCTAAACATGGGGAAGAACTTCCTGACAGAGCAGTTCCCCAGTGGAACGGGCTTCCTTGGGAGGCGATGGGCTCTCCTTCTTTGGAGGTTTTTGATGCAGAGGCTAGATGGCCATCTGACAGCAATGCTGAACATTAACTAAATATACTCATTAAAAATGTACCTTTATTATCAATATCTTCCTATCTAAATTCTCATTAAACATGTAACTCTCTACAACCTGTGTGATATCCAAATAGACTTCTAAAAAGATCAGACTTTTAGCTCGCTTACAAAATACAAAATACAATAAATATTTAAGATCTTATAGGAAACCAATTAACTCAGTGTCTCTTTATAGTCCGTTTAGCTGAATTACTACTTTTTATCCGCATATAAATCGCAGTCTGACTCAGAGGAGCTCCTAAACGGAGATAAAGCAGAAGTCTTCATTGCTGACACTGTAATTGGGGAAAGATCTGACTTTAAAGAGACACTGAGTTAATTGGTTTCCTATACGATCTTGAATATTTATTGGACTTCATATTTTGTAAACGGGCTAAAAGTCTGTTCTTGCTAGAAGTCTATTTGGATATCGAAGAGGATGTAGAGAGTTACAAGTTTAATGAGAATTTAGACAGGAATGTATTGATAATAAAAGTATGGTTTTAATGAGTATATTTAGTTAAAGTTCCTGGGGGGGGTTCTTTTTGGTTTTTCATTTCCATGATATTCCTTATACCATTGATTCTGTGAACTTAGGCAGATCATGAGAGGGAGGCTGCGGGAAGGGATGCATCAGTGCTTAGTTCTTGTGGCCCTTTCTTACACGCCCAGGGAAATGCCAATCACCACCTTGGGGCCAGGGAGCAATTTTTCCCCAGGCCAATTTGGCCAGGGATCCTAGAGGGTTTGTTTTGGGGGGTGTTTTTTTGCCATCTTCTGGGCATGGAGCAGGGTTCACAGGGTGTGGGATGAAGTAGTTGTGAATTTCCTGCATTGTGCAAGGAGTTGGACTAGATGCCCCTGGAGGTCCCTTTCAACTCTGTGATTCTGTACCCCATTGAAGTCCCTCCCCTCCCCCAATTCCACTCTCTTCAGACTCTATACCCAAAATCTCCAGGTATTTCCCAACTCAGAGCTGGCAACCCTTTCCAAAGGTGGTAAAAAATTAAAAAAACACATAGGGGCCCAATCATATCTCATGGAAAAACTCCAAAATCATATACACACAGGGGCAAATGGACTTGACCTGATGCGTTTTGGCCTGTTAGGGCCTTCTTCAAAGGTCAAACACAATGAGGAACAAATTGGCTTATACCATCTCTCCTTATATATAAAGCTGACTTGGGGTGGCAAGATTCCATGTGCTCCCATTGGCTGTAAAATCCCACCCTCAGCCATTGGCCAGCCAGCTGCCACTCAAGAGTATTCACATGCCATTGGCCAGGTGCTGGGTCTGCTCCTCTTCCCCGCCCACTTCCCCTTCTCTGTCAGAATTCCTAGCAAATGGCTTTGTCTCTTGACGAAGACACTTCTCCTGCTTGCCTCCTGTGTGGGACTTAACTTTTCCCTCAGTGGCTGTTGGTAGGTGTAACGAAATGGCAGTTACCTGTGTTCGTAAGATGACTGCTGGGCTGCCGTCCTGTGGTTGTTTGTTTAAAACGTTCCGCCATAAGGTTTAATTGAGCTGTAGTTCCAGAGAGGGGCCTGTAGAAGTATCACTCACTGGCCTTCCTCATCTGCTGGACTACATTTCCCAGCTGCCTCAAGGCAGAAAAGGGTGGGAAAACAGGGACTCTCCCAACATGCAGGGCAGCATCAATACAGACTGAAGCCCATCCAGGGAGAAGGCCATCTTCATCATACAGGAGGTTAGGAAAGGCTCCTGCTGCCTGTGCTGACCAGGCTGTCCAGGCCACAAGCCAGAGACGTGGGTGAACCCTTGGAGGCAGTAGAAATTCAGCCACTCCACAGTCGACTGGACTGGGGAGTGAATGGAAGTTTCTCTGCTCTTTTGGGCCAGAGGCCAGAGCAAAGAGCCAGAGGCCAGTGTTTCGGGAAAGAGGATGGTGTTTAACCCCTGTGGGTTTATGCCCTGCTGGTTCATAGTGTGTGCTTGCTCCTACAGGGTGTGTGTGCCCCTTAACTGTGTAAATAGTTAGATAAATTCTTTTATTTGGGCTAATAATCTGTGTTGTGCTCTGACCACATAGTCTCCCCCGCTCTGCACAATAACAAAGGGAGGGGGTAGCCCAAGGAGGCAAGGAAAGGCCAGACCCTTGGGTTGCCAACTTTCCAGGGATTCCCTCAAAGATTGGGGATTCCATCTCCAAACATGGAGATTCGGCCACAGGGGTCTCACTGTCCTTCTAAAAAGGCAGTGATGATTCAGGGAGTCGTGGCAATGAATTTAAGGAGTGAAATACACACACGGGACGAGGGTGGGAGGCAAACAGCTGAATGGTAAACTGGAGCCTGTTTCGCCACAGTAGGCAACCAAGCTTGGTTCAGATGAAGGACAGAAACTCTTTGCAGGCCTTTGAGAGGAACTCATTGGGGCCAGTCCCTGAGTCTAGGGGTTGCCAGCTCCAGGTAGGGAGATTCGTGGAGATTTTCTGGAAGAGTCTATGGAAGCCAGGGTTTGGGGAGGGGAGATGCCTCAGCTGAACAGAGTGCCATACAGCCCACCTTCTAAAGCAGTTATTTTCTCCGGGGGGAGGGGGAGATCTGTTGTCTGGAGTTCAGTTGTGATACCCGGTGATCTTCAGGCTCCACCTGGAAGTTGGCTGCCCTAGGCGTAGCAGTCAGTGCTTCAGAGCAGGTTCTGCTAGATCCAGGTTCTTTCTATAGAAGCTGAGTGAGTGATTTTGGACCGGTCACAGACTTTCAACCTAACCTACTTCACAGGGTTGTTGTGCAAGTCAAAAGGGGGAGAGGAGAATGATGTAAGCTGATTTGGTCCCCATTGCAGAGAAAGACGACTTTTCCTCGTGGGAAACCATTGTTTCCAGTCTCCAGGTGAGATCACTCAGAATTACAACTGCTCTCCTGAGATCCGTTCCCCTGGAGAAAATAGTTAACTCTGTGGTAGTCAGGGCTTCAGAGCACGGGAGAGGCTGCAGGTGTGTGGGTGGGAGAAATGGAAAACTGAAGAGATAGGGGGAAATAAAGGTAGGTTGATGACTGACTGGGAAGGAGATAGGGTTGCCAACTCCAGGTGGGAAATTCTGGAGATTTGAGGGATGGAACCTGAAGAGGGTGAGATTTGAGGAGAGCTGGGATCTCAGACAGGCACAATGCCATAGATTCCACCCTCCCAACCAGCCATTCCCTTCTGGGGAACCACTGTTCCCAATCTCAGGAAATGGGTGGAAATCACTCAAAATTACAACTGATCTCCAGGAGGGAGGGAGGAGGAGATGCAAAGCTAAAATCAGAGGGGCAGATAATGGCAGGTTGATGCTTGGCTGGAAAAGAGATAGGGTTACCAATTCCAGGTTGGGAAATTCATGGAGATTTGGGGGGTGGAGCCTGGAGAGGGTGAGGTTTGAGGAGGGGTGGGACCTCAGACAGGTATAATGCCATAGACTCCACCCTCCAAACCAGCCATTTCCTCCCAGGTAACAATTGTTGCCAATCTCCAGGTGAGGGCTGGAGATCACTGAAAATTACAACTGCTCTTCAGGTAGCAGAGATCAGTTCCTCTGGAGAAAATGGTGGACTCTGTGTCATTATACCCTGCTGAGGTCACCATAGCACATTGACGCTGAGTGCCCAAGGCCTTGGCACTCTCCCAGAGCCTCTTTCTAGAGCTCGTTGTATTTATTTCCACAACAGGCCTTATTCCTAATAATACATAATACAATACAATTATACAGCCAGGATACAAAATGGACCAGAAAGGAATTGTTCCAGAGTGAAATTACTAGGCATAGATGAAGAAGAAGAAGAAGAAGAAGAAGAAGAAGAAGAAGAAGAGGAGGAGGAGGAGGAGGAGGAGGAGGAGGAGATTGGATTTATACCCCGCTCTTCACTACCCGAGGAGCTGCAGTGGCTCAAGTGGTTAAGACGCTGAACTGCAGGCTGTGGAAGGTCAGTACAGCAGTTCGAGACCCGGGTGCCCGCATGACAGGGTGAGCTCCTGTCTCTAGTTCCAGCTCCTGCCAACCTAGCAGTTCGAAAGCAAGAAATTGCAAGTAGATAAATAGGTACCACTTCGGTGGGAAGGTAACAGCGTTCCGTGCACCTTGGTGTTTAGTCATGCTGGCCACATGACCACGGAAATGTCTTCGGACAGCGCTGGCTCTTCGGCTTTGAAACGGAGATGAGCACCGCAACCCTAGAGTCGGATTCGACTGGCTTTCGAGCAAGGGAACCTTTACCTTTACCTTTACCTTCACTACCCAAAGGTGACTCAGAGCGGTTTACAAACTCCTTTCCCTTCCCCTCCCCACAACAGACACCCTGTGAGGTAGGTGGGGCTGAGAGAGCTCTTGACAGAAACTGCTCTTTTTGAAGAACAGCTCTTATCAGAACTATGGCTTGCCCAAGGTCATCCAGCCAGGTGCAAGTGGAGGAGTGGGGAATCAAACCTGGTTCTCCCAGATTAGAGTCCGCGCACTTAACCACTACACCAAACTGGCTCAAATGAAAGTAACAATGAGGCCTCCCACGATCCAATCATATGCCAAATGATATTTCACTGGTAATAATTTCTGGTCCAGAAGGTGCTTCTCAATAGCTGTTCAATCCAAGCCAAAGCGTCCTCTGCAAGACTGTCCTTTTAGTAAAGAGCTTTACAAATAAATACATGTATTTTTTACATATTATTTATACATAAAGTTTTCACTGTTGGCCCTCTACTCAATTTGACTTACCTTTCCAGGTTCCTGATCCTAGTTTTCAGGGTTAAGCTCGTCTCCCTTTTTTGTTCATAGTTAACCCTTTCCACTAGGGTTGCCAGCCTCCAGATGGGGCCTGGAGATCTCCCGCTTTTACAGCTGATCTCCAGCTGACAGAGATCAGCCCCCCTGGAGAAAATGGCTGCTTTAATGGGTGGACTCTGTGCCATTGTGCTGTGCTGAGGCCCCTCCCCTCCCCAAACCGCGCCCTCCCCTGGATCCACCCCCAAAGTCTCCAGGTATTTTCCAACCCAGACCTGGCAACCCAACTTTCCACAGACCATGATTTTCTCCCATCCCATAGCAGCCTGAAATACCTCTCCGGATGCTAACTTCTGGGAGACAGGGGATTCCCCCCTCCGGGAACATATCACAGGGGGAGTGTGTGATCTGCAATGGGAGGGGGGAATTGGCAAAAATCCCCTCCTTCTTCCATCCCTGGAAATCCTCCGTGGGATCCAAGGCCTACACCGGAGGAGGGATTCAAACTTTGCTGAGCAAAGCGATAGGATACCGGACACTCTTTCGTTTAAGCACGTCCTGCTTCTTGGCTGGACTTTGTGTGATCCTTTTGTTACGAACAAAAGGCATCAGGAAATTACTTTTGTATGCTAGCTTTAGCATCTACTCATCGTGAAACTCTATAAATCCAAGAGTACACAAAAAGGTTATAATCCCCTTTCCCCGCAAACACACACCTTTTCCCCCGCCCAGCAAACCATTTCCTCTTGGTGAAGTTCTGGTTTCAGGATGGAACCGGAGACCAGGATGGGTGAGGGAGTGGCGGCAGCAACCCCGGCCAGAGTGCCTGTTGTTTCCCAGCAAGGCGGGCTGGCTGGTGACAGGCAGTGTCCTGAACTATGGAACCGGAGGGTGTGTTTGCAGGGTTAAGTCGGACACACACCTTTTTGCTGGCAAGGAGCCGGGTGTGGCTTTCGGGTGGTGGAGGCTTACGAGCTTATGATCTGCAGGTAGGGTTTCCAGCCTCCTGGTGCGGCCTGGAGACCTCCCAGAATTACAACTGACCTCCAAGACAACAAGGATCAGTTGCCCTGGAGGGAATGGCGCCTTTGGAGGGGGGATGCCATGCATCCTTGCTGAGCTCCCTCCCCTCCCCAAACTCCAGCCCCAAATCTCCAGGAATTTCCCAAGCTGAAGTTGGCAACCCTACATGCCATAAAAGAAGAGGGGGCTGTACACTGCAATATTATATTTTTTTCATAGGTCCCGATCAAACATGGTCCCTTCAGGTCAAACGGTTACCTGATGCCATTCCGGTGTAGAGCCATTAAAACAGGAATTCCGTAGAGTTCCCCTGCTTACCCACAAACCACTTTACTGCAGAAGGTTTTTCTCATAATAACACAATAGATGACTGCTTATTGTATTGTGTGTGTGTAAAGTGCCGTCAAGTCACACCCAACTTACAGCAACCTCACCGACGGGCTTTCAAGGCAAGTGAGAAGGAGAGGGGTGTTGCAATTGACTTCCTCTGTGGAGTCTTTCTCATTGATCTCTCATCCAAGTGCTGACCCTCCTTAGCTTCCGAGATCAGCCATGATCAGGCTGTACAATACCATTCCACGTCCTGGACTGGTTATCAGGACCCAGGGTTTATTCTGTTTTATTCTTTCTAAAACATTTGCATTTACACACAGAAAACAAAGGCAAACAACAAAACATAACAAGACCATCTGATAACCTCATAGCCAGTAAAAGAGATGATATCTAATACAGGAGATGATTTTGGATATTTACATGTCAAGATTTTTGTATTAAATAATATGTGTTTATGAATCCTGAATTAGTAATTTTGTCTTGGTAGGTTTGTTTGTGCCTGATGATCTGTAATTTCTGTGATTCTCTCTTATGTTATTGACCCGCCTGGAGCTTGGCAACCTTAGTTATCTGTTTCTCCTTTCCCGAAATCAATGTTTACTGAGGAAAAGTTCCAGGAGGGAGTCTCCCTTTGACTAGGGCTGGTTTGGCCAGCATACTGCTCTCCCATTGCAAGCAGTGAAATTATGTTTTATCAGACAGTTTGGCCATTCAGAGCAGTTTGAAGCTGTTTGGCCTTATATTCAAACAGTACAGTACTACTCATAGATTCCCCCTTGCAGACCAATCATTGCTGCATGCCACTGAGCACCCAGTTGTTTAAAAATAGCAAATCAGTCAGTCTGTCAGGGATTTATAAATAGACATGATTTTTTAAAAGTCTGCTTCTTGATGTTAATGGCTACTGATCCATTTGGATTGGCAGCATTCCACACATGCACATGAGTGGACTGAACTGAATGGGCTTTTTTGCAGTTTAGCAACATGACACAGCATTGATGTGCCCTTCTGCACAGATGCCTAAGAAGATCATAAAGAAATAAGAGTTAGTACCCACAGCTACTGTGCAGCTGCGACGCTCATGAACTTACTGCCTGAGTTTGCAGCAAGTCAAGGAGGTCTGTGACTGAGCTTGTATGTAATAGCAACTTCTGAACATGAGTGAAGTTCTCAACATCTTTAACTTAGATTACGTTGCATTCACTTTCTTCTGTCTGAGCATTGGAGCGGCATTGCTTTTTATGTACCTATGGAAGGGACTGATCTGACAAGCTCGCACAAAACTCCCCCGCTCTTCTTCTTCCTCCTCTGTGCTAAGACTTCAGGTATGAAGAAAGCGATTGGTTAAAGACTCCACATTGCCCTGTGCTCATCCTGACAAGCTTGGAGAGAAGGTGTGACCAGAGCATTCGCCCAATTGGTTTTGTTTTACCTAGAGAGCATGTTCTGACACATTTCAGTGCAGAGCTCTGTCAAACAAAGCTCTTTTAAAAATCGAGCACACATTCAAGGTATAGCCACAAGTTATAGATGGGAACTCTCAGTCTGGGGCAAGTGATACTCTGTATTCTTGGTGCTTTTTTGGGTGGGGCACCAGTGGGAGGGCTTCTAGTGTCCTCACCCCGGTGGCGGACCTCCTGATGGCACCTGGTATTTTTGGCCACTGAGTGACAGAATGTTGGACTGGATGGGCCATTGGCCTGATCCAACATTGGCTTCTCTTACATTCTTATGTTCTTATTCAGAGGGAGAGAGGGAACATTGTCAGATCTGAAGCTGTACTAGGAAAGATTGGAGAATGGGAATCCGAGGATTGTAGAGTGAAATAAGGCTTGGGACACGCCGAGCAACTTCAGTTAAATGAGAATGGGTGGATGTCTTCCCTTCCTTCTGGAATGCCACTCACGGGTTCTACGTGGCAAGACTCAATGGCTGAGTGTGGGTACCAGTGTTGGTCTGGGTCTGATTTCTTTGTTTGCTTCACCCAGGGGACCTAAGGCAGCTTACACAATTCTCCTGTCCTCCATTTTATCCTCAGAACAACAACCCTTTGAGGTAGACTAGGCTGAGAGAGTGACTGGGCCACTATGGTCGGTGTGACTTGAGGCAGACATCCTGCCTCGTTCCCCAGCACTCTCCTCAAGCAATGCCTGGTTACAGAGGATTTTCTCTTATCTCTGCTTCCAGTTACCTACTCCCAAATTAGCATTTTTTCCCTAAGAAAATGGCAATTTTAAAAAATTCATTTGGGGATAAAATTTAATATACATAGGGTTATGAGCTGTAGTTGGCAACCCAGAAGGATCATGTGGGGCATGGGGGCAGTTCTTTTCAGTATTGTGGTATGATTAAACCACAGAATTTTGGGTGAATCCGAGAATATTGCCCCAATACAGTGACATCACTTCTGGTTTTGTGCAGAAAGTGATCTCACGCATCCCCCACCGCTCTATTTTTTCTCACTGGCCCGTCCCATGGCAGCAGGGAATGGGGGGCCCAGGGCCAGGAGGTCTATCTCTATAGCTGTAAGGCAGGACACCTGGCCATACATTGACAGAACCCCTATAAAGTAGACATAATGGTTCCCATTTTACAGATGGCGAGCTGATGCTCAGACAGGAAGCATTTTTTTTATTCGTGCCTCCCAAACAAGAGCCCGCAGTTTCAGTTTATCCTGCTGATGTCAAAGAGCTCATGTAGAGATAGGTCCTTTCCACACTTGGATCTCATCCCTGGTTTTATCGGAGTTCAACTCAGGACGCAATAACCTTGCATTTATCCCTGGTTATAACAGCGTCCGTTTATCCTGGGACAAGTGTGGGGCAAAACCGGGGTGACCTCAGTGTAATGTGGAAACAAAAAATACCCCGAGATAATCACAGGGGTGAACTCGTGTGTAGTGTAGAATGTAAGTTCGGGGACAGGGCTGAACTGGGATTTAAGATCTAGGGCAGAAAGGACCATAGTCTACAGCTTGGAGAATCACCCTCATCTGTATTTCTTATTTTAAAACTTTGGCAAACTTATTTTCCCTGGGCCTGGGTCTTTCCCCCCGTTAGTAGCATTTTTTGCACAATTTTCAATATTGATGTAAACTTCTGGAGATCTGCCCATCAGTTTGATGGACAGGCAGTAATCAGCATTGTTTTCTCTCATCAGGGCCTGATACTTGGGGATGAGAGTGTTTGTTCAAGGGGAAAGGGAGAACAATCAAAATATTGGAATGACTTGTGTGGATTTTTGCAGAGGCGGGGAAAGATGAGAATTGAGCAACCTGTGAGGGCTTTAGGTTAAGACTCATAATAGATCTTGCAATCCATGGGTGTTTATTTAATTTTGCGTCTAAGGCATGCACTTGCAACATTTCCCCTTAATCTTTGCTTCTGAGAGTCCTGTGGAAAGTAAATTACCCCCTGTATTTTGCTAAAGTAAGAAAAAAGTTTTGTACTCCTGTGTAGAAAATAGGGTTGCCGAAAAGCAGGGTTGCCAGGTCCCCTTGTTGCTCTGGCAGGGGGATTTGGGGGGCATTCTGGGGGTGGGCGGGGATGTTATGCCATGTCCCTGATGCAATGATGTCACCCAGAAATGACATCATCGCATTGGGGACGCTCTGGCATTTGGGCAAAACTCTATGGTTTTTTCGCCCTCAAACCATAGTTCGCCCAAATACTAGAGTGTCCCTGCACAATGTCCCTGACGTAATGATGTCACTTCCCTGTTTAGGGGCTGGGTTTTCCCAGCCAGCCAGCCAGCTGGTCCATGGCAAGGGAAAAGCCCCTGAAATTGGGGGATCCCACACCTGACATGGGGGCTGACAAGCCTACCAGACAGTGCCTGGCAAGTGGTGGGAAGGCTGTGGGCAGGGATGTGGGGCAGGGGTGGATGCTGGCTGCTTGTCTTCTTTCTTCCAGTAAAAAAAGTTGAAGTGACATGGGTAGCTCTAGGAATTACTGGAAACTGTGGTTTTACGCTAGAGCGAAAATGTGATTCTAGGGACCACTGGAAACTCTTTGGTTTTCCACAGAGGTTTCTGGTGATTCCTAGAGCCACCCTTTTGTCACTTCCAGCTTTTTACCAGAGGTGACATAACACCTATGGTGGCCAACTTCCAGGTGGGGCCTGGAGATCTCCTGGAATTATAACTGATCTCCAGATGACAGAGATCAGTTCCCCTGGAGCAAAAGGCACTCTGTGGCATTATGGTCCCTCCCCTCCCCAAACCCTGCCCTGTCCAGGCTCTACTTCTAGATCTCCAGGAATTTCCAATACAGAAGTTGGCAACCTTCAGGGCACACAGCCAGTGTTGCTTGGTGTACCTGGTAGAAACCCAAAAGCAATAATCAATACTAATCTTTCTCTGTACCATTCCAGTTTTAGAATATGTGCTGCCAAAAGAATAATCTCAGTAGCCTGTATATCACTGAAAATGCTATAGTGCACAGTTTAGACGTAAAATTGCAAGCACATGTCCCAGCAACAGCATACTTTAATTAGGGTTGCCAATTCCAGGTTCTGAAATATCTGGAGACTTGAGGGCGGAGCCTGGGTGAGTGACGTTTAGGGAGGAGAGAGATCTTGGTAGGGTATGATGCCGTGCAGTCCACTTTCCAAAGCAGCCATTTTCTCCAGGAGAAGTGGAATTAAGTTTTTCAAATAAATAAAAAAATGTGCAATTTATGTAGTCCAGAGTTCAGCTGTAATTCCAGGCGCTCTCCAGCCCCCAACTGGAGGCTGGCAATCTATCTAACCTGTACTGGCTATTTTTAAAAAATACAATAAGTATCTAGCACTAGGAGAGTTTTTTTTTCTTTCAGGTTTCACTATGCAAATGTGGATTTGCTATAGCCACAGGGAGGAATTCTGGACCCTCCCAAATATCTCAGGTCTCTTCCATACCTATTTAGGTTACATTGGACACACCAAAAAATAAATTCATAGTCCTTTCAGCTGTGGAGTTATAAGGAAAAATATATAGGCAGTACTTTTACCCAGTACCTAAGTTAGAAGTCACTTTCTTCCCAGTTTCCACCATTGTGGACTGTGTATTTAAAAGCACAAAATTTTTTTGGTAAATTTGTTACAACTAGCCTCGGTGGACTGGTAGGGGCAGGACATACCTTAATGTCATCCTGAAGGGTTGTCATGTGCCTGCTGGCACTCCAGTGGCTGGCTGGAGAAAGAAAAAAATTGCCATTAGTGATGGTGTGATGTCACTTCCAGGAAAACCCAGAAGTGATGTCGCACATCTCTAGGAATTGCTGGAAACTCTATGGTAAAACCAAGAGAGGACTGATGTCACTTCCAGGTTACCCCCAGAATGCCTGGTAACTTTAGCGTCCTGCAATGCCAAGACATCACTTCCAGCTGCGGAACTGGAAATGATGTCACTGTGTCGTGGGATGAATCCTAGAGCATCCCATGGAAGTGACATTGTTGCATCACGGGACACCGTTTTGCGCCTCCTCATTTCCCCCCCTCCACCCCTTTGAATGCTGGCAGGTCGGCAACTGATGAAGGGAGCTTTGACTCTCAAAAGCTGATACCCCAAAAGTCTTACTGTCTTTAAGATGTTACTGGACTCAAATCTGGCTGTTGTATTGCAGACCGACACAGCTACATGCAGAAACTAGTTTTAATGTGACCTTTTTTTCCCCTCTTCCTTCTCCATGTGCAGTGGAGTGAAAGTCAGGTGATGATAAATGGCACCCCAGTATACATGTACCAGGACTGCAGCGTCTTCTCGGAGGGCGATACGGACCATTGGCTCCGCACCAACTGGATCTTCCGGGGCGACACCTCCTCCCGCGTCTACGTGGAGCTGAAATTCACCATCCGGGACTGCAAGAGCTTCAAAGGGGAGGCGGTCAGCTGCAAGGAGACCTTCAACCTCTACTACATGGAATCGGACCAAGACGTCGGCATCCAGTTCCGCCGGCCGCCCTTCATCAAGGTCAGCAGGGCTAACGCCCGTGGAGAACCATTCTGCAATTTGATTGAGCTTACAGACCCTTGCCCCAACCCCTGGACTGTTCAGAGGGGATGGAGAACTGGGGGTGTGAGCAAGTGCCTTGATATGTCCTTAGGCTTTCCAGGGGTCTGGTCAAGGTACTTGGTCGCCCCAAGCAAGAGGCATTGGTTGGCGCCTCTTCTGCCACCTCTGACTCAACTTGCGCCAGGCTAACTGTGCCACACGTCCAGGAGATAATGCCCTGTCAGCAAGGGTGCCAGGTGTCAACTGTGATACAACAGGAGAGTCTGACAACACAATGTTTTGTACAACTGGCTCCAGCTGATTTCAGGGACCAGTCTTGGTGTGCCACAGAGCAGATGTTCATTAGGGAGATTCGGCCAAGCATGCCTGTATGTGACACATACTTACAAAGGCATGTCTGTCCCATTCACATCTTTAGGGACACACTCAAAACCTTTGGAGGTTTTCGTCTCCAAACACGCAGCATGTGCGAAGTGAGCCTGCCAAGGTCTTCAGAGCTGGAACCCCCGGATTCCAGGGTGGCTTCGGGAAGAGAAGCCAAGTCCTTTGGAATTACAGGCATCCGGAGGGCAAGGCCTCTGGACGCAAGTAGCAGACAGACGTTGGAGCTGTCTTGCAAAGAGCCGGACAAGTGAAGCGCAACCGGCCGCGATTTCATTCTCCAGCTAGTATAAGGAAAAAATGGCATCTTAGATGTGGGCAGTTTCCCAAAATGGGGGGAAAACATGTAACATTTTGAAGACAAGATACCAGTTGTTTGACCAGATATACCCAGCTGACTGACTGCTAGTTGTCTCCACTAAAATATTATGAAAGGTGGGGGGTCCATAAAAGCAAGGTTCCTTCCCCACCCCAAGGCCCCTTCTTGTTTAGTTTCCTTTTCCTCCCTGCTCAGTCAGCCGGTTCCTCCCTCCCCTTGGTCAAGTGTTCCCTCTAAGCTGAGTTAGTGTGAGCCTCCAGCTCACATTTTTGTCTTAACTCTGGAAGGCTCCAGAGCAGACTAATCTATGCAGCAGCCAAATCGCTCACTCACAGCTTTAATGCCAGCAGCTCACAAAGCAGAATCTTGGCTCACAAGACTCCACAGCTTAGACGGAGCATTGGTCACCCCTCCCCTTTATATTAACCTTTTAGCACATGGAGAAATTAAAGGTTACTTTTGGGAGAGGTAGATCTGTATCTGTATCTATGTACAGATGTTTTAAATTTCTGTACATGGTTTTTATGGTACAGGGAACCAACTAGTGTAAGCCACCCTGAGCTTGCTTGCGGGGAGGGTGGGGTATAAATTGAAATAATAAATAAATAAATAAATACATTGTTAGATTTTTCTAAAAGACAGGGGGTTACTGCAGGTTCACAGAAACATGAGTCTGAGCGCTGGGTGGCCCACCCTGTGCGGGATTTTCTTTGGATCCACAAGGGTGGACCACCCCTCGTTATTAGTTATATGATTCCATGAAGCTAAAGAATCCTCTTCTAGAGATTACATCATAGGGTACTTCCAGACAAGCACATTTGTGCATTTAGGGAGAGGCCAGATCCACAGTGAATTTAAAAAAAAAACAACCCCCCCCCAATTAACCCCTCACTCTGCTTTGGAAACCCCACTTGCTGTAATGCTGGGATATGTTCAACCTTTCCCCACGGGTTGATGTAAGGGAGCGCAAGTTCTTCCGTGTTGGTTGGGTCGACAGGGCAATTTAATCTGGAGTTGCTAGGCTACTTTTTTAAGCGAGGGATCCAGGTGGAATAGGGTTGCCAATTTACAGGTGGGCCTGGAAATTTCCCGCTATTACAATTCGTCTCCAGACAACTAAGGTCAGTCCCCGTGGAGAAAATGGCCACTTTGGAAGGTGGACTCTGTGGCATTGTGCCCTGCTGAAGTCCCTCCACTTCCCACCCCAAACCCTGCCCTCCCCAGGTTCCATGTTGCATAATTTAGCAGAGTAAAAGGCAATGATGCAGCACACACTTGTAAATTAGTTTAATTAAAAAAAATAAAACCAGTTTAGCTGACTAGGTACATTTTTCTGGTCACTGTTGACTCCATTGTGGATTCTCGCATCTGATCTTAGAAAAAAGGGATGAAGAAGAACTCCCCCCCCCAAATGCATATATGCAAAATATCAGTTAACATCACCAAGAAGAAGAAGAGGAAGAGGAAGAAGAGGAAGAAGAAGAAGAAGAAGAGGAGGAGGAGATTGGATTTATACCCCACCCTTCACTCGGAGTCTCAGAGCAGCTTACAAACTCCTTTCCCTTCCCCTCCCCACAACAGACACTCTGTGAGGTAGGTGGGGCTGAGAGAGCTCTGACACAAACTGCCCTTTCAGGAACAGCTGTGCCAGAGCTTGTGACTGACCCAAGGTCACATCAGCAGGTGCAAGTGGAGGAGTGGGGACTCAACCTGGTTCTCCCAGATTAGAGTCCACACACTTAACCACTCTCACCAAACTATTAACTAGCCAATGACCAATGACCAAAAACTATTAACTAGCCAATGACCTCATTGGGAATAAGACCTCCTTCTCTACTGCGGGAAGTACATGCATGACAGTTCAGTGGTCCTAAGCAAACTAACTAAGAATTAGCATACACAAACAAACAGGTTAACTCTTTCAAAACGTCAGGGAGAGAACTTTCAAATATCCCAACACTCCACCCCCAAAATCATAGAATCATTGAGTTGGAAGGAACTTTCAGGGTCATCTAGTCCAACCACCTACACAATGGAGGAAATTCACAAATACTCCCCCCACACACACACACACAGTGACCCCTGATCCATGCCCAGAAGATGGCAAAAACCCTCCAGGACCCCTGGCCAAACTAGCCTGGAGAAAATTTGCTTCCTGACCCCAAAGTGGTGATCGGCATTGCTCTGAGCATGTAAGAAAGGGCCAGAGAACTAAGCACTGATGCAACCCTTCCTGCGCTCCCTCTCATGATCTGCCTAAGTTCACAGAATCAGCATTGCTGTCAGGTGGCCATCTAGCCTCTGTTTGAAAACCTCCAAAGAAGGAGAGCCCACCCCCTCCCGAGGAAGCCTGTTCTACTGAGGAACCGCTCTGTCAGGAAGTTCTTCCTCATGTTTAGCCGAAAACTCTGTTGATTTAATTTCAACCTGTTGATTCTGGTCTGACCGTCTGGGGCAACAGAAAACAACTCCGCACCATCCTCTATAATGGCAGCCCTTCAAGTACTTGAAGATGGTTATCCAATCACCTCTCAGTCATCTCCTTTCCAGGCTAAACATCTCCAGCTCCTTCAGCCATTCCTCATAGGACTTCAGGTATTTCCCAACCCAGAGCTGGCAACTCTAAGATGAAACCCACAGTATTCCAGTGTTTTCTGCACTGGCTTCCTGGCTTGTTTTCAAAGCTTGATTTCTGGCAATATTTTCACTTTAAAAACAATTGTGGTACCAGTTGTCTTCTAGACAATTAAAACTTTTTTTAGGTGCCTCAGGCCAGGGCTACTGTTCCTTTAAATCATCTTTCACGCCCTCAGGGTTTTTTGTTTTGTTAGGTTTTAAAAGCTTCAATTCTCTCAGCCCATCCTTTATTGGCAGTGGGAGGATTTAATTACGTCTTCCATTCCTTTGGAGCAAATTGCAATTCTTCCTTACTTTTTTAACGATCATCAGCAAAGTATTAAAGGTAACGGCGATTTTGAAATTAAAAATTTCCCCTCCACCCCCACATGAGCAGAAGAACACAGCTCCAAGGGAGAGTGGAGCAAGAAAGAGTTGCTTAGGCAGAGAAATGGAAGCACCTTTAAAACAGGGGAAATTTTCAAGGGGCGGAATCATCCAAACCACGTTTATGTGTCCATGTTGGGTCAGCTGTCCTGCAGCTGCATGTAAAGCCTTCCAGGTGTAAGTAAGCGGACATGTTGGGAACGGGGTCTGGCACAGAGGAGAAACATTACAAGCACCTAAGCACGTTCCCTTTGTCATCTGTGAAACGCTGGAGGACATGGCATAATATGGTGAGCTGTAAATAATAAGGGCACAAGTGAGCTGAAGTTGAACCTTTCCAAGACACAGAGAACCTAACTGCAAGGTACGCTGTTCCTGGGTCAGTCCAGGGCTCTGACAAGCAGACGGGGTTGCCAGTTCTGGCTCGAGAAATGCCTGGAGATTTGAGAGTTCAGCCTCAGCAGGGACCTCAGCAGGGAATAATGCCATCCAGTCCACCCTCCAAAGCAGCCATTTCCTCTGGGGAATCAGTCTGTCATTTGGAGATCGGTTGTAATTCCAGGAGATCACAAGCCCCCACCTGGAGGTTGGCAACCCTACAAGCAGACATGCCCTGGGACTTCCTAGTTGAGACTTACCAAGAAGCAGCTCAACTTCTTAACTGCATTAGTAAAGAACATCAGAACATCAGAAGAGCCCTGCTGGATCAGACCAGTGGTCCATCTAGTCCAGCATCCTGTCTCACACAGTGGCCAGCCAGTCCCTCTGTGGTCCTAATGTGAATTTGCCCTTGTGCACCTGAGAATTAAGAGTCACTGGGCAAGACCATAATGCTATGAAAAGTGGAAGGCAGGAGGAAAAAGAGGAAGGGCCAACAGGAGATGGATTGACTCTGTCAACGAGGCCACTGTCCTCAGTTTGCAAGACCTGAGCAAGGCTGTTAAAGACAGGACATTTCTGACGTCAGCCATGCATAGGGTCACCATAAGTCGGAAGTGACTTGGGGGCATTTAACATACACACCCCTGAGAATCTTTAGTTCCACGTGGGAATTCCCAGCATGCATCAGCTCATCAGGACCCCTTGTGGACCTGAGAGTGGTTAGGTCCTCAGTGGTTTCACTGGGAATGATTTAAGCACATAATCAGTTCTTCTACTAGATCAATTCTAACCAGTTTGGTTAGACTCTAATCTGGAGAACTGGGTTTGATTCCCCCGCTTCTTCACATACAGCCAGCTGGGTGACCTTGGGTCAGTCACAGTTATCTAAGAGCTGCTCTCTCACAAGCAATTCTCTCAGAGCTCTCTCAGCCCCACCTACCTCACAGGGTGTCTATTGTGGGGAGAGGAAGGGAAGGAGATTGTAAGCCGCTCCGAGACTCCGAGTGAAAGGTGGGATATAAGTCCAACTCTTCTCCTCCTCCTCCTCCTCCTCCTCCTCCTCAGAAATGAAGCAGTGTGACTTAAAAATGCTCAGGTTCAGTTGGATTCTTTCCTGATTGATTTGGGCACTTGAGAATTAAATTTTAGTCATTCCTCAGCTATTAACTATATTTGGGTAAAGACCATCAGGACATACCCTCCCCAAACCCCATAGAAATGATAAGGAACAATGCCAAAACAGTCTTCATTTCCATGGGGTTCGTACAGCAGATCTTCTTGCTGGGCTCTGCCTTTTAGGTTTTTTTTTGTTTTCTACAGTCAACACAGAGCCTCTCTTCCTCCTGAATAATAATATAAATAATTGATTGGTCAGTTAACCTGGCTCTCCTGAGGGCCAGACTGGACAACACCGTGTCCCCAAGTCCACCAGGGAGATGCAGTACCATTTTAGAGAGCCAGTTTGGTGCAGTGGTTAAGAGCGGCAGGACTCTAATCTGGAGAACCGGGTTCGATTCCCCACTCCTCCACTTGCAGCCAGCTGGGTGACCTCGGGTCAGTCACAGTTCTCTCAGAGCTGTTCTCTCAGGAGCAGTTTCTGTCAAGCGCACTCCCAGCCCCACCTACCTCACAGGGTGCCTGTAGTGGGGAGGGGAAGGGAAGGAGATTGTAAGCCGCTCTGAGACTCCGAGTGAAGGGCAGGGCATAAGTCCAATCTCTTCTTCTTCTCTTTTCCTCTTCTTATAGCTTAAAAAAAAACAAATCCTAGGGGTTCCATCCTGCTGGGGACTGAGCAATAATGGGGATAAAGGGCTCCCCTCTGTGTAATTCTCAAGAGCTGAAATGGACTAGTAGTAGAAAATTCAATTGTCATGTGAGCCATAATGAGAAGCACAAACAAGACAGAACAGCAAACAAGTTATTGTGTGAGCCATACAAATTACAGGATTACAAGGTGTAGGGTGATGAAGGAAAAGCCCGATAATACCTACAATAATAGATGATACCAACAATAATCAATTGGTCTATGGGTCTATTCCCATATGAAGGTGTCTGCCTGGAGTGTTCCATCTTTGGCTGGTTGTTTTTGGAAAGGCGATGCAGGACTAGAGTGGTCTAGCAGGGCTCTTCTTACGTCCTTCTTGTAGCCAAGGAAGAATGTACCTAAACCTGGGGATGTCCCTGGGCTGGGTAGGGAGCCATATTCTGAAGTTCTGCCCTTCTCATTTTCTTTGGGACTGTGGAGCGTGGGAGAGAGAACTTAGACTCACCCCTCCTGCATGGTTCTCCTTACCAGAAATGGACCTGAAGTTGCTCTTTGCTGTACTGTGGAAATGTAATGTGCTGTGGAATGTACTGTGGAAATCAGTAAATGTGCAGCTACTCAACAGGGGCAAATAGTGTCTCGCACACACACACCCAGTCACTGCAGCTCGATCCAGCTGGATGTATAAATTGACCTCAAGCCTCTTCCCTTGCAGGTCAATACCGTCGCAGGAGACCGCAGTTTCACAGCCCGGGACGTTGAACGGGGCACTCTGCAACTGAACATGGAGGCATCCCGTATCGAGAACCTGAGTCAGCGTGGCTTGTACCTGGCCTTCCAGAACTCCGGGGCTTGTGTTGCGTTGGTCTCAGTGAGAGTGTATTACAAGACCTGCTCAGAGACGATACGCGGACTGGCTAACTTCACGGAGACACTGGCGGGCTCCGACGGGTTGGTGAAAGTGCCTGGCGTCTGTCTCAAAAATGCAGCCGAGGAAGTGGGGCTGGCACCCAGGATGCACTGCAGTCCTGACGGGGAGTGGTTGGTTCCGGTGGGCCGTTGCCTGTGCATCCCTGGCTTTGAGGAGGCCGGAGGACGATGCGTCAGTAAGTATTGCAGCGGGGCACACTTGAGAGGTGGGGCTTTCAGGACGTCTGGGGATTGGGAAAGGGTGGAGTTCCCTGGTTGGAAGATGTGGGTGGTTCTTCATTGCGTACAACTGACTGAGGCATTATCAGCTGATCTGACTTGCATTGCTCTTTAATGAGGCTGGTTTCCCAGAATGATGTGGTAGAACGCAGAACGATAGAACGGACGATGCTGCTTCAGACAACGGGTGTGGCATACCATGTTCGTGTGCCATCCTCCCACAAAGCAGGAAAAAAATAGTATGAAATAGTCTCGCCCTAACCTTTGTCTGCTCTGCCGTTTTTCTTTCTCTTCTTTCTTCTGCAAGAAGAAATGTGATTCAGACCTATGGCCTGCAGCGGTCCGCCTCATTCTTTCTCCTCGCTGTGGTGTGAGAAGACCGAAGCCCAGCCGATTCCCCCCACCCCGTGCTCCTTCCTGTCTCCCATTCTGTTTGCCTCTCTTTCTCGCTGGCAGTACCAGACGGGCGCACAGGGACTTCTATTCTCTGTTTGTTTCCTTCCAATTCTGCTGCCAGTTTTTGGGATCTAGAAGTGTGCGGCTTAAGAGAGTAATCTGGGTGGCCAGGTCGTACCTCGCTTTTAGTGGGGGGCTCCCGGGGTCTTCTTTGTGCGCGCTTTGCTCTATGGTAACCAGAATTTTGACCAAAATGCTAGAGCATCGACGCATCAACGTGCCCTGCGTGATGACATCACTTCCAGGTGACGTCATCGTGCCGACCACATTGGCGCAGGGGAGCTGTTTGGGGTGGGGCTTCCCTTTCCAGCCGCCTGGGCAGCGGTGGATTGAAGCCCCCAAAATCAGGGGAACCGCTGCCCCAACCAGGGGTCTAGCAACCCTAGAGTAATCTTAGGCAGGTCTACTCAGAACCATACTCAGGTTTATTTAATGGTACATACTCCCAGGAATTTGTCAAGATTGCACCCAGCCAGAGTCTTCCATGTGTTCAAGGTATGTGTGGGATGCGGTGATTTTGTCGGTATTTCACCATTGTGTAGGACATCTACAGGTCCAGCCAGAGATATTTTGGTGTAGAAAATCTAAATGACATCGCCACACAACCCTTGTTTGCGTATACACACACACACAAACAAACAGTAGTAGTATATAGGGTTGCCAGGTCCCCCCTGGCCACCAGCAGGGTATGGGAGGGGGTTGCCAGCTCCAGGCTGGGAAACTCCTGGAGCTTTGGGGATGAAGCCTAGGGAGGACACAGTGACCTCGGTGGGGTACCATGCCACAGAGTCCACCCTCAAAGCACCCATTTTCTCCAGGGGGATCTGATCTCTGTAGTCTGGAGATGAGCTGTAATTAGTAGTATAGATTTGTCTGGGGCCTAACAGCAAGTTTAAATGCAGCCAGCTGATTTAAAACATTTCTGTCCGAGGACTGTTGACCAGAAATCATAATAAAAGGACAATCATAGACTAGTGTACAAAATCTGTCTGTTCCACTTGTATTGTCATCACAGTCATGTGCACACATGCGTTTTAAAGTGGGAGACAAGGGACTGGGCTGTGCTGTGCAGCTTCCACACGTTTTCAGTGGGGCGATGCAGAAGAACTCCATAGGCTGGGTCTGTCTGCCTTGAACTATGCTGCCTTTAACGGTGTGCCCTAAAGACAGTGAATCTGAGACACCACTGACCAACAACACAAATTTATCTATTAGTTGCTGTAGATTTTCCGGGTTGTGTGACCGTGGTCTTGGCGTTGTAGGACCTGATGTTTCGCCAGTAGCTGCGATTGGCATCCTCAGAGGTATAACACAGAAAGATGGAGTACTCTCTGTGTCAAGGTAAGCAGAAAAATGGTAGGCAGGTAAGGTGGGATAGGGCCGAGTCATTATCTTGTAGGAGTTTTCCAGGCTATGAACATGCTAATAGAGGAGCTTTCCTGAGGAGGTTCTTTTGTCTATGGATTGTTTCCTGAGGAGGTTTCCTGTTTCTTGAGGAGGTTCTTTTGTGTGTGGAATGGCTATTGAAACGCTAATCTTATCTGTAGTGCTATTGTCAGATGTAGAGCATTTTGTGTTTTTCAGGACAGGAAACCATGCCCTATTTATTTTTAAACTCTGTTCTTTCCTTTTGAAATTGTGTTTATGTTTATGGATTTCAATGGCTTCCCTGTGGAATCTGAAATGGTAATTGGAAGTGTTGTCCAGTCTTTCAGGGTCTTGGAACAAAATGCTGTGTCCTGTTTGGGTTAGGCTATGTTCAGCCACTGCTGTTTTTTCAGGTTGGCCAAGTCTGCAGTGTCTTTCATGTTCTTTTATTCTTGTCTGAATGCTACACTGTGTGGTCCTGATGTAAACTTGTCCACAACTGCATGGTATGCAGTATACTCCTGCAGAAGTGAGGGGGTCTTCTTTTGTCTTCTGCCGATCGTAGCATCTGTTGTATTTTTCTGGTGGGTCTGAATACTGTTTGTAGGTTGTGTTTTTTCATAAGTTTCCCCATCTGATCAGTGATTCCGTTGATAAACGGCAGAAACACTTTTCCTGTGGGAGACTGTTTTTCCTCAGTTGTTTGTTTTACCTGTGGTTTAATCGCTCTTCTGATTTCATTCTTAGACTAGCCATTTGCTTGAAGTGCGTGGTTAAGATGATTTCGTTAGTCACTGAGAAAGTGGGGTTCACATATCTGTCTTGCACGGTCTACTAATGTTTTGATGATGCTTCTTTTTTGCCAAGAGTGGTGATCGGAGTTTTTGTGTAAATAACGACCCGTGTGAGTTGGTTTTCTGTAGACCTTGTGACCTAATTGAAAATTTGTTTTGCGGATGACCGTGACATCTAGAAATGGGAGTTTTCCCTCAACTTCTTTTTCCATAGTGAATCTTATGTTGGGGTGGATGTTGCTGAGGTGGTCTAAAAACTCCATCAATTCTACTTCTCCATGGCTCCAAATGATAAAGGTATCATCTACGTACCAGAACCAGACTGTTGGTTTGTGGGGTGCAGATTCCAAAGCTGTTTTTCCAAAAAGTTCTATGTAGAAGTTTGCTAAAACTGGGCTGAGAGGGCTTCCCTACAAATTTATCTGTGGGTATTTTGTTTCTGTCCTGAATCCAGCGCTCTTGAAGTCGTGGGAACAGGAGAAGGGAAATGAAGGGCCTCCAGATTAGCACGGGCCTTTGCATTGCTCACATGTTTCCTCATGGGATTTCCTCATTAGAAATTTACTTGTTTATGTGTAGTCCTCTTTTCTCCCCAAAAAGGACTGAAGGGGGATCACAATAGTTGCTTCCACCTGGAGTTTTTATTCTCTTTTGGAGCACTTGGAGGGGGAGGGGAGAGCTTCCATGCATCATGTCAGAATCATCCTTCTTCTAGGATTTTCCCCACCCTCAACATGTTTTGGTCGAATCTGCATTTGCATTTTTAAATCAGTTTCGTGCTGCTGTGACACTGGCCAAATCTGCATTTGTCTTTCCCACCAGTGTCCCCGCTTTTTGACTCCGTCTTCAAAAAAGCTGTCCGCATTTGGTATCTTTTTCACACATCAACAGTGCTAGCATACTTTTGTACGTCCACATGTGTTTATTGTCCTTTTGGGGGCGGCTCAAGTGTCATTGCAACTCCACACTGCTTTAAAAGAATCTTCTCCAAACAACATTCAAACAAGCACAGAGAAAGATGAAGTCACAGCTGCATACAACTGATTTAAAAATGCAAAAGCAGATTTGACCACTGTCCTTCTCTATGCTTGATGGCATCACAGCAGCACGAAACTGATTTTAAAATGCAAATGCAGGTTCGACCATTCTTTCCCAAAACTGCTTTACCCTGATTGTTTCGGAAAGAACACTGTCCCAAACTGTTAGCGTGCCACCTGGGAGGAACGGTGCTTGTATCCCTGCTTTGAAAAAGCCCTGCCCACAGCAGTGCCACCTTCCCTCCGTCAGACACTCGGCAGACACTGTTCTCCCACCATTTGTTTTTTCTCCCCGATGTACCACTTTTTGAGGGCATTTTTAAAAACTGATAATTGTTAAAGCACCAATTACTGTAGCACTGTGTCGCTATAATTGCTATCACGCTATTTTATTATTTTTATTTATTTATTTATTTGATTTATTAATTGCCCCATTACTGCTAGGCAGGGCTCTGGGCGATATACAGCAAAAGGCATATAGCCACAAAACAAATGTAAAGTAAAAGGTAAAGGTCCCCTTGCTTGAAAGCCAGTCGAATCTGACTCTAGCGTTGAGATGCTCATCTCCGTTTCAAAGCCGAAGAGCCAGCGCTGTCTGAAGACGGTTCCGTGGTCATGTGGCTGGCATGACTAAACACCAAGGCGCATGGAACGCTGTTACCTTCCCACTGAGGTGGTACCTATTTATCTACTTGCAATTTCTTGCTTTCGAACTGCTAGGTTGGCAGGAGCTGGAACTAGAGACGGGAGCTCACTCCGTCATGCGGCACTCTCGGGTCTCAAACTGCTGAACTACTGACCTTCCACAGCCTGCAGTTCAGCGTCTTAACCACTTGAGCCACCACAGTTCCAAAACAAATGTAGAGACCATTAAAATTCTAATCACAAACAGAATTATAATAAAGAGTTAAAAACCAGATTTAAAAAGTCCAAGGTGGCATTTCTAGAATTTACATCCCCATTCTGGACTGTCTGGCCACTTCTGGGCAAGGGGAGAGGAAGCACAAGTTCAGAGTTGGGGGGGGAGAGAAAAGCCTGGCAGAACATCTCTGCCTTACAGGCCCTGCAAAATCGCGCAAGATCCCGTAGGGCCCTGATGGTATTAGGCAGAGAGTTCCACCAGGTTGGGGCCAGGACCGAAAAGGCCCCGGCCCTGGGCAAGAATAGCCAGACATCTTTGGGGCCAGTGATGACCAGCAGGTTGTTACCTGCAGAGCACAAAGCTCTCCCGGAGACATGCCACTATAACAATCTATTCCCACTTATCTATTTCAAATTCCAGTAGAGCCAGTAGAGAACTAGGGTGCACATGTGAAGATAAGAGCAAAAAGAGAGGCAGTGAATAACCACAGAAGCAATGTATGCCAACAACACCCCTGAGAACCAAGGAAGGGGAAAGTTGGGAGAAAGACAGAGGAACATATGTGTGGAAATTTTCACACGGGGATGTTCCATCATCCATGGTTATGCCTCTGCATTCTCAGTGGAGATTAAAGCAATGTGGAGAAACCTCGACATGTGGAGGCAGCCAGTCGTTTTAGAAATACACCATAAAATAAGCAATTAAAACCTACCTCTAACACAGATTTAAACAGCTTCAGATGCTTATCTCCTAGAAAGCTTGTAACTCAATCTTTCACTGCCATCAAAACGCCAATAATGGGGAAGGCCTTTTTAAATTGAGTTACCAGTCTCCAGGTGGGGCCTGGAGACCAACCTGGGACTACAGTTCATCTCGAGACTAGAGTTCTGTTCCCCTGGAGAAAATGGCTGCTTTGGATGGTGGGCTCGCCGGCATTGTACCCTGCTGAGGTCCCTCCTCCCCCTCCTCAAACCCTCCCTAAGGCTCCACCCCCAAATCTCCAGGAATTTCCCCACTCGGAGTTGTAGCCCTGTTTCCCAACACACAGGAGCCACCACAAAGAAGGCTCTTTTGCAAGCCAAAAGTTGAACCCCTCTCTGGAACAACTCCCCATGCGCACTGCACATGCCTAGCACATAGGGTTACCAGCTACCCAGAGGGAAAAGACCCTCTAACAGAGTCTGAGATGATATTTACCAAGTGATATTATTTACTTCCCTGCCATGTTTCCACACATGAAGCCTCTATTAGAAGAAGAGGAGTTGGGTTTTATATCCCTCCCTTCACTACCCAAAGGAGTCTCCAAGCGGCTTACAATCGCCGTCCTTTCCCCTCCCCACAACAGACACCCTGTGTGGGGCTGAGAGAGTTCTGAGAGAGCTGTGAATTCTTTACCTTTTGTCTATCAACTGACAGTCCCTGTTTTCTAAACATCTCTTTAAAGGACTCATACAGTATAGGGTTGCCAAATCTCATTTGGGAAATACCTGGAGATCTGGGGGGTGGAGGCTGGGGAGGGCAGGTTTTGCAGAAGGAAGGACCTCAGCAGGGTATACTGCCATTGAGTCCATCGTCCAAAGCAGCCATTTTCTCTGGAGGAACTGATGCTGGTTGTCTGGAGACCAATGGTGATAGTGGGATGTCTCCAGGCCCCACCTGGAGGTTGGCAACACTATCTGTGGCTCCACTTCTAAAGAACCTGAGGGCAGCTTAGCTTATTTAAAACTTCCAACAGGGGTGTGGGGGTGGAAGGAGCAAAGGAGGCAACCTGCCCGAGATCCTCACAAGGCTAACAGCCCCCAATCAACGGGTTCCTATAGCCTAAGAACAAACAAGACTGAGGCTGTCCAACCTTTCACCTTTGACCTTCGGGACCTCAGGTGACAGAGTCAAGCAGGAAGCCCGTTCTCCTGTTTAGCGATTCAGTGTTGATGGTTAATAATGCAGCGACACAATCATTGCAGTGTTAAATACTGACAGCTAAACTGCACAAGACGTTTGTTATGTTGATAAGCCATGCACTTAGGTACACTGTATTCCCTATTGACAGCATTTGGTGAGGTGCCAGAGGGAGGCCTGAGGCAATGTTTTGCCCCTAGGCCTTGGGTTACGTCTCTCTATCCCTGAATTTCAAAGACTGTCATTTAGGGCTTCCGAGGCCCAGGTTGGGGGCAGGGGGTCTAAAATTAAATAAATTGTTAAAAATTTAAAACTCGCCAGCTTTGCCCATGAGATAGGGCTGCCCAGAGCCTAGTGAAGTGGAAGGGGATCCCCCACCCTCAGGTCCTTTCACTGGTTTAACCACCCAATTCCAGTTTTACCACAAAGTTTCCAGCAGTTCCTAGAGCTACCTTTTGTCACTTCTGGGTAGCTAAGAGTTCCTAGGAACTCTATGGTTAGAACTTCCTGTAAGAAGACAAAGGCCTTCCTTGACTCTTGTCTTCTCATAATGTGACCAAAGTAAAATAGACTCACTTTAGTCCTTCTGGCTTCTAGGGAGAGTTCAGGCTACCCTTTGTACACAACCAGGAAAATAAAATGTAAGTGAAAGCTGGTCTAAGTAAGCTAGCTGTGTAGATTATGCTACGGAATCCACATTTTTTATGGCTCTGCCCTGTGAGTCCTGGAGAAATCTGTGCCATTGTTGGAAGGATGCAGGGTAACTGCAGTAGAGCTGCCAACTTCCAGATGGCACCTGGAGAAAGTGGACTCTATGGCATTATCCCCTGGCAGTCATTGCTGCTGCTGCGTCTTCCCTGCTGTTGGGATCGGGTGAAGGGTTGAGAGAGAAATTTCCAGCTACGGATCCTGCCCCTCCCTGCTCCTCTGCCGCCACAGCTCAGCCAGTTTTTCCACTTAGATGCTACTATTACTTTTTCTCTCTCTCTTTCTCTCTCTCTCTCTCTCTCTCTCTCTCTCTCTCTCTCTCTCTCTCTCTCTCTCTCTCTCTCTCTTTCTCTCTCTCCACGCCCTCCTGGTTTGCGAGCCGTCCCCTGGAATGGCACAGGGAACCCATCCTGCCCGGGCAGGTCCGTGCGGCTCTCGCCCAGGTAGCAGCTGACACGCAAACGACTCCCTTACCCAGCTTAAGCCAAGCCAGGGATCTTCAAACAATGGGGTTCAGAAGCAACCTCTCTGCTTCTCAGAACCTGGAGGGAAGGGAGTGGGGACGGGACTGATACGGAGCCCGTCCTTGAGAACGGGGTTGCCAGCTCTGGCTTGGGAAATACCTGGAGATTTTGGGGGTGGAGCCTGGGGAGGGGGGATTTAGGGAGGGAGGGACCCCACAGGAGAGCCCACCCTCCAAAGCAGCCACGTTCTCCAGGGGATCTGATCTGGAGATCAAGCATAATAGCGGGAGTTCTTCAGGTGCCATCTGGGAGGTTGGCAGCCCCACAGTAATCCTGCCCAGGACCCAGATACTGGGGTCACCATGACTCTGTGGGGCAGGGTTCCCAAGCAAACTCCTGTCAGTTCTCCCACAATAGTGTATGTTTGGCGTTTACTCACACAGAGAAAAAGACAATGTTGCTTTCCGGGGCACAGTGAGAGTAACTGGAAGCTGCATTCACTGCCATAAGCTGGTAGCCTGGGTTACCAACCTCCAGGTGGGGCCTGGCTTTCTCCCAGACTGGCGACCTGCTCATCAGTCTATGGAAACCAGGGAGGGGAATGGCTGCTGTGGAAGGTGCAGCCCATGGCATCACATGCTCACTGAGGTCTCTCCCCAAACGTCGCCCTCCTCAGGCACCATCCCCAGACTGCCAGGAATTTCCCAAGATGGAGCTGGCAACACTGCTCTACCCACAGGGGTGCCAAGGTGGGCTGCAGTGTGCAAGAGCAGAAGGAAAGACAAGTTCATCATAGGATCTCTGCAGTTTATAGGCCCGCCTTCCACACTCACATACTTATCCATAATGGGGACCCAAAGTGCCTTGTGTCATTCTCCTGTCCTCCATTTTATCCTCACAACAACCCTGTGAGGTGGGTTAGGCTGAGAAAGTGTGACTGGCCAAAGTCACCCAGCAAGGTTCCGTGACACAGGTAGGCTTGCCAACCTCCAAGTGGAAGCTGGAGACCTCCCGGCATTATAAGTGTTCTCCAGGCTACAGAGATCAGTGACCCTGGAGGAAATGGCTGCTTTGGAAGGGGGGGGGTGTATGGCATCTGATCCGGCTGAAGTCCCTCCCCTCCACAGATCCCACCCTCCTCAGACTCTACCCCCCCCAATCACCAGGAATTTCCAAACTCAGAGCTAAGGTTGCCAGGTCCACTTTTACCTGTTATGCCAGGTCCACTTACATGGCTGGCACGGGGCTCCCAAGGTCCTTCTGGAAGACCAGAAGTGATGTCAGGCAACTTCTGGTAAAACCAGACACAATGCCCTGACACAATGTCGTCACCCGGAAGTGATGTCATCATGTCGGAGTGACACTCTGGTTTTTGGGGAAAACTCTATAGTATATTTGGCTTCAAATGACAGAGTTTTGCCCACAAACCAGAGCATCACACATACCCCAATGTGATGACATCACAGGTGATGTCATCATGCCGGGGCCTGCACTTCCGATTTTACCGGAAGTTGCCCAAGAAGGTGAGGGGAGTGAGATTCCCCCTGCCGTCCAGCTGGCCCCACCATAGCTGGCGAGCAGCAGGCAAGAGCCCAAGAAAGGAGGGGTTCTCCCCCTGCCGGGGGACTGGGAACCCTACCCAGAGCTGGCAACTCTAGGCATGTGTGTGGATTTGAACCTGAGTGTTCCAAAGATTAGTCCAACACCCAACACCACGTCGGCTTTCAGGATGTCAGCTTTGGGTTTGGAAAATTCCTGGAGATTTGGGGGTGGAGCCTAGGGAGTGGGTTTGGGGAGGGGAGAGACCTCAATGGGGTATAGTGTCATGGAGTCTTCCCTCTGAAGCAGCGGTTCTTCTCCAGGGGAACCAATCTCTGTAGTCCAAAGATGAGCTGTAATACTGGGAGATCTCCCAGTCACTTCTGGAGATCGGCGACCAGGGTTCCCTCTAAGCTGAGTTAGTGTGAGCTAGCTCCCAGTTTTTTAGCTTCCAGCTCACACATTTCTTGTCTCCGCTCAGGAAGGAGGGCTCCAGAGCAAACTAATTTATGCAGCAGCCAGATCGCTCGCTCACAACTTTAATGCCAGTAGCTCACAAAGTAGAATCTTTGCTCACAAGACTCCACAGTTTAGAGGGAGCATTGTCGGCGACCCTACCAAATACACTTTCTTACTATTCTCTCCTAAAGAGTAGTTCTTCCTCCTCTAGGGCCGCCAACCTCCAGGTGCGGCCTGAAGATCTCCCAAACTTCGAATTTGATCACCAGACAACAGAAATCAATTCCCCTGGGGAAAAATTGGCCACTTTGATAGGTGGACTCGATGGCATTTTACCCTGCCGAGCCCTTTCCTGCCTCAGGCTTCACCCCAGGCCTGCCAATGCCCAGTTCAGGCCTGGAGATCTCGTGCTATTACAACTGATCTCCAGACTACAGAGATCAGTTCCCCTGGACAAAATGGCTGCTTTGGGAGGCGGACTCTGTGGCATTGTGCCCTGCTGAGGGCCCTCCCCTTCTGAAATCCTACCTTCCCCAGGCTCCACCCCCAAAATCTCTGGGTGTTTCCCAACCCAGAACTGGCAACTCCGTCCTCCTCCCTCACCACTTTTACCTGTCGTGCAATTTGCCACGTTCGCCTGTTTCCAGTTATTCACCAAAAGGGGTTGTCTTTTAATTCATAAAGGAATCTCTCGCCTTCCTTGGCTACCGTGAAGCTTCCCAGCTCCTAAGGACTCGCAATAAAAACCCAGCAAATTTGGCAGCTGTGCCTGTGCTTACATCTCCGTCCCAGGTGTCTCAGTTTGGCAACGGAGCCAAGTGTGCCTTTGAGAGCCGAGCTAGATCCAAAACCTTTTGCCAGATCCACCCAGTGCTGAGAGAGTGCCAGAGATACACCTTTGTTCCCAAGCCAGGGTGGGGTCCATTCCCAAAGGGATCAAAAAAAGGGCTAACAAGGGGGTGACAGGGCCAAAAACAACAGCCACGTCATGCCTTTTTTACGGGGACCAACCAAGACGACACCAAACAAGGTACAAGTTTTCAAGTTCTCCAGAACGCTTCATCAGGTTGGATTTTAAAAAACAAAAACGGAGAAGGGAAAGGAGAAAAAAATAAAGGTATCTCACTATGATATTAAGAGTTTGTCTTATAAACATCCCATATGAGACGTGGGATGCTTATATAAGACAAGGCCTTGCCATCTGGGTATATAGATGTTAAAATTTGTATGTTGATGTTGAATTATACCCATGGCCTTCTGGGAAGAAGAAGCAGACAATGGTGGCACTCTATTAAAAATACAAAAACCAGCTGTTGAGAGGTAGCGGGGCATATCTCATAGCTCAGACCTTTCCTATATCTTGTAGGGATGCCACCCTCCAGGTGAGGCCTGGGGACCTCCTGGAGTTACAGTTCATCTCCAGCCTACAGAGATCAGTAGACCTGGCAACCCTAATATTTTGGCATGTGTAGGATAGGAGAAAACCCACAGAATCCAGCTTTCCTGAGCCTAGGATTTCCTGAGCCCGCAGAGAACCAGTGTGGTTGTAGTAGACAGAGTGGCAGATTAAGACCCTCGGCGACCCATGTCCAGATCTCCACTTCTGTCACGGAAGCTTGTTGGGCGACCTTGGGCTCATCACAAACTTTCAGCTGCTCCCAACTAGGGAGAGAAAAGTGGTATATAAATAAATAAATGCAAAAAATGTGTGACTCAGGTACAGGAATTGTACAGCTTCCTTTCATAAGATCATCACTAGGGGAGCAGAGGTCCATCGGTGGCTATTAGCCACAAGGTATAGATAGGGCACTCTGGGGCAAGTGATGGTCTGTATTCTTCGTGCTTGGGGGGGGGTCAACAGTGGGAGGGCTTCTGGTGTCCTGGCCCCACTGCTGGACCTCCTGATGGCACCTGGTATTATTGGCCACTGTTTGACAGAGTGTTGGACTGGATGGGCCACTGGCCTGATCGAACATTGGTTTCTCTTACGTTCTTATGAGCCTCCCTCTGTCCAAAGCAGGGTTTCCAATTCCAGGCTGAGAATTTCCTGTAGAGAGCTGGGGATCAAGCCTGGGGAGGGGCGGGACCTCAGCAGGGATGTGATGCCACAGAGTCTGCCCTCCAAAGCAGCCCTTTGCTCTGGAGGAACTGATCTCTGTAGTCTGGAGATGAGCCGTAATTCCTGGAGATCTCCCGGCCCCACCTGGAGGCTGGCAACTTTCACCCCAAAGCTAGACATCCTAGTTGATTTTCCTCTACATTTCAACATATATGGAAGTTGGGATTCTTGGTGTGCTGAATTCTGGGCCCAGTCAAAATGTGGTCTGAAAGGGTGCGTTCGAGTAGGAGTCCCCAGGTGGTCCCGGTGGGTGCCATGATGCCCACCTTTTCTGGCACCTGCCAAGTGTTTTTAGCAGTGGGTGGGGCCAGCTAGGGCTTTATCCCAGCAGGGCTTCTGATTGGTCATTGGAGATTTGGGGTGGTTGTATTTTGTGTGTGTGTGTGCACCTAGAAGTCATGGTGAACTCTGGTGACTGACCCCTACTGGGGGCCTGGAGGAGATTCAGAGAGGTGACTGAATAAAGCCTACCCCCACCTCCCGACTGCTGGTATTCCAAGGTTGTCTCCCATCCAAGTCCTTTCCAGAGTCGACTCTGCTAAGCTTCTGAGATTTGACGAGATCGGGCTTGCCCGGGCTATCCAGGTCAGGGCGGCCTCTGGAGATTTGATTGGCTGTGCCGGTTTCTTAAAATGCTGTTTTGACAGCAGTGGCCATCGCAGCACAAGGCTCTTCACTGTGTGATTGAAAGTAAGCCATTTTGTGGCTGTGCCCCCCTGCCGTGTTAGAATTCTGAAGGTGCCCGCGGGCTCAAAAAGGTTGGGGACCCCTGTGACCGAGCAACCGCACCAACGCAAAGTGAGGCTGGATCACAAAGTGCCTGGGTGTCCTGTTTAAGTTCCATCCTGTAAGAGAACCAGGCTATAAATCTAATAAATCAACTCTCCTGCTTTTGCTGTGTGTGATGTGGACTACCCGAAGGCCAAGCTGTGACTTTTCTGTTGATCCAGGAAAGGGTAGCAGGAGATACCTGGGGGGTATTCAGTGGACTGGGATTCAGGACTGTTGCAGCTGAGTAAGGGACACTGACTCCTGCTTGGTTCTTTCTCTGAGTTCAGCACTGGGTGGGCTGAATCTTGGCCTTGTGTTCTGGAACACAAACTCTTTCCAAGTGGCCGGGGGTGGGGGTGGTGTTGAACAGACCCTCAGAGGTCCAGAGAGGCCTGGTTCAGTTCTGGCTTTTGAGTCCCCTAGCTAAGGTTTCCAGCTCAGGGTTGGGAAATACTTGGGGCTTTGTGGGGTGGAGCTTGAGGGGGGAGGTGTTTGGGGAGGGGAGGGGCTTCAATGGATTATAATGCCATAGAGAGTCTGCCTTCCAAAGCAGCCGTTTTCTCCAGGTGAACTGATCTCGGTCGCCTGGAAATGAGTATTATGGGAGATCTCCAGCCACCATCTGGAAAGTGGCAGCCCTGCTCCTGATGTGCATAAAAACGAGTTACAAAACTTACGAAATGGCAAAAACATTAACGAGTGTCTAAATCTGAGACTTGATGCCCCAAGGCGTTGATAATCTTGGACCGGAAGGGGGTGCGCCTTGAACAAGGCTTTGGCTCACTGGGTGGGTGGGTGGAAGGGAGGTGAGTTTATTTATGCATGATTCTGTCCTGTTTCCCAGCCTCTGGGTTGGAACCCATAAGTGGGTCAGGAAGCCTCTGGAAGTGCATTGCAGGCCGAGCCCTCTCTAATGGCCCTTCCTGCCCTTTTCCTTTCCTCTGTTTTGCATTTGGCAATCAAGATGTGGCCCTGGAAACAGGATCTTCCATGTCAGCGTTTTTGCTTTGCTGCATATCCATGTCAATCCAGTAAAACATGTCCTGATGGTTACAAGAGTGAGCTTCTGAGAATCTTAAGGCAGATTAGAGGGACTAATGGAGAAGGAGCTGGTGCTCAGAGGCTGGGATGTAACCCCTGTATGCAAAGGCTGTGCACGTCCGTATGCTGCTTTCCTTGGGACTCACAGTGGGGGCACAGCTGCACCCTTTGTGTGGCGACTGTTGGCTTCTCAACAACATCTGCAGCAGCAGAATAGAGCAAGAGTCCAGTAGCACCTTAGTAAAGGTAAAGATTCCCTTGCTCGAAAGCCAGTCGGATCCGACTCTAGGGTTGCGGTGCTCATCTCCGTTTCAAAGCCGAAGAGCCAGCGCTGTCTGAAGACATTTCTATGGTCATGTGGCCGGCATGACTAAACACCAAGGCTCACAGAACGCTGTTACCTTCCCACCAAGGTGGTACCTATTTATCTACTTGCAATTTCTCGCTTTCTAACTGCTAGGTTGGCAGGAGCCGGGGCCAGAGACGGGAGCTCACTCCGTCATGCGGCACTCTCGGGTCTCGAACTGCCGAACTACTGACCTTCCACAGCCTGCAGTTCAGCGTCTTAACCACTTGAGCCACCTTACAGACTAAGAAAAATTTGTGGCAGGGTAGGAGCTTTGGTGAGTCACTGCTCACTTCTCCAGATAACAACAGCATCTGGTTAGCCGCTGTGGAAAAACAGCACGCTGAACTAGTCGGGTGCCAAGGGTCATGGCTTGCCTAGGGCACCAACAAACCCTGGGCCCGCCCTGAATGGGTTGCCATCAATGCTCCCTTTAACCTCTGGAGTCTTGTGAGCAAAAAAATTCTACTTTGTGGCACTAAAGTTGCGAGCGAGTGATTTGGCTACTGCATAAATTTGCTTGCTCTGGAACCCTCCTTCCTGAGCGAAGACAGAAGTGTGTGAGCCAGAGGCTAAAAAACTGTGAGCTGGCTCACACTAACTCAGCTTAGAGGGAACGCTGGTCGCCATACGAAGGAAATCTGGGCTCATGGGTCACCGTATGAAGAAAGGTTGGGTACCGCTGCTCTAGAGGAGTGCCGAATAGGCACAGGCCAGGCTGAGACCTGCTTTCCTTTAATAACTGAACAGCGGCCGCCGGTGTGTCTTCGGAGATGGTCCTTTGAGGGAGAGCCAGATCTGCTGCTTCCTGGTTCTGTCTTCCTGGGGTGCAGAGTCTGCTGCAGGGTACTAACGGGGTGCTGTCTCCTGCCGCTGAAGATGGAAGCGCCTGAGCCTCCCTTCTGTTTAATGAGCCCATCCAGGCCTCGTTAAAGATAATTGCCGGGCGAGCCGGTGCCACAGTCTGCCTCCCCCACAGTGGGGAGGGGCGTCTCGCGGCCTCCTGGCTTTCCTTCCCCAAACAGGCAGCCACCTTTCCATTGGTCTTCGAGGTTGCCAGCCTCCAGGTTAGGGTTGCCAGCCTCCAGGTGGTGTCTGGAGATCCCCCCACTATCACAACTGATTTCTAGGAGACAGAGATCAGTCCACCTGGAGAAAATGGCCTCTTTGGAAGGTGGACTCTGTGGCATTATACCCCCACTGAAGTCCCTCCCCTCCCCAAATCCCACCCTCCCCAGGCTCCACCCCCCAAATCTCCAGGTATTCCCCAGCCCACAGCTGGCAACCCTACTGTAGTGGATGCTTGAGATCGCCTGGGATTATGACTGGTTGCCAGGCTACAGAGAGAGAAAGGGGCAGCTTCAGAGGGTGGAGTAGGGTTGCCAGACCCCGGTAAGCGGGAGGTTCCCCTCATTTGGGAGCTTCCATCCGCCACCAGCCAGCTGGCCTGTGGGCGAAGCCTCACCCCCGAACTGCCCCCTCCTTCATCGACATCGTTGGTGTGATGGCGTCACCTGGAAGTGACATCATCGCACTGGGCACGTTGTGCATCGACACTAGCGTTTTGGCCAGTCGCTTCTGGGTGACGTCATCATGCTGACAATGTTGAGGCAGGAGGGGGTAGTTCCGTGGTGGGGCTTCCCACCTCGGCCAGAAGACCCAGGCACAGACCCGGGGGGACACACACACACACCCCCGTTGGAAGGCCGGTAAGACCTGGCAACCCTAGGGTGGAGTCTATGGCGGAGGTTCCCCCTCCCAAAATTCTACCTTCCCCAGGCTCCACCCCCCAGATCGCCAAGAATTTCCCAATTTCTATGCAGTCTCCCTCAGGACTGAGGACTGCACCACGCAAGATACAGGGCCTAGGGTTGCCAATCTCCAGGTAGTGGTTGGAGACGTCCTGGAATTTCATTTGATCTCCAGGTGACAGGAATCTGTTCACCTGGAGGAAACGGACTCTTTGGGATGCTGGGCTGTATGGTATTATAACTTATTGAAGTCCCTCCCTTGCACAAATCCCACCCTCCTCGGTCTCCATCCCCCAAAAATCTCCAGGTATTTACCAACCTGGAGCTGGCGACGCTACCCCTGTATCCATCGGCCACCCAGAAACAAGAGGAAATGGCAGCTTCTGTCAGGTGACTCACATCTCTTGTGAAATATTATTACAGGCTGTCCCTATTGTGACTGTGAAGAGGTCTCCTCACACGTCGGTCTTTATTTTTGCTTTTTGGCATATGCATAAAACCAGGAAGCAGGAATTCAGAACAGTTTTTGTCCTGCGGATCAGGGGTTGAAGGTGCAGCTCGCCGCCCAGTGCGCAGGCAATCGCCAACCTGGATTGTTCAGTTGTCTAATGTGTGACCGGGACCTGACGGATTATTTAATCAGAGGCACTCCTCTCCTGAGGGTAGATTGCCTGAACGTTGACACGCAACCCAGCCATTGTTGTCTTCCCCTAAGGAAATTGAGCTGTCTGTTCTTAATTAAGAAAGATAATCCATCTTTTAATCAGCAATAATTACCCCTGGGTTCCAAGAGCGACCCATCCCAGAATCCAGGACCTTTGTAAACAGCCGTACCAGAGGTGTCTCCTGGCAGCTGTTCATGCCAACTTGTGTGGCGTGTTCTGACTCTAGTGTCTTCTGTCTCCATGATGCATTGGAATCTCCCATGAGGGTGAGTTCTCACAGAAGGGACAACCCTGCATCAGGGCTTGGGGTTATCAGGTCCTTACTGTCTGCTGGCATGGAGCCCTGGCTGCTTCCCTGGAAATGACGTAACCCAGAAGTGATGTCATCACACCAGGCACGTCGTGAAGGGGACGCTCTAGCATTTGGCCAAAAACCTTATGGTGACCAGAGTTCTTAGCCAAATACTACAGTGTCCCCTGGGCAACATCAGTGCACTGAGCATGTCAGACGCAGCAGGGCTTTTCAGGGGCGGGGCTCCCCCACCGGCCAACTGGCTGGTGGCAGATTGGGGACCCTGAAATCGAGGGAACCACTGCCCCCGTCGGGGGGATGGCAACCCTATCAGGGCTAGAACCACTTCAGACAACAGGTTGAGGACTTGCATTACTGAGTGAGTCTCTGTCCCCCCAAATACTTCACATGTAGAAAATTAGGTTAGGCTAGGAAACTTCTCACTAAAAGACAAGGGAAACCCTTCTTCCTGGGCATCTGTTCTTCTGAAGCGGTGACGTCCTGGCATCCCAAAGATTTTGGTTTATTACCTCAGTAAGAACAAGGCCTCAGACAACCTTTTTTCATTATGTGTTGGGGTGGCGTTACAATAATAAGGAGAGGACAATATTTGACTCCAAACCACATGCAAATTGGGGCAATTTTGTAAGCATAACTTGAACAATTATTTTGTTTCTTCATTTAAGGCCTGCTTTGCCCTGCTTGACCTTAAAAGTCCCCAGATATACAGCTGTTGTTGCCAGCCTCCTGGTGGTGGCTGGAGATCTCCTAGAGTTACCATCCCCCCAATGGGGGTGAGGTTTTCCCTGCTTTCAGGGGGGCCCAATCTGCCACCGCCCAGCTGGCTGGGAGGGGGAGCCCTGCCCTCTGAGCAGCCCTGTCTGCGCCGACATGCCCAGCATGATGACATCACCCAGAGGTGACATCATCACGAAAGGCATGTTGCGGGGGAGGGTGCTCTAGCATTTGAGAAAAAAACTCTATGGTTACCAAAGACTCCAGGAGAAAGAGAGGACCCCACTCCCCACTGGAACAAAGTAAGGACGTGGCAACCCTAAGATCTCTTGGGATTACAGCTGATTTGTGGGTGACACAGATCAGTTCCCCTGGAGAAAATGGCCTCTTTTGAAGGTGGACTCCATGGCATTCCCACTGATCTCCCTCTCCTCCTCAACCCCCACCGGCCTCAGGCTCCACCCCAAAACCTCCAGGTGTTTCCTAACCCAGAGCTGGCAACCCCATAATACAGCCATAATAAAAAAAACAACTGCAGTTAATACAGAGACTCAGGTCCAGTAGGACCTTAGAGACCCACAAGAGTTTCAAGGTATAAGTGTTCAAGAGTCAAAGCTTCCTTTCTCTGAAGTGTGATGAAGGGAGTTTTGACTATCGAAAGCTTATATCCTGAAACTCTGGCTAGGCTCTAAGGTGCTGTTGGAACCGAATCTAACTGTTTTTGTTAGGGTTGTGAGAGCAAGCATGGTGTAGTGGCTAAGAGTGACAGACTCTGATCTGGAGAACCAGGTTCAATTTTACAATCCTCCACATGAAGCTGGCTGGGAGACCCTGGGTCAGTCACGGCTCATTCAGAGCTCTCTCAGTCCAAAAAATAAGTCCAGCTCAATTAGGGTTGCCAAGTGACTTACCAGCTGCAGTGGGGGAGTGGTGGTCCCATTCTGGGACATTTGTGTGTGCATAGCGCATGCGCCGCGATGACATCGCCCAGAAGTGATGTCATCATGCTGGATGCGCCGCCCAGCAACATGCCCAGCGTGATGACATCACTTCCGGGCAACATCACCGTGCTCGGCACGTCGGCCCGATCTGGCCACTTTGGAGGTGCGGTTCCCCCTGCCGGCTGGATCTGGACCAGCAGATTGGGGTCCCTTTGAACAGGGGAACCCCCGCCCCGCTGGGGGACCTGGCAGCCCTAAACTCAACAATGCTAAAGGGCTAGAACTGAAGGCTACCAAATAATCTTAGAATCCCCTGGCTATACCACACACATTAATTAATTAATCAATTAGGGTTGCCAGGTTCCCCCTGATCACCAGTGGGGGATGGGAGGGGTAAAGTTGCCAGATCCAGGTTGGGAAGCACCTAAAGATTTGGGGATGGAGCCTGGGGAGGACAGGGACCTCAGAACGCGGTGCCCGAGAGTCCATCCTCCCAGGCCTCCATTTTCTCCATGGGAACTGATCTCTTGTAGTCTGGAGATGAGCTGTCATTCCAGAGGACCCCCAGGTCCCACCTGGAGGCTGGCACCCCAAGTTTTGCCACAGGCCAGCATGGCTACCCTCTGAAGCGACAATTAATACAGCAAACGACATTAGAAACGGAAAGCAATAGCAGGGACATAAAAATGGTTTAAAGGCAGTTTGAATTCTGGAAACACTTTGAATTTTGAAAAGCCACGTTAAAACAACAGTATTAGCAACAGCAGTAAAGCGAGGTTTTGTAGGAAGAAGAATTGCCAAATGATAAGGGATTATATTCAGGGGACATGAAGGAGTTAAAGAAAGTCCCGTCCCGTCCCCGTCCCCCGTCCCCCGCTTCCTGCAGTGGGTGCTGCCACCTGCTGTCCCGTCTTACCTGTGTTATTTTAAATAAAACGTCCTGCCCTGTTGCCATCCCCTCCCCTCCCGTTGGTGACATAATGCAGAAGCCTGGTGCCTGCCGTGCCCAAACTTTCCACGCCTGCTCTCCTTCCCTACCTTTCTAGCCACCCACGCGGCCGTTTCCCACCCAGTTTGCGTGTCTGCGGAAGGAAGAACTCGTTCTCGCCTGGCACAGTGGCTCTCTGCTCCTATGCATGTGAAAATTATGGGGTAAATTACCATAAAAGAGGCTGTGATATGGGCAGGTCCAGGGAAGCCGCTGGAAAAAGTCTGGGGCAGGGAACTGAAAGGACTGGTTACATCCAAGGTTTTTGGGTGCCGATGCTAATGGGTGCCTTAAGGTAGGGACCTGATTTTCTGGGGAACGAGCACCCATATTTATTTATGTTAAATATTTCCTCCCCACCTTTCCAACCATTTCCGGTCCTCAACCCAGTTTCCAGGGCTGTGTGACCAATGTTCCCTCTAACCCGAGTTAGTGTGAGCTAGCTCAGTTTTTTAGCCTCCGTCTCACACATTTTTTTGTCTTAGCTGAGCAGCAGCCAAATTACTTGCTCACAGCTTTAATGCCAGTAGCTCAGAAAGTAGAAGTTTTGCTCACAAGACTCCACTGTTTAGAGGGAGCATTGTGTGTGACCATCCTCCAATGTGAAGAAGAGTTAGAATCCAGAATGGGGATAAGCAGAGAGGGCCAGAAATGCTGCACAAATGTATATGTAATATATGTCAATGTAACATTAGTAGGGGGCTGCGGTGGCTTAAGTGGTTAAGACACTGAACTGCAGACCAGAAGGTCGGTAGTTCAGCAGTTCAAGACCCGAGTGCCTCATGACAGAGTGAGCTCCCGTCTCTGGTCCCAGCTCCCGCCAACCTAGCAGTTCGAAAGCAAGACATTGCAAGTAGATAAATAGGTACCGCTTTGGTGGGAAGGTAACAGCATTCCGTGCGCCTCGGCGTTTAGTCATGCCGGCCACATGACCATGGAAACGTCTTTGGACAGCGCTGGCTCTTCAGCTTGGAAACAGAGACGAGCACTGCATCCCTAGAGTCGGATTCGACTGGCTTTCGAGTGAGGGAAACCAAATATTAGTAGCCCAGGCTAGCCTGATCTCGTAAGATCTTTGGAAGCCAATCAGGGTCGGCCCTGGCTAGTATTTGGATGGGAGACCTCCAAGGAAGACCAGGTCATGATGTGGAGGCAGGCAATGGCAAACCACGCCTCTTGCCTTGAAAACCTTTCAGAGTCTCCATACATCAGCTGTAACTTGACAGCAGTTTCCACCACCACCACATCGATGCAGGAGAATTACCACTCCTGTGACACATCCAATATATGTGTTCATCTACAAAGAAATGTGTAATGGCTTTGTGTTTTATACTTCTTTGTGGATGTCGTATGAAAATCTCTCTCTCTCTCTCTCTCTCTCTCTCTCTCTCTCTCTCTCTCTCTCTCGGCTGTGATCACACGCTCCTTTAGATCCGACATAGGCACAAATGCCTGACAGATCTAAAGGGAGCAATCAGACAGCAACATCTGGGAAACATCCCGCAGTCATCAGCAACCTCTGCTGCTCTGCCACAGAAGCGGAGTTAAAAGACACCAGGGAAAGTCGGGTGTTATCTAGATAAGGTGGGCCACGGGCTGACTTTCCCCAGTCTGATCTCTCAGGCACGCCATCCTGACCCCATGCCGTGTTCCCGCCCCTTCCAATATGAGCATCATCGCATACTCCATAGGGGGCCCTCAGTGCGGAGGTGCGATTGCTTGTTTATGCGCAAGGGAAACAAATGGCAAAAAAACCCACAACTCACCCACAGTTCTGTCTGATCACACAGTGACGGGCTGCGCCCGCAGCTTCAAAGGGCTGTGTGATCTCACAACTGTTTGTCAAATTCCTCCAGAGGAAATAGCCTCTCTTCCCCTGTGCTTCACCTGTTGTGTGTGTCCACAGCCTGCACACACAGAGACACATGCACACGCTCACATATGCAAATAGGATCGCCGGCTCCAAATTGGGAAATTCCTGGAGCTTTGGAAGCAGAGCCTGGGGAGGGGAGGGGAGAGAGGCGGGGCACAATGCCATAGAGTCCGCCCTCCACAGCAGCCATTTTCTCCAGGGGGAACTGATCTCTGTAGGCTGGAGATCACCCATAATTGCATGAGATCTTCAGGTCCCACCTGGAAACTGGCAACTCTATAAAAGGCTCCTGTTTTATATAGGCTCTCTCTCTCTCTCTCTCTCTCTCTCTCTCTCTCTCTCTCTCTCTCTCTCTCTCTCTCTCTCTCTCTCTCTCTCTCTCTCTCTCTCTCTCTCTCTGTGTATGTGTATGTGTATGTGTATGTGTATGTGTATGTGTATGTGTATGTGTGTAAATATATCCAAGTAGAAAAGAGCAAGAGTCCAGGAGCACCTTAAAGACCCAGAAAATTTGGGGCAGGGTAGGAGCTTTCGTGAGTCACAGCTCACTTCTTCATATCTGAAGAAGTGAGTGGTGACTCACAAAGCTCCTACCCTGCCCCAAATTCTCTGGGTCTTTAAGGTGCTCCTGGACTCTTGCTCTTTTCTACTGCTACAGACAGACTAACACGGCTACCCATCTTGATATAACTATATAGTTATATATATATACACACTCACTTTATATCTCAACTCTTCCCTAAATGGGGACCCAAGTAGCTTACATTGTTCTCCTCTCCTCACAACAACCCTGTGAGGTGGGTTCGGCTGAGAGTCGGCGGCTGGCCCAAGGTCACCCGGCAAGTTTCCACAGCAGAATGGGGATTCGAACCTGGGTCTCTTAAATCCCACATTTATATACACCAGAGGTAAGAAGCAGGTTTAGGGGGGAAGGCCAGGCAGGTCTAGTCAGACATAAATCCCATTCAATTCATTAGTGTTTGCTCCCAGGAAAGTGCTCTTAGAATTGCAGTTTTAGCTCACCACTGCGTGCAACTTTTTTAGTGTCTCCAAAAGAAGGCTCTAGTGAGGATAAAACTTGCCCTGTTCCTTGACAACTGAATGGCTCAGACTACACTGACCAAGATTTATAGCATATTTATTTATTTACAGTATATTAATATTTATAGTACATTTACAACTTTCAAGGGCCCCAGAAATACTCTGACTTCCCTCTGGGTGATTACCCAGCAAATCATAAGAAGAGTTGCCAGCCTCCAGGTGTGGCCTGAAGAACTCCTGAAAGAACAGCTGGCCACCAGACTACAGAGATCAGTTCCCTTGGAGAGCCAGTTTGGTGTCGTGGTTAGGAGAGTGGACTTTAATCTGGGAGAACCAGGTTTGATTCCCCACTCCTCCACATTCAGTTGCTGGTGTGACCTTGGGTCAGTCACAAGTTCCTTCAAAGCTGTTCTCTCAAGGGCAGTTCTCAAAAGAGCTCTCTCGGCCCCACCTACCTCACAGGGTGTCTGTTGTGGGGAGGGGAAGGGAAAGGAGATTGTAAACCGCTCTGAGACTCCTTTGGGTAGTGAAGGGTGGGGTATAAATCCAATCTCCTCCTCCTCCTCTTCTTCTTCTTCAGAGAAAATGGCTGCTTTATAGCCTCATATTCCTGCTGAGGTCCCTCTCCTTCCAGGCTCCACCACCCAACCCTCCAGAAATTTCCCAATCCGGGGTTGATAACCCTGTATCATATTATTATCATTATTATCAGTTGTCACAGTCAGATATTTGACTGGTAGGTGGTGTTCTGCAATTCGAGATCTAGCCAAGTTCTTGGGGATTGCAGAGGTATCTTCACAGGATTCTTGCTGTTCCGAGCAACACTGTCTTCTGGTGCTGAGCTGGTGTTATTTGCTCATTGCTCATAATGTCCAGGTGTTTCTTGAGACTTCTGGGCACTGCTCCAAGAGCTCTAATGACAAATAATAATAATAATAATAATAATAATAATAATAATAATAATAATAATTATTATTATTATTATCATCATCATCGTCGTCATCACTGTTTGCTGTTATTTATCTATTCATTCCATTCACAGTATTCCAATCATCCAATTTCTAGCCTGCCTCTCTCTGTTAAAGCCTTGAAATGGGTAACTAATAACAGCAATTCACAGTCAACTCTGTGAAATCACTTAAAACTATAGCCCTGTACAATCAAGAGAGAGAGAGTTTCAGACCAACGCCGGGTGCCTCCCAAATATTTTTTGCTCTCAACAGGCATTTTGTTGGTTATTAGTAAAAAAAATGCGGGAGGCGGAGGGGGAAGGCTTGTTAGTCACGCCGCTGTGCTGCAGTTTTCCTGGATAAAAAGCGTCGTGAGGGACTGAAAACATCTCTTTAATACACGATAGTCATTTTTGTACTCTTTGCTGGGGGAAAAGCAAGAAAGACACATAATCCATATTTGGTGACAAGATGAGTTCTCTGGTCTCTATATATTATGCAAATTGGATAAATTTGCCTAATTTTGCAAAATTGTGCTTTAAAAAAACACCTATTTAGTCCTAATCTCCTTTTCCTATTGTTGGGGAGAGAAGGGGGGCTTTCTGGCATATTGTGGTATGCCAGTGATTTCTAAATTAAAAGCGATCTCAAATTGCCCTGAGAGCAGACAGGTATAATCAATTTCCTCAAACCGCAGACTGAAGTGCCCAGTGATTGACATGCCCAGTAATTGGCCCCTTTGTATAGGTGTCATTTCTTTTTGCTCTCTGGTGAGTAACCAGACATGATAAATCCTAGTTTCTAAACCTTAATCTCCAATTGGGTAACCCAGATTTACAAGTGAGAATCAGGCCAGTCTCCTCAGCATGATCGGGACAATCCCAAAGAAAGACTCCACTTCTCAGAAGGGTTGTTTTGAAAGGGAGAGGCAGAATGTACTGGTTCCATCCTTCTAGGGATGCCAGCCTTCAGTTGGGACCTGGGGTCCCCCTGGGATTATATCTCCAGAGATAAAGTCTCCTGGAGAAAATGGCTGTTCAGGAGGGCAGACTCTATGGCATTGTACCCCACTGAGGTCTGTGTCCTCCATAGGCTCCACCCCCAAATCTCCAGGAGTTTCCAGGAAACTCCCACCTCCCCGCTGGTGGTCAGGGGGGACCTGGCAACCCTCTCTGAGAGTCATAGGTGAGTTTCTGCAATCCCAGCCTAGCAAATCCAGACCATGGTCTTGAGGCCAGTCTGCAAAATAATGCCACTATAGAAAAACTGAAATCCCTTTCCTTTCCAGATTGCTTGTTTGATGCCTGTTGTTTTTGTGTTTTTAAGAAGACAAAGACTTTTTTGTGGTTTGTTTGAGAGCAGTGATAAATGACACCACATGGGGACGTGGCTGTTTGGGGATGGGATTTCTTCCACTGGCCAGTTGGCCGGCGGCAGGCAGAAGTCCCCAAAATTGGGGGACTGGCAATCTGGGGACCGGCAACCCTAACTTGTGAGCCAGCTGCGGCCCTTGTGGGACAGAAAAGATCTTGCCACTGTGGTGCATGCTCCGGTTATCTTCTGCTTTGGTTCCCCCCACCCCAGCCATCTGAGGCTAGATGGGCTTCCCTGGTCATGTCACCAACATTGTGGAACTCCTTCCTCAGGGAGGTATGTCTGTCTCCCTCAATCATCGTCTTCCACAATTGTGGTCCGCCACCGGCAGATAAAGACTTTGTTTGTTTCATTTGGCATACCCCCAATAACGGTTATTGGCCCTCCTCCCTGGTTCTGGTGGGCTTATTTTGACCCATTTTTATTGAATTATTTTATGATTTTAAATGTTTGTTCCAATGTTTTAATGTTTTTACGTGTCCGTTTGTCTTTGTTTGTTACAAAATAAAAAAATATTTACCACACAAAAAAAATGTTTTTACGTGTGTCAGCTCGAGGACTCTGATCTGGTGGAAAGGGGGCATCAAGAGTTTCTAAAATAAATAAATCATTTATGATGAGGTTCTCTTTGCATAATTGATCCTCCATTTATTAGTTTGCATAATTTATTCTGGTTTTGCAAGGGCAAGGAAGAGGTAGGGAACGGAATCCTCCCCCTCCTTCCCCGGTATTTTTGTAAGAAATCGTAACTGTGTTGATGTCATGCCATGTCTTTTGCCATGAGAATTCAGACCTTCTAAACATACAAAGGAGGTCCTCCATTACAAGGAGGATCTCCACTCCCAAAAAGGAAAAAATGCACAGCTTCGACACTCATATTTTAAAAGTCACCCCTCTAACCAATAGATTTTATTTTTATTTTTTTTTTGCCTACAGTCTGTTTAGAGCGTACCTTCAGACTCCAAAGTCTTCTTTGGGCTTTTTTTTCTCGGGGAATGTGCTGGAACAGAGTTCCAGAACCTCTTTGACAAAATTATGTTAAAAATGTTTAAAAGTTCATAAGTTTTCTATTTCCTTCTTGAGAGTTCCAGCACCTCTCCCACCCCCAAAAGCCCTGAACTAAAACTGTCTTATCAACTAGAGCTGTCTCCCAAGAGTGCAACAGACAGGCACAAGCATTTACGTGAAATGCCACTTTGTAGGTGGGCTGTCAGCTCTAAGTTGAGAAATTCCTGGAGCACTGGTGGCAGAGTTTGTGGAGAAGAGGGTTTGGGGCAGAGAGGGACCTCAACGGGGCATAATGCGTAGAGTCCATGCTCCGAAGCCGCCATTTCCTCCAGGGGAACTGATCAGTGTTGTCCGGAAATCTGTTGGAACTGGCAACCCTGTTTTGCAGTCTTTGTTATTCAGCACGCTCTTAATCTGTAGATTCAAATCAGCGTGGAAAAGGTAAGAAGAAGGGATGCAGTGGTTCTGAGTCTAGAAGAGCACGGCTTATGTTAGCCTCCGATGTGGCAGCGTGCTGAGCTCACGGCCTCTTTTCCAAACCTCTCCACAGCTTGCCAGCCGGGGTTCTTTCGCCACTCGCCGGAGATGGATCAGTGCCTCAAGTGCCCCCCAAACAGCTCCTCCAGTTCTCCGGGGGCCACAGCCTGCCCCTGCCTCAGAGACTTCTTCCGGGCACCCAATGAGGACCAGACTGTTGCTTGCACACGTAAGTCCCAGTGTGGTGGGGAGAAGCGGTATCCAAGAAATGCAAACCGCTGCTTTGCAGTGTGAATCCCAAACCCCACGAGAGTCAGCATGGTGTAGTGCTTAGGGTACGGGACAAGGATCTGGAAGACCCAGGTTCGAATCCCTGCTCTGCCACGGAAGCCTCCTGGATGACTTTGGGCCAGTCTAACCTCCCTCACAGGGATGTTGTTGTGATGAAATGGAGGAGAGGAGAATGATCTTATCTGCCTTGGGTCCCCATTGGGGAGAAAGGCGCAGGGTATAAATGAAGTAAACAAAGAAATAATGTAAAGAAGGTGCTGCCTGGACTCTCTTGAAGGAAGGGCACATGAAAAAGTGACTAATAGTAACACTTGCCTCAAGATGCGTCTATTCATGAGGCTGCGAGATCCGTCCACCCACTGCATTTGATCTAATTAAACAGGGTGGAGACGTGCAAAGTCCAACACCCATTGATCCACTGATCTGAATCCCTTATCAGCCTCCAAGGTTTGCCTCACCTTCGTGCGTAAGAACTGCACTAGCCCATCGTGTGTTGGACCCAACGTTTGTTTTTATTTCACTTTATGTATATCCCGCTTTTCTCTCCAGTGATGGGGCTGCGGTGGCTCAAGTGGTTAAGACGCTGAGCTGCAGACCAGAAGGTCAGTAGTTCGGCAGTTTGAGACCCGAGTGCCACGCAACGGAGTGAGCTCCTGTCTCTGGCCCTAGCTCCTGCCAACCTTGCAGTTCGAAAGCAAGAAATCGCAAGTAGATAAATAGGCACCACTTCATTGGGAAGGTAACAGCGTTCCGCGCGCCTTGGTGTTTAGTCATGCTGGCCACATGACCATGGAAACGTCTTTGAACAGCGCTGGCTCTTTGGCTTGGAAATGGAAATGGAGATGAGCACCGCATCCCTAGAGTCGGATTTGACTGGTTTTTGAGCAAGGGAAACCTTTACCTTTCTCTCCAATGGGGACCCAAAGCAGTTTTCGGCATTCTCCTTCATTTTATCCTCACAACAACCCTGTGAGGTATGTTAGGCTGAGAGAGTGTGAATGGCTCAAGGTCACCCAGCAAGCTTCCACAGCAGAGTGGGGATTTGAACCTGAGTTTCCCCAATCTTAGTCCAACATTGGCAATATGCTATGCTTGTGATCTACGCCCAATCTGTGTAGCTGAGCTGGGCCCAAGAGTAGTGGGGAAGGAAGCAATTTAGGCTCAGGGGTCTTAGGAATAGTCATGTATCCCACAGAATGCATTAAATGTGCTTTTTAAGGCAGGGGTCACCAACCTTTCCAGACCCAGGCTCCACCTTTAACTCTATCTAGGGGTGACAACTCCAGCTTGGGAAATTCTTGGAGATTTAGGGGTAGTGTGAATAGAGGGTGAAATCTGCAGAAAGGAGGGAGCTCAGAGGGAACGTGGAACTTACCTGGCCAGTGGGGGGCTCCCAATGTCCTTCTGGGAGACTGGAATTGATGTCGGGCAACTTCTGGTAAACTGGAAGTGCCGGCCCCGACACAATGGCATCACCCAGAAGTGATGTCATCACATCAGGGGCAACGCTTTGGTTTTTGGGCAAAACTCTATGGTTAATTTGGCTTCAGACCATTAAGTTTTCCCCACAAACCAGAGCATCGCCCCCCCGACATCCCCAACTTGATGATGTCACTACCGAGTGATGTCATCACAGTGGGGCCTGCACTTCCAGTTTTACTGGAAGCCCCCCAGAAAGGTCAGTTGGGGATGGGATTTCTCCCCACTGGCCAGCTGGCCAGCAGTGCAGAAAAGCCTGTGAAAGCGGGGGTTCCCCCACCCCCACCGGAGGACTGGGAACCCTAATGTGGAGCAATAGAATCTGCATGCTGAAGCTGCTGTTTCCTCCTGGGAGGCTGTAGACTGGAGATCCGTTGTAATTCCAGGAGGACTCTAGACTCCTCCTGGAGGTTGATCGGTATAGTTTGCAGCATGAGATTCGGTAAGTTGCAAGCACATGCCATAAGGTGACATGACATCACATTCCTCTGACAGGAAGAGGAGGAGCTAGAGTCTCTGGACTTGCCCATGCTATAAAAGAATCTTGTCCACCTCCACCTTAACCCCATCTGGTTGTCCTGTGTGCAAAGATAGACAGGAGATGTTGCCCCGTTGCTTTTTACAGAAGCAGAATAGCAGCAGGTGTTCCCAAAAAACAACAACGACAACAACAAAAGGACAGCTCTGTGGGGACTTGCAGCCAGTAGGTAGGGCTCTGCAGCCCACCTAAGGCTCTCGACCAAGGGGCCAGGGTTGCCAGTCCCCCGGTGGGTGCAGGGGATCCTCTGCCCTGGCTCCTCTTTCCCGCCTCCACTCCAAGCAGCAGTGGGATTAAAAAAAACATGGCTAAAATGGGACAATGGTGTGAGGTCACTTCTGGGGAAAACCATAGCGTTTCCAGCAATTCCTAGAGAGGCGAGACATCAGTCCCTGATTTCCCTCAAAGTGACATCACGCTTAACAACGTCTGCTTTGAGATTTTCAAAGAGAGGCCCTGACCTGGATAGCCCAGGCAAGCCTGATCTCGTCAGATCTTGGAAGCTAAGCAGGGCCGACCCTGTGCCACGGGCCGGGATGCAGGTGGGGCTGGGATGCAGGCAGGGCAAAAGAAAGAGAGGGAGAGAGAGTCCAAGTCCAGTCCAAAGTCAAAGCCAAGGGGTAGCCAAGTAATCAGGAGTCCAAAACACAAACCAAGAGCGTAGTCATTCTAAGCTGTGGTCGAGAAGCCAGGGGTCCAGAGCACGGATCAGGAATCGGGAGTACAGGTGAGGTAAGTGCGGAGCGTCGTCAAGTTGACTAGTTGCTGGCACACGGAACCAGCATTGGGTGGGGAGCTAAATACCCCGTAGGTACCTGTAGGTGCCGCTGTCAATTAGCGCTCAGCGTGTGCATCCCGGCTCCTGCTAGAACTCAGGGCTGAGGGACCGCCTGCTATGCAGGCGCGCCTCCCTTCACCGGGATGCTAAGTCCTGGCAGAGCCGGTTCTGTAAGCATGCCACCTGTGGAGGCGGATCAGGGGAGCTGTCTGCCGGGCATTGTTCTTCCTCAGCTGTTACTGAGGTGGGCGGCAAGGATACACTGACGGGCTCTGGGGTTTCAGATGTGGGTCCTGTTGGCGCCGGGAGTTCATCCTCGGCAGCACTCAGTTCATTCTCAGCAGCACTCATGACACGCTGGCACGTACTTGGAAGGGAGACCTCCAAGGAATACCAGGGCCAGGATGCAGATGCAGGTGGTAGCAAGCCACCTCTCTGAAACATCCAAGCCCCACTAGGGGTCGCCAGAAGTCAACCATGACTTCCAGGTACACACAAACAAATAATCAAAAAAAGAAAGATTTCCACAGAGAGGTACCAGAGCTTCTTCGCGGGCCGCAGCTTTAATGCCCACTCTCCTTTGCTTTTGCAGGCCCCCCTTCTGCCCCACGCAATCTCAGCGCCTCTCTTTTGGGGAGTCAGCTTTCCCTCGCTTGGAAGCCGCCCCTCGACCAAGGCGGCCGCAAGGATCTCTCCTACAGCGTCACTTGCGAGAACTGCAGGCACCTGTTGTGCGAACCCTGCGAGAGCGGCGTGGCGTTTTCCCCCGGCGCATCAGGCCTGACCAGTCCGTCCGTGGTTGTGGATGGCCTGGAGGCTTACAGCAATTACACCTTCACCGTACGAGCTCACAATGGGGTGTCGGCGCTCAGCCCCACCTCGCGCAGCAGCGCCAGTTCGGCCGTCCCGGTCACCGTGGGGCACGCAGGTGAGTCACTGGGAAAGGCAAGGGGAAGAGAGGAGAGCAGCCAAAGCAGAGGGAAATAGCCGTCGTATCCGACGTCTCCTTGGCTTTGTGCTGCCAGTTTTGTGTGTGTGGATGTGTCTCGAGCACGCAACTGTCATTGGGGGGAGTTAGGTGAGGCTGGTGAAGCAAGTTGAGAGTGCTGCAACTCGACGGCACATCATCACCATCATCATCATCATTATTAAATGGGAGGCCGACAAGAACTTGCAGGGATTTCATTTGTCCCTCTCCCCACACCGTACGGGCTTTTCCTCTTTCCCTCCCTCTAGCAGCCCCTGCAAGCATCTCCCCTTTTTGTGTTTCCTCGTCTCCTTCCCACAGTGGCTCACAAAGGCTCATCCCCTCCCACAGATTTTGTTAGTCTTTAAGGTTCTACTAGACTCTTGCTCTTTTCTACTGCTACAGTTTGGTGTAGTGGTTAAGTGTGTGGACTCTAATCTGGAGAACTGGGTTTGATTCCCCTCTCCTCCACTTGCAGCTGCTGGATGACCTTGGGCAAGCCATAGTTCTGGCACAGCTGTTCTTGAAAAAAGAGCAGTTTCTGTCAGAGCTCTCTCAGCCCCACCCACCTCACAGGGTGTCTGTTGTGGGGAGGGGAAGGGAAAGGAGTTTGTAAGCCGCTCTGAGACACCTTTGGGTAGTGAAGGGCGGGGTATAAATCCAATCTCCTCCTCTTCTCTTCTACATACAGACTAACATGGCTACCCACCTTGATCTATCTCCTTCCCACATGTCTACCTATTTTCAGCCTCTCCCCACGTTGGCTGACACTGAGGCACGAAAGCCTCAGCAATGGTGTCTGAGGTTGCCAAGCAACCAAAAAGAGCCCCCGGGATCTCACAGCATAGTCTCATGAGATCTCAGTTGTTGTATTGGGTATTTTTGTTTTATTTTGTTTTTAAAGTTGCAGACATTGCTTCTATGATTTGGGAGGTTAGCCGCCCCCATTTTTTTAAAGGTTTTAGATTTTTCTGCAAACCTTGGGCTTCCCCGCTCCATTCTCAGAAACAACTCCCTCTCCGTACATGGCCCTGTGGCACATATTCCTCATCTTTATTTTGGCCCTGAGAGGTCCAGCACCTCCTACCGTCAGAATGGTTGTCTGGAGAGGTCCATTGCCTCCTACAGCCAGAATTAAGTATTGCAAGCTGTATTAAGTATTGGTACGTATTTTATTCAGGCCAAGTTAGGGATAGATACATGATATACATTAGGCATTTGAAATCCTTCAGAAGGGGTATACAAATGCTAAGCATCACATAAGTGTCTTGGAATGGGGAGGTCTAGCTTCCCCAGGAACATGTGGCAACCGCAAAAGTCTACCATGCCACTTGTGGAAATCCTACACTACTATACAACCTATCTACCGTTCCCATTTTTTTGCACTGTTCCTTCTAGGGTTGCCAGCCCCCCACTGCAACAGAGGGAACTCCTGCCCCCATGACCCCACGCTGCCAATCAGTTGCCTGGTGGGGGAATTTACCAGGAACAGGAGGGAGGCCCCGAATATAATGTCACTGATGATATGGCAATGCCACTTCTGGTGTGTACCAGTAGTGATGCCATCACATTGGTGATACTGTGGCGACCCTCTGGTATTTGGACAAAAAACTTTATAGTAGAAGCCATTTGCCATAGAGTTTTTGTCCAAATACCAGAGTGTCGCTGCAGCTTCGCAATGTGATGATGTCACACTCAATGCTACTTCCTTCACAGGACTTAGGGAAGCATATATGGTTTAGCCTCGCACCCTTCAACATGTGAGATACAGGGTTGCCAGTTCTGTGTTGGGAAATGCCTGGTGATTTTTGGGGTGGAGCCTGAGGAGGGTGGGGTTTGGGGAGGGGAGGGACTTTAGTGGGGTATAATTTATTTATTTCTTGACCATCCTTCCCTGTTTGCACAGGGCTCAGGACAGTTTACAACAAATTAATGCCGTACACTGTGAAATCAGTTAAAACCATAAAACTTCAGTATTAAAAAGATTCAAGCATTTAAGTATTTTAAAGACATTGTGAAAACAAGATGGCGGAGCGAGCATTCAGTCATGGGGAGGAGGGGAGGGTGCCAGGCAGATGTAAGGAACCCTCGCTGGCCTCAACCAAAGGCCTGGCGGAACATCTCTGCCTTACATGCCCTGTGAAACTTCACGAGGTCAGACAGGGCACGGATGTCATTCGGCAGAGAGTTCCACCAGGCTGGGGCCAGGGCAGAAAAGGCCCTGGCCCTGGTCGAGGCCAGCTGGATATCTATGCCACAGAGCCCACCTTCCGAAGCAGCCATTTTCTTCAGGTAAACTGATCCCTGTTGCCTGGAGATCAGTCGTAATCCCAGGACATCTCCAGCCACCACCTGGTAGGTGAGGGTGAAAGGTCACCCAGGGGGCTCTGCCATCTTCTTTTGTGTCTGCTCAGCAGAACCGTATCTGTTCCCTCTGCAAAGGCCACACAGTTCTGACTGGAAAGGCCTCAAGTTCACGTTAGCTTGCCAGATAGCCTCAGGATTGTTTCCCGAATCCCTGTTATGCCTGCTCAGGCCCACCAGGGGCTGCTGTCACAAGCAGCAGCAAATGTAATCTGCAAAATTTTTGCTCTAGCCTCTCTGGAAGAGGGGAAAATCCCTGTTCCTGAAGCAAGGGATTGCTGGGGGTAGGAAACCTCTTTGAACATTGCTGCTGAAATGCCATAGTTGTGACGACACCCCCCACCCCACCCCAAATCTCTTCTGAGGGTTTTCTTATTGCAGAAATCAGGTGTTCTGGAAGGGGGGGGGGAAGGTTGCAGGTAAATGTAAGAGATTTGCTATTTTGTGAATGCACAGTAAGAACATAAGAAGAACTCTGCTGGATCAGACCAGTGGTTGGTCCAGCATGCCGTCTCACATAGCAGCCAGTCAGTTCCTCCGGAGGTCCAGCAACACGACACAGAGGCCGAGACCGTCCCCTGATGTTACCTCCTGACACTGATTTTGATTTCAGTTGCTGGTTGGTGACACACTCGTCCAGAAATATTGGAAACTTTATGCCAGATGTTAAGATCAGTGAAGATTTACGTGCGAGAGCAGTTACCATGTTAAGAGATCCATGGCCTGCTTTATAAACTTTCATCATCTCACACAATCAGTGCTCCCTCTAAGCTCTGGAGTCTTGTGAGCGAGAATTCTACTTGGTGTGCTACTGGCATTAAAGCTGTGAGCCAGCGATTTGGTTACGGCATAAATTAGTTTGCTCTGGAGCCATCTTTCCTGAGCTAAGGCAAAAATGTTTGAGCCGGAGGCTAAAAAACTGTGAGCTAGCTCACACTAACGCAGCTTAGAGGGAACACTGCACTCAATATATTAGAAAACAACACCTGGTCAAGACTGATGTATATTATTTTCTGGATGTGTTTTTTTTTTACAGTCTGCATTGACCATTGAGCACAGCCCTTGAGGCCAAAACACATATGGTCTTGTGCTGGTCATTCGACATGCTCATCAACTTTGGGAAATCATTACAGCTTATGTAAAGCTTGTCCTGACTCTGAATGCAGCCTGAAATTCAGGCCTTGTGTTTTTAATTTTACAATTGTGAACACCATGTAATAAACATTTATTTTGATATTATTTTAACGGGCTGTAGCTTGACCCTTGTAGCATTTTCAGTATATTTCAGGTTGATCAGTTTTCAGGCTGATCGCTAGAGCATCAGCCAGTGACGTGCCCGATGTGATGACGTCACCTCCAGATGACATCATCCCACCGGGCACATTGGCCTGAACCGGGCGCTTTGCGGGTGGGGTTCCCCCTGCTGGCCTGATCTGGACCAGCGGGTTGGGGCCCTTTTGGCGGGAAAACCCCCACCCCCCTGGGGGACTTGGCAGCCCTGTCAGTCAGTCTCTATCTATCTATCTATGTATCTATCCATCTATCCATCCATCCATCTATCCATCTATCTATCTATCTATCTATCTATCTATCTATCACTGCTCATACAGCTGTCGCCTTAAGCAGAAAATCTTTTGAGTCAACTTCCCACAGGCTTCTGCTGTCAAGTCTGTGGGATTCCACCCCCCCCGGCTCCTAATGGTGGGGTGTGTGAAAAGGGGCCCTTCCCAACCTCTGCGATTTCCTGCTTTTCATGACCTGGATTCCTCCTGCCCCACCTCTTCCCTTCTCATGGGAACAGCAAGCCCGGTCTGCCTCAGAAACAAGAATTTCCAGGCCTGCTTTTCCCCTTAGTGGGTGTGGACTTTTGCCATTTTATCCTCACAGCAACCCTGTTTGGGTGAGGTTAGAGAGGGAGGCGATTGCTATCCCGTGCCCCCTCTCCCCCCCACCATGATATTCATGCCTATCTGGATGACATTTTTTTAGTAAATAGGGTTGCCGGGTCTGAGTTTGGAAACTCCTGGAGATTTGGGGGCTGGAGCCTGAGGAGCTCAGAGGGGGTATAATGCCAGAGTCCACCCTCCAAAGGGGGAACTGGTCTCTGTTGCCTGGAGACCAATTGTAATTCCAGGAGATCTCTGACCACCACTTGGAGCAGGGCTTTTTTTGTAGAAAAAGCCCAGCAGGGACTCATTAGCATAATAGGCCACACCCAACAGTAGAAACTTATTAGCATACCCCTGATAGCACAGTTCATTAGCATATTAGGCCACACACCCAAGTTACCAGAAGTGTGGTCATCCAGCCACACCCACCTTTTGCTTCTTATTCTGTTTGCCTTGTCTGTTGTCAAAACCCAGGGCTTTTTTACTAGCAGGAACTCCTTTGCATGTTAGGCCACACAACCCTAATGTAGCCAATCCTAATGAGTTTCTGCTGTTAGGTGTGGCCTATTATGCTAATGAGTTCCTGCTGGGCGTGGCCAACTTGGGAGGCTGCCAGAACTCCGTTCCTGTGTGTTCCTGCCCCAAAATAGCCCTGACCTGGAGACAGGAAACCCTATTAATGAATGTTGCATTTTAATAGAAGGCGCAATTACATATCCACTCAAGGAGTAAATTCAAAAAAGATCACTCATAAGCTTCTAAATGCCCAAACGACATTTATTTTTGGTTTAAAACGTTCGTTTGCCACCTTTCCAGCAATTAACAATGAAATTGATAAAACCACCCAAATACAATATTCGCAGTTATTCCGATATTCAATATATTCTGATATTTAAATATCTGAAAGGCTGTCATTTGGAAGAGGGCAAGGAGCTGTTCCAGTTGGCAGCAGAGGACAGGACCCGAAGCAACGGGTTTAAATTACGTGCAGAAAGGCATCGGCTGGATATTAGGAAAAACTTTTTCACAGTCAGAGTGGTTCAAAGGTGGAATCGGCTGCCTAGGGAGGTGGTTAGCTCCCCTTTACTGGCAGCTTTCAAGAAGAGGCTGGACGAATATTTGTCAGAAATGCTTTAGGCTGGTCCTGCATTGGGCAAGGGGGTTGGATTAGATGGTCTGTGTGGCCCCTTCCAACTCTATGACTCTATGATTATATAAATGGAAGTAGCAGTGACTCTAAAAAAGCCACATTTCCTCCCTGCTTTGAACTGAATATAATTAGTTAATGCACCAGTCACCCAGGGCGAGAACCGTGGAGTTTGTTTATCCCTTTACAATGTTAGTAACCCACTTTTCATGACTCTAGGGAAGAAAATTCCACCACCACCACCCAAAACGCACACAAATGAGCACGGGGGGCAATGCGCCACATAGTTTTCCTGGTGCTCCAGCGCAGCTTCTGTTCATTTTAATGAGGTTTGCGAAGGAGAACATCTCAATGGACTGACCCCACGTTATTGTGTGTGTGAAGGGGGGGCAGGTAATATTGGAATTATCTATCGCTGGCCCTGAAATATATATCTCTGTCCTCCACAAATTCACCATAATAATCTAAATGTTACATCCAGAAGAGCCAGGAGCCTCTTTCTTGGCAAGTTACACCGCAGTCCTAAACAGAGATGCACCCTTTGGAGCCCATGCACTTCAAGAGATGTAAAAGGGCGCAACTCTGGGTAGGATGGCACTGCTACTGCTAGCATTAGTCAGATGCTTTTTGTGTCCCAGACACTGTCTCCGACATTAGACGGATGCCAAAGCGGTACACGTGAAAGGGTACATAGTGGAGCCTGGTGAATTCCAACCCCTCGTCAGATCTGACTGTCTCCGCCACTATTAGAGGCCTCCTGGCCTAATTGAAACATGATGTCTACAAGGCAGAAAGAGTTACTGGCGAAATGTTGCACTTGTTTAGCATCTCAGCTGGGTCATTATCCATGCAAAGCAGCTGCACGTGCTTAGATAGCATGCCAGAGGTCCATAGCCCAGACAGGGGTTGCACCAGTGTGCTAATTAAGAGTGCATTGCTGCTTCGCGGAGGTAGCAGCCCAGTTTAATGGAGACGCTGTGCGAGCTCAGAATTGCCCAGGTGACTTCTTTTGATTTCCCAGCATCACGTTTTAAATGGGGCTTCAGGTGGTCACCTCATCTTGATTCATAGCAGGGGCCCCAGCTCTTTGGGGAATTCGCTAGAAGGAATTTGACCAAACCAGCTCCAGGCAAAGCAGTGACATACCAGAGCTCTTGCTAAAGGCATATGGGCAATGCTTCCTCTAAGCTGTGGAGTCGTGTGAGCAGAAATTCTACTTTGTGAGCTACTGGCATTAAAGTTGTGAGCGAGCGATTTGGCTGCTGCATAAATTAGTTTGCTCTGTAGTGCTCCTTCCTGAGCTAAGACAAAAATGTGTGAGCTGGAGGCTCGAAAACTGTGAGCTAGCTCACACTAACTCAGCTTAGAGGGAGCACTGCATGTGGGGGCGGGAGGTGTGACCTAGGGATGCCAGCCTTCAGGTGGGACATGGGGATCCACCGGAATTCCAGCTCATCTCCAGACTACAGAGATCTGTTCCCCTGGAGAGGATGGATGCTTTGGAGGGTGGACTCTGTGGCATCGTTGGTCCCTCAGGCTCCATCCCCAAATCTCTAGGAGTCTCCCAACCTGGACCTGGCAACCCTAGAGGCGTCTGAAGGGAATCCCAACCTGCTGACAGAGTAGGTTGTTCGTTGACCCTCTGCCCTTTCTTTACACGCAGCTCCTATCACGGTGTCCTACCTCAGTATGGTGAAACGGAATGACAGCAGCCTCTCCGTCAGCTGGCAAGCACCACACAGCCGCAGCCAGAACGCCGTGAGCTTTGAGGTCATGTACTTTGAGAAGGTGAGATGCCCTCTTCTTCTTATCCACCCAGGGGAATGCTGATCGTCACTTTGGGGTCAGGAAGCAATTTTTCTCCAGTTTGGCCAGGGATGCTGGAGGGTTTTTTTGTCATCTTCTGGGCATGGAGCGGGGGTCACTGCGGGTGTGGAGGGGAAGGTATTTGTGGGTCTTCTGCATTGTTCAGGGGGTTGGATTAGATGACCCTGGAGGTCCTTTCCAACTCTATGATTCTATGATTCCCCTTTGTCTGCCAACACCATGAGCATTTTGTCATGGGTTTCATAAGCTACTCGGATCCTGTAAAAAAGGTGGGGGGTCCACAGTCTTGTTGAGCCATTTGGCACTTTTGGAATGCTGAGAAAGGGCAGTGGGCCGTACAACAAAACGGCTGCCGTGGGGAGCTGTGACCAATCACCTCTTTGGAGAGCTGCCCTAGGAGACCAGTTACTGAATATTGGGATGTTCCAAGGCAAGCCTCATCCAAAGATGGAAGCGGTTGTTTCTGAATGGCTGGTCCCTGCAGGCCCAAAGGGGTCCTCCAAAGTACATTCTGTTCCAGTCCTATGGAGGATAGCCAGGACTGGCCCATTGCTTTGGGGGAAAGGTGTTTTGGGGGGGAAGCGTATTGGCAGGCACCAGATTGGGGGTCCTTGCCATAAGGCAATGAATTATTATTATTTTTGCTCCCCTCAGGGAGAAGAGAAACTCTACACTGTCCACCACCTCCAGGAACCCAAAGTGACCTTGGTGAACCTGCAGCCCGACACAGCCTACATTTTACGTGTGCGCTCCGTCACCCCCCTTGGAAACGGGCCGTTTTCACAGGAACAGGAATTCCGCACCCTGCCACAAGGTAGGGCCTTGATGTTGCAGTGACGAGTTAAGGAGGGATTAAGAGCATAAGAATGTAAGAAGAGCCCTGCTGGTCCAGACCAGTGGCCCATCTAGTCCAGCATCCTGTTTTCTGCAGGCCAAGACAAGGGCTTCCCTTGATGTCGCCTCCTGGCACTGGGTTTCTGAAGGCGGAGGTCCCCCTCAGTCACGATGGCTTGTAGCCACTGATAGACCTGGTCCTCCATGAATCCGTCTAATCCCCCTTCTAGAGTTTTCTGTGCCAGTTCCCGCCAGCAAATTCCACATTTTGATCACTTGTATAACAAAGTTATACAAAGTTATACAAAGTTATACAAAGTTGAGCTGCGGTGGCTCAAGTGGTTAAGACGCTGAACTGCAGGCTGTGGTCAGTAGTTCAGCAGTTCAAGACCCGGGTGCTGCAAGACGGAGTGAGCTCCCATCTCTAGTTCCAGCTCCTGCCAACCTAGCAGTTCGAAAGCGAGAAATTGCAAGTAGATAAATAGGTACCACTTTGGTGGGAAGGTAACAGCGTTCCGTGCACCTTGGTGTTTAGTCATGCCAGCCACATGACCACGGAAACGTCTTCAGACAGCGCTGGCTCTTTGGCTTTGAAACGGAGATGAGCACCGCAACCCTAGAGTCGGATTCGACTGGCTTTCGAGCAAGGGAAACCTTTACTATAACAAAGTATTTCCTTTTGTCTGTCCGGAATTTACTGCCCGTCAGTTTTGTTGTGTGCCTGGCGTTCCCGGTAGATTCAGGTGGGGTAGCCATGTTGATCTGAAGCAACAGAACAAAGTTTGAGTCCAGTTTGAGTCCAGTTTAAGACCAGCAAAGCTTTAATTCTTATATCCAAAGCTTAAAACTTATACCCAGAATTCAACTCTGTTGGTCTTAACTGTGCCACTGTATCCAAACTTTGTTTCCTTGAGTTCTACGTCCTTGTTAATGGACTTGTTCACAGAAGTAATTTCTTTGAGCATCCTCATTCCACGTAAGTTCCCCAAGCGTGGATTCCGATGGACACATTTTCCAATTATGAAGCGGCCGGGCTCCTTCAGAGGAACAGGCTTCATCCCAGCGGAGTTCTTCGTAGCCACTTAATTTTGGGAAATGTGGTTTTCTTTTAAGTATGCGGGTGGTAGAGCCTAAACCTATGGTAGGGCCCTTCAGACAGGCACAGCAAACTGGAGTATTTGTGGCATCTTAAAGGGTGCATTCAGATGCACCATTTGAACCGCTTTCAGCACGCCTCAGGAACGGATTTTATTTGTGCATTCACATGCCCAACATCTGCACACCGTCCCCAGCCGTGGCTTTCTGGAGCAAACCCCCTTTATACCCGGAGTATTTTGATACCACTTACCAAGTGGTGTTTTCCTGATTCTCCGGTTTCGAGCTGCACTTTTCTGACATCTGATCACTCCATCGAGCCACTTCTGGGTGCTTCAACCCCCCCTCCCCTCTGGGAAGTTGCCCCAGGCTTCCGGTTTTAGTCCGCCATTTTTGTGTATGCCTTGGCGGTGTGCGCTTGGGCAGAGCTCCACTCCTAAGTTAATGAAAGAAAAGCTTAAATGGTGCCCAGTTTAAGCATTTAGACAAGTCCGGGATCTCAGGGAGGCCAGTTTCGGAGTGAAAGTTTAAAGAGAAGTCTTCATTTAAAGTTTAAAGGGACGTGTGGAAATCGTTGTTCTGCGCATGCGTGAAAATTTTAGCTCTAGAGAGGGCTGCCTGTGCGCATGCTCTAACAGAGAGGGGGAAAAAACCACCTGCGTGTGGTCGGTGGGGAGCCCAGAACGAGGTCAGTGTGATCGCGATTCTCCAGGTTAAAAAAAAACCGCATCAGACCAGAGCAATCTAAACTGCTCCAGCACGCTGTCTGAATGCACCCAAAGGCTAACAAGGTTTTTATTTCAGCCTGAGCTTTCACAGACTGGGTGGTGGTGGTGGTAAGTGCCATCAGGTCTCAGCCAACTTATGGTAATCACAGCTAGGTCACAGCCACAAAGATGGTAACAAAAAGAAAAACCACAAGGAAAGCAGCAATGACATGTGCTTATATAATTACAAAAATAGATACATATTCATTCACACCAAGCGAAAAAATACAAACATTTACAGTATATTGGAATAATCAGAACAATAAATCCCATTAGACAGTGTAACAGGTGAGAAAAACTATAACGGTATGAGTTGACGAAAATCTCCAGAGTTCAAATTCCGTTTCGAAGAGACTCCCTCTGAACGTCATCAAACTTTTAGAGTGGCAACTAACAACAAGATGTTTTCTTTGGCTTCCAATAAATATTCATTCCAATCTGATGATATCCTGATCCATGGTCTACAAATATATCTACTTAGACAGGCATATTCCCTAGTAACTAGGGAACTAGGTGATGGAAAATAGTAATACTTATAGTTAGTTATTCCCATATTACAGACTGCGGCCGCTTCGCAGGAATGGGGGAAGAGGTCGAGACGAGCATGGAAAACTATGGAGGGCACCAGCTGAGATTAAAAAAAACGTTGCTGTTCTCAACCAAAAGCCTGGCGGAACACCTCTGCCTTGCAGGCCCTGTGGAACTGCATAAGATCCCGCAGGGCCCTGATGGTATTTGACAGAGAGTTCTGCCAGGTTGAGGCCAGGACCAAAAAGGCCCTGGCCCTGGTCGAGTACAGACGGATATCTTTAGGGCCAGGGGACCACCAGCGTGTTGTTATCCAAGGAGCATAGCATCATTCTCTCTTTTTTTTTAGGTCAATGGCAAACCAATTCCTCCAGTGCAAAGGTTTAAAAAGCAGCATAAAACACAGAGCCACTTGGATCATGAATGCAAAAAGCCCTCCCCCTTTTAAAAAAAAACAACCCTCATTTTGCGGGGCAACAAAACCCGGACGACTGTCCCTCGAGCCAGTGAGGAGAATTGTGCATACACAGAAATAGTCTTCTTGTATAAATTTCTCTGCGGCACACGCGGGTGGACGAGTCCCCTCTTCAGATCTACACACAGGAAGGCCTTTTTTTTTCAGATGCTGAAATCCTCTCCTTTGGCCCTCCGAGAGCAGAGATTGGATTCAGCAGCCCACACCTTTCCTTTCCGCGCCAAACAGCGGGATAGCAATATTTGAGCTTTATTTTTAAAAATGGCTATTCCACCCCTTTCTGTTGGATCCGAACCACGGCAGCGTCTTTCAAAGGTGATTTTATTTAATCATCTGCGAACGCGGCGCAGGCCGTCCAGTCAAAGTATCCTTTCTGTGCCTGACTTCAGAGAGCCCCCCCCCCCGCACCCACGCAGAGATAAAGCAGCCGAGGGAAGAGATACTTTAATTTTTCATTTCCTTGCTTGAGGGCATTTATAATCTTCTAAGTTAAAAGCCTTCACATCCACTTTCTGCGCCGGCTCCTTTCTAAATATTAATGATAAATGCACATACATACAGATACACACACACACCCCTTGCGCAACTGAGCATGACTATTTCCGCAGCGGGAGCTAAATGATTATACCACAACTGCCCCGGTAATATTTACTGAATCGTGTATCGAATAAAGGTCACGGAATTTCTGAATCATCTGACAAACTCCCAGGATGTTCCAATTCATATAAACCCCTCGCAATGACGACACAGTTAATGGTTTGCTTAGGGAAAGACAGATTTGGAAGAAGAAGAAAAGACAGATTTGGAAGAAGAAGAAAAGGTGGCAGAGACTGAGAGACGGGGGGTGGGGGTGGAAGCGCCTCTGCTTTGTATGCAGAAGGTCTCAGGTTCAATCTCCCACTTCTCCAGGTAACAGGTGGTATGAAAGACTTCACTCGAGATCCTAGAGAATCTTAGAACCATAGAATCGGCAGGGGCCGTCCAGGCCGTCTAATCCAACCCCCTGCTCAACCCAGGATCAGCCTAGAGCGTCCTGGACAAGTGTTCGTCCCGCCGTTGCTTAAAGACGGCCAGTGAAGGGGAGCTTACCGCCTCCCCAGGCAGCTGATTCCACTGTTGCACAACTCTTACTGTGAAAAAGTTTTCGCGAATATTCAGCCGGTACCTTCCCGCCCTTAATTTTAAACCCATTCTTGCGAGTCCTCTCCTCTGCTGCCAACAGGAACAGCTCCCTGCCGTCCTCTAAGTGACAACCCTTCAGATACCTAAAGAGAGCCATCATGTCCCCCCTCAACCTCCTCTTCTCCAGACTGAACATTCCCAGGTCCCTCAGCCTGTCCTCACAGGGCTGGGTCTCCAGGCGCCAGATCATCCTCGTCACTCTCCTCTGCACCCGCTCCGTTCCGTCCGCATCCTTTTTGAAGTGACCCCTGCTAGTCAGAATTGACAGTGCTGACTTTAATAGACCAATGGACTCTCAGCAGGGTATCCAGCATCCAGGCGGCACCTAGGGATTTCGCAATATTACAGTTGATCTCCGGATGACCGAGATCAGTTCCCTGGAGGAAATGGCTGCTTTGGAGGGTGGACTGCAATGCTCCCTCTAAGCTGTGGAGTCTTGTGAGCAAAAATTCTACTTTGTGAGCTCCTGGCATTAAAGTTCTGAGTGAGCGATTCGGCTGCTGCATAACACTGGTGGACTGTATGGCATTATAAACTGGTGAGGCCCCTCCCCTTCCCAAACTCTGCCCTCCCCAGGCTCCACCCCCAAAATCTGCAGGCATTTCCCGACCCAGAGCTGGCAACCTTAACTCTCAGAATAAGGAAGCTTCTTGTGCACGTGACATCCTAAGTGCATATTGGGCATCAGCTCTCCCTCCTGCTTTGGGGAAATTCTTATATAGAAATGGTATTGTTTCTATATTCAATAATTTGTGCATTGTTATTAAAAAGCCTTAAAAGCATTGCTTCCAATACTGCTTTTTGGCACTGAAGCTGGTCTTCAGAGTTTTCTTGCCCAAGAATGCATGCCCTGCACTTTGGTCCTTCTGTCCATTCACTGTGGATTGGCTTCTGATTTTCCAGGTCCCCCCTGGACACCAGCGGGGGATGTTGGGGTTAGGGTTGCCAGATCCAGGTGGGGAAACTGAATATTTGAAGATGGAGCCTGAGGAGGACAGGGACCTCAGTGGGGAACAATGCCATGGAGTCCACCCTCCAAAGCATCCATTTTATCCAGAGGAATTGATCTCTACAGTCTGGAGATAAACTCTAATTCCAGGGGATCCCCAGGTCCCACCGGGAGGCTGGCATCCCTAGACTGGAATGATGGCTGTCACCAGCCTCCAAAGGACTTTCCATCCCCCAGAATTCCCTCCATATCGCTGGGACACCTGCACTTATGAGTTGGTAGGAAAAGAAGATAAGAGATTGGATTTATACCCTGTCCTTCACTACCTGAAGGAGTCTCAGAGCAGCTTACAATCTCCCTTCCCTTCCCTGTGAGGTAGGTGGGACTGAGAGAGCTATTTCGAGAACTGCTGGTGAGAGAACAGCTCTGAGAGCACTTATAATTTACCAAAGGTCCGTGCTCCTAACCACTGCACCAAACTGGCTCTACACCACAAGAGGCCTGTGGAACTAGGACTGCCAGCCTTCAAGCGGGGCCTGGAGGGCTGCGGAAATCAAAATTGGTCTCTAGACCACAAAGATCAGTTCCCCTGCAGAAGATGGCAGCTTCAGAGGGTGGACTCTTTGGCATTACATCCCTCTCTTCTCCAAACTCCACCCTCTGCAGGCACCGCCCCCAAATCTCCGTGAAGTTTCCAAGCCAGAGCCGTCCACTGTAGCTGCACTGTTTTGATGAGGCTGGTTCAAAGGAGCATTAATAGAAGCAAAGGTGGTTGCAGGTGAGGGGGGGTTACAGAGGAGACAGGCAGGTGGGATGGGACATCGTAAGGGGTGGGCCCCAGGGTGGGGGCTGGAGATCTCCTGGAATTACAACTGGTCTCCAGATAGGAGAGATCAGTTCATCTGGAGCGAATGGCTGCTTCGGACGGTGGACTCTGTGGCATTATATCCCATTGGAAGTCCTTCCCCTCCCCAAATCCCGCCCCCCTCAGGCTCCGCCCACAAACTCTCCATGCATCTTCCAACTCAGAGCTGGCAGGCGACCCTCTTTGGGCCCCCTCCAGATCTGCCACCCGAGTCACCCGTCTCAGTTGGCCTCACTGTAGAGCCAGCCCTTTAGACGTCTCAGGGAAACGGTGGGCCAGTGAGAATTCCCCGATACGTGTGCACAAATGTTTAGGAGCCTGTGACTGCCCTTCACATTTCGTGCAGGCAGCTCCAGCATTGCTGCGGCAGAACACGAAGCCGTTCCGTCTCCAAAGGGAAAGACTTTGCCTTAATCTTCCTTTTGCAGAACGGATCTGAAGATACTCCCGGTTCCTTCTATCAAATACACAAAGTCAAATAGCATTTCTTTTTTTTTCGGGGGGGGGGGGGATGTGAAGTTCCAAAGGCAGCTGCTGTCGGCTCAGCCCACTCTCGCACACGATGACGCAGCACAAGCCCCAGCTGCCGCCTGAGCCCTGCAAGTGACTTCTACAAGTGACCTTTCAATAATAATGAAAGGCACGACATCCCATCTGGATAGAACAGACGTGCCGTTTTCCAAAAAAGTGGACTTGACGTGCACTCGGCTGCAGATGGAAGGGCTGATGGGGAACAGATGTGCAGGCTCTGTGGGTCCTAGAACCAAACCAGATTAAACTAAAATGAAAGTTTTACATAATGACATGAGTAGAGGGTTGCCAGCTTCCGGCTGGGTAATTCCTGGAGATTGGGGGGGGAACCTGAGGAGGAAGTGGGTTTGGGAAGGGGAGGGCCCCCGGTGGGGTATAATGCCTGAGAGTCCGCCCTCCACAGCACCTTTTTTCTCCCAGGGAACAGATCTCCGTAGTCCGGCAATCGGGTGTAATTATGGGAGATGTTCAATCTCTACCTGGAGATTGGCAACCCTGCCCCCCAGGGCTTCCCAAACTGCCACCAAGATTTTTTTCCTCTTGAGAGAGTTCAACCACGAAGACTGGTATCCGAAGGAGTGAGCAGCGACTCACGAAAGCTCCTCCCCGGCCACGTATTTTGTTAGTCTTTAAGGTGCCGCTGGAACTCTTGCTCTTTTCTACCGCTATACCGGTCACCGGTCGAAATTTTCGGTGCTGCAGATCTTCCCTCCACACCTCACATGCTCACTGCAGGACACAACAGAGGAACTGTCCCTGGATATCCCATTGGTTGGGTTGAAATACACCCAGTTTGGCATAGTGGTTAAGTGCGCGGATTCTAATCTGGGAGAATTGGATTTGATTCCCCACTCCTCCACTTGCACCTGCTGGATGACCTTGGGCAAGCCATAGTTCTGTCAGAGCTGTTCTTGAAAGAGCAGTTCTGGAAGGAGCTCTCTCAGCCCCACCTACCTCACAGGGTGTCTGTTGTGGGGAAGGGAAGGGAAAGGAGTTTGTAAGTCACTCTGAGATTCCAATCTCCTCCTCCTCCTCCTCTTCCTCTTCTTCTTCTACCACTCATGGTGTCCTGCCCTGGATAGCCCAGGCTAGCCTGATCTCGTCAAATCTCAGAAGCTAAGCAGGGTCATCCCTGGCTAGTGTTTGGAGGGAGACCCCCAAGGAAGCCCAGGGTCACTACACTGAGGCAGGCAGTGGCAAACCACCTCTGAATGTCTCTTGCCTTAAAGACCCTACAGGGTCGCCATAAGACAGCTGTGACTTGACACACTTTCCACCACCACCACCACCACTCACGCTAAGTGGCTTCAGCCATCCTCCAAGTAGCCTTCCCCCAGTTTAAAGGGTTCTCCTCCAAAGGAAGTGCCCCTTAGGTTGGAGAAAGGCTTCAAACCCGAGCCAAAAGTAAAGGTGGGGTATAAATATTTTAATTAATAGATAAATAAACTTGGTTCAGCTGAGTGGTAAGACAGGGGTACGATCTACCCTACTTCCTAACCTGGCACTGAAGGCAAAACAAACCTCCAGCCAGGACTTCTGGGAATCAGGAGGGGAAGGTGAAGCCGGTGGCAATGTCTATAATTTTTTTAAAAAATGATCCGAATGGAGTTCTGGATTGCAAAACGTACTTGAAAAAGGCCCCAGATGGTTCTCAGGATTGTGAGCTCAGTTGGGATCTGGCCAAACCACCTGCCGACGAGCCGTTCCATCCCATCTGAAATACTAAAGATAGCATTCGCAGACAAATTTAGCATCTCTAACACTGGGTGTACGCTTCTGAGCTCTCTTATTTCCGTCATTTCTTCTGCACTTCTCGAATGACCTTATAGACCAAAACGTAAGAGGATTGATTAATTGAACGGTGATAAATGGCGGGGAAAGAGGACAGCCAAGGTAATTGCTGGCTCTGTTGAGCTGAAATGCTCACCCTGGAATATTACGATGCAGGAGGCAGCTGCGTGGTGCTTGTCCAGGGCTTTCTTTATCCTCGCCCTGTGACCCGGCTCACCGCAATGCACGGCGCATAACATGCAAGCGGCACCTACGTGCACAGAATCCAGCCCGCAGAGGCCGAATAACCTACAATCCGTACTCTGCAAAATGGGTGGCAAGGATTGCACGTTATCGGGTCCTTGTACGTTGGGTTCTATATAAACAGGGACCACTTGTTAACGTTCAGCGTACATGCGTGTGGCGGACCGTGTAAGGAGCTGAACATTAGGTTGTCAGGTGTCCGGTATTGATCTGGACAATTAATATTTTCACTTATTGTCTACTGACTGCCCAGTATTTTCACTGACTGTCCACTGACTGGGCATTTAATTTTTCCCAGACAATCAGTCAAAATACTGGACTGTCCAGGTCAACTGGCAGCCCTGCTTGACGCTGGGGCCGGGAGCTCTGCTGTGAGAGCAAACGGTATGCTCAGCTCTGTTTGCCCTGGGAGGAGAGGGAGGAGCCTCGCTGCGTCTGATATTTTTTTAAAAAAAGAAAAATCGGACAAACCTAGTTGAGCACCATCCGACTGCCTCACCATGCTGTGAGTTAGGGAGTCTCAGAGTGGCTTACAAACTCCTTTCCCTTACATTATGGCTCTGGTAAAATAGGTCACTTGGTCCCAACTGTTTAGTATTACATTCCTTGTTTTATCTGTATTCATGTTCTACTCTTTTTCATTCCTCAGGTTCTCGTTACATAATTTGCTGGACACAAGATAAGATTTTCTAGCACATACTGTCACTTGTTATCCGGTTTAGTGCTGTCTTCTTTATTGATATTTTGATGTTTACCTTCAGTTTGTACACTCTCTTTGAAAAATTAATTTAAAAAGTCTTTATACAAACTCCTTTCCCTTCTCCCACCCACAACAGACAACCTGTGAGGTAGGCGGGGCTGAGAGAGCTCTTTTGAGGACTGCACTTTCAAGAACAGCTCTGACAGAACTATGGCTTGCACAGGGTCATCCAGCAGCTGCAAGTGGAGGAGCGGGGAATTAAACCCAGTTCTCCCAGATTAGAGTCCTCACACTTAACCACTACACCAGAGAGGAATTTGCAGCTAGGGTTGCCAACCTCCAGGTGGTAGCTGGAGATCTCCTGCTATTACAACTGATCTCCAGGTGACAAAGATCAGGTCACCTTGAGAAAATGGCTGCTTTGGAAGGTGGATTCTCTGACATTATACCTGCTGAAGTCCCCTCCCCAAACCCTGCCCTCCTCAGGCTCCACCCCTAAACTCTCCAGGTATTTCCTAACCTGTAACTGGCAACCCTAGTTGCAGCCAGCCACAAAATGGCGGCCATGTGGGGTGCACCTACCCTCCCCAAAAAATGGTTGTCATGGAGTCATGAGTGTTGGGTGGTTCTGAGCCAAGCGTCCATCTGTCAGAGAGGCTGTTATTTCTGAATAAGAACTCTCTACAGACATATGATTCCTACTAGGGTTTTCTGAGATATCTCCTGTTCCAGTGTGATCAAGGAATGCTGGGATTGGCTGTTGGCTTTGGGGGAGGAGGATGAGAACACCAGGAAGCCCCTGAGCAGGCACCCAGAGGTGCCACAGGAGGAAACATCAGGGGAAGGCCTCGACCTCTATGCCCTGTTGTTGACCCTCCAGAGGAACTGGTTGGCCACTGTGTGAGACAGGATGCTGGACTAGATGAGCCCCGGGTCTGATCCAGGAGGGCTCTTCTTACGTTCTTCTTGGGGATCACTGCATTAAGTAAATGTGCTTCTACAGCATAGGGCTATTGCAAATCCTCAAAGCAATCCAAAGACGATGAATCTCTGAGGTGGTAAACACTGGCTCAGGAGCTTCGTTCCTGCAGTGACGTCAGCCATCTATCTTTTGTGCTTGCAGACACCGGGGTGCCTTCTGGAGGAGTGATTGTCTCCATTATCTTTGGAATCATGCTGTTTATCGGTCTGGTTGCAGGACTCATCGTCTGCCGGCGAAGGTAGAGACAGCAGATCTCAGGGGAGGAGGGTGGCAGTGGAGCGGCCCTGGCTCAGGATTGCTGTCAGCAGTCCCTGCAGCCTCCTGACTGTCCTCCTAGACCATTTCTGTCTCCATCCTGATGTTTTCTTGTCCCTTTCAGGCGCTCTTATCCTCACCGAGCACGACCAAGCCACGAGCACTCTGGCTACGACCGAGGTGAGCTTTCAAGATCTGGAAAGGTAGAGCAACTGAAGAGGGTGGGCTATACTTAGGTCTTCATGACATGTAGTGGACCAAGTGGGCTGCCAACCCTTTTAGTAGGGTTGCCAGCCTTCAGGTGAGGCCTTGAGATCTCCTGTAATTACAGCCAATTTACACACTACAGAGATCAGTTTCCATGGTTGGAAGGCACTGTACCCTACTGAGGACTCTCCCTTTCCCAAAATCCACCCTCCCCAGATTTCACCCCCAAATCTCTGGGAATTTCCCATCCTGAAGTTGGCAACTCTACATTTTAGAACACTAGACACTACTTCTAGTGAAGATGGTCAAAAATTGGGGAAAGTGGGGTGAGAGCAGGATGCTGATCCCTTGCCCAGACTCCTATTTTTTCACTCAGCAGTGGCACACTGGGGATGTGCAAAAAAATTTTTTTCCCCAATTTGGGTCTATTGGACCCGAAAAATATCATTATTCCTGAATACTCCCGAATGGCAATATTGATATTGTATTGGGATTTGGGTAAATATTCGGGAAACCCCGAATTTATTCGTCACCATTATATCCTATGGGGATCATCCCCATAGGGTATGATGGAGTTCAGAAGGCATTTAGACTTTAAACCACAATCTCTTTAAAAGCCTTCTAGCCACACCCTAATATAAACCAAATAATATTGGCTTTTATTCAGGTGCAGCTATTTTGGTAGCCAAATCAGATTCTTGAGCACACACCCTTATGGCCCATTCTCATCTGTTTTCGGCCCCTGGCTCCATTTGCAAGGACAAACAGATTGGAAAGCCATTAGGCACCAGAACGAATGCCTTCTCCCACCACCCCGGAAACATTTCCTGCTGTTCTAAAATGGCTGTTCAAGTGTTAACATATAGATTTGTTTTCTCTGCAGAGAAGCTTTTAAGAATGAAGTATTCAACCAGGGTACGCATTTCTTGCATGGCAGGTGGCATCTGGGGAGCCCTTGGTGGGGCACTGCAGATGGGCAGAGGGAATGTTTCTGCAAGGATGCCTTAGTGCCCTTCCTTGTATTTCTGCTGTGCAATCCTATGCAGGGGTTACTCCAATCTAAGTCCATACAGATCAGTGGATTCAGACTGGAGTCATTCTGCATATGAGCACCCGAATCTGACATATGGGCAACTGAAGACGGTATTGTCTATTGTCAGACTGGCAATAGATCTCCAGGTTCTTTCGTATCGGTTTAATTTACGTCCGTGCCTTAATTTACGTACCTTCCCAGACAACTGGTTTCAGGCTGGACCACTGGGGACATTAATCTATTTTGATCTTTTGCTTCCTCTTGGAATCTTTCTAGAGAAATCATTGCTTTTTTTTCTTGACAGATGAGATCTGGTTGAAGCCTTATGTGGATCTCCAGCCCTACGAGGATCCCAGCCGGGGAGTCTTAGAATTCACAAAGGAGCTGGACCCATCTCTGGTCAACATTGAGACCGTTATCGGCGAAGGTGGGAATATTTTGTGGGTCTTGCCATTTATACCTTGGAGGGTCTTAGGGTTGCTAGCCCCCCCAGTTCGGGAGGGGGTTCCCCCACTTCCGCAGGCTCCTCCCTGCCTGCAAATGTCCCGAAACACAGTTCGATGACATCACCCAGAAGTGACGTCGTCGTACTGCCAGTGTTGCACAGTGATGCTCTAGTTTTTAGGCAAAACTCTATGATAAATTTGAGCTCAAACTATAGAGTTGTATTAAAAAACCCTAGAGCATTCCCATGCAGCATCGGTGGCATGATGATGTCATTGTGCCACGCACACAAAGGACCTGGCTAAGCCCGAAGACTCCCACACACACACACCGGGAAGAAGGTCAGACCTGGCAACCCCAGAAGGCCTCCATTCGCTGTTTCCTAGTAACCTGACCCCTTTCCTTTGCATGCTCCACAGGCGAGTTCGGGGAGGTCTATCGGGGAACTCTGCGCTTAGCAGGGAAGGAGCGTGTCATCGTGGCCATCAAGACCCTGAAATCGAGTTACTCAGACTCAACATGGTGGAACTTCCTGCGTGAGGCAACCATCATGGGCCAGTTTAATCACCACAACATTGTGCGGTTGGAGGGAGTCGTCACAAAACGTAAGAGCGCAGTGTGGTCTGAAATTCCAGCTTAGGTGACAACAGCCTCAGCCAGGAATAGGAAGGATGGGTGTCTGTGAATGCCTGCCAGGAGAAGAGGAGCCTGAACATTGATCTCCTCCTCCTCCTCTTCCTCCTCTTCCTTCTTCTTCTCATAATGTGACCAATGTAGGATAATCTCAGCTTCTAGGGAAGAGTTCAGGCTTGATTTGATCTAGAACCCACTGATTTGCCTTTTGGGCGGTCCATGGTGTCCGTAAATCTCTCCTCCAACGCTACATTCCAAAGGAACCTACTTTCTTCATGTCAGCTTTCTTCATTGTCCAACTTTCACACCCATATATAGTAATGGGGAATACTCTGGCATGAATTTATTTGGTCTTCCTCGCCAGCAACACGTCCTTACACTTAAGGATCTTTTCTAGCTCCTTCCTGGCTGCCCTCCCCACTTTCAATCTCCTTCTGACTTCTTGGACGCAGTCTCCCTTTTGTATTTAGCACTGGTGATGGTGGAAGGTATTGTCAAGTTGGAGCTGACTTACAGCAACCCTCAGTCATGGGGTTTTCAAGGCAAGAGACCAACAGAGGTGGCTCGCCATCGCCTGCCTCTGCATAGCGACGCCAGATTTTCTTGGTGGTCTCCCGTCCAAGTGCTAACCAGGGTCAACCCTGCTCAGTTTCTGAGATCTGACCGGATTAGTTAGCCTGGGCCATCCAGGTGACTGGAGCACTGTTAAGGGGTATCCTTTGGAATATCTGCCTTGGGACCAATCTGCCTTGTCTTGCAATAGCAAATCACCTACAAACACGAGATAGTTGGAAGGGGTTCTAATGCTCATGGGTTGGTTCCCTTGCTTTGCATGTGGAAGGGCCCAGGTTCAGTGCCTGGAATTTCCAGTTTAGAAGGCTTTCAGACTGGAGGATGAGCCACACTTTTGGCCTTGGAAAAGCCACCAGCTTTCCCAGTACAGTCGATGTTGTGATCATCATCATCATCATTGCCATTGTCATATGGCCTTGGGTGTAGTATAGTCAGGAGATCGTCTGGCAGTCAGAAGCTCTAGCTCTTTTAGCATTATGCACCACTAGGTGGCGAGCTAGACTTGTTTTTAAGGCAAGAGACGTTTCAGAAGTGGTTTGCCATTGCTTGCCTCTGCGTCATGACCGTGGTATTCTCTGGAGGCCGCCTTTCCAAATGCTAGCCAAGGCCAGCCCTGCTTAGCTTCCGAGATCAGGCTAGCTTGGGGTATCCAGGTCAGGGCAGTACAGTAGATAAAGCAGAATAGGTGAGCCAATGGTCTGACTCCATATAAGGCAACTTTATAACTTCGTAAAGTGAAAACGAAGGTATGATTTCAGTCGAGAGGGAATGCTGGCCGCCCTCAGAGGCATGGGAGCAGAGGCAAGGGGGAGCCAAAAGGAGCCCCGTAGCCAGGATTTCTTTTGTTGGGGGGCATTTAAATCTTTAAGGGGCCAATTTAATTACAGTTAATTAAATTAATCTGAATGCCTGTCTTTAAAGGGGGAGGCTGTGAGCCTGTTCCTAGCCCTTCTTTTCAAGGGGAAGGGCAGCAAGCGCATCAGTTCTTAGGGGGAAAAACAGCTCAGGGCATTTAATTGCCTTCAGAAGGCATTTAAGTTGCCTTCTGAGTTCCCTTCCACATGGCAAGAAAGCTTAGAAGGGCACTCAAGAGCGGCACCTTCAACAGATCTCCAACAATCCCCCCTTTCTGCTAGCCCAGTCCTACGGTAGACCACGGAGGTCATGGTGAGTCTTGCAAAAGCATAGTTGGGAAACATGCACAAGCAAGACTTCTGGCATGGCTATTTGTGGGGCAGGGCCCCAAAATGCCCCACTGTAGCTAGGGGCCTGGCCAAAAGGGGAACCTCTCTGATCTTTTTTCCCTTCTTTTTACCAGGGAACCCCATGATGATTATCACTGAGTACATGGAGAACGGAGCTCTGGACACTTTCTTACGGGTGAGGGCACTGCCTTTCTCTTTGGCGCAGGGATTTGCCAGCTACTGTTAGTCACCGCAGTACTTAAATGTGTGTCTCAGCTGTACCGCTTCCGACTGCCAGAGGGCAGATCACGTGACCGGACGCCCCTCCATATGACACCATTCCCTCTGCCTAGAAAACTAGCATGTTTGGGGGGAAGGATTAGACTAGATCTCTTCCTCTTAGCAACTGTTTTATCCTGTGCAGGGGATTTTTTTTAATGTAATCCCCAGCTGCAGCCTGAAATAGAACAGTCCATGCACGGATCTACCCATCGAAGTGAGAAGCAGAGAGGGAAAGAAACTGCATTTTGTCCACTATTGGGGGGCGGAAGCGAATCTCTTCAGTCACGAATGCATGAATCATGGCCCATCAGCCATTTAATGGCAATCCCTGGCTGAATTCTATCTCCTCCTTTTGCAGTTTGGTTAGGACTGCTGGTAAGCTGCAGTGGCACAGAGGTTAAGACACTGAGCTGCAGACCGGAAGGTCGGTAGCTCGGCAGTTTGAGACCTGAGTGCCGCATGACGGAGTGAGCTCCCATCTCTGGCCCCAGCTCCTGCCAGCCTAGCAATTTGAAAGCAAAAAAATTGCAAGTAGATATATAGGTACCGCTTGGTGGGAAGGTAACAGTGTTCCGTGTGCCTCGGCATTTAGCCATGCCAGCCACATGACCACAGAAAAGTCTTCGGACACTGCTGGCTCTTCAGCTTGGAAATGGAGATGAAAACTGCTCCCTAGAGTCAGATTTGACTGGCTTTCGAGCAAGGGAAGCCTTTACCTTTTTTAGGACTGCTAGAACAGGAACATGCTGGGATCTCGCAGGCCGCAAATTTATGGCTGCTTTGGGTTTGGTGGCGAAAAGCTTGCTTTGGATGAGACGCGAGGCCCTTCGGCCACCTCTATAGGCTGGCTGTACCTACAACTGGTACTGCATCTAGCATTTGCTCCACTGTCTTACCAAACCCACACTGGAACAGAAATTCCCGTCTACATTGCATGCCACTTTCACTTTGATTGAATGTCGCATTTTATGGCAGTGTCCAGACTGCATGCAGCTTTCCCTTCGTTTGATCTCTGGTTTTATGGTGGCTGTCTGCATAGATTTATGGCCGTTTTATGGCCATTCGGGGGTGGCTAAATGCAGATTGGCCCTTAGTGTGAGTTGGCTCACAGTTTTTTAGCCTCCGGCTCACACATTTTTGCCTTAGCTCAGGAAGAATGGCTTCAGAGCAAACCAATTGATGCTGTAGCCAAATTGCTTGCTCACAACTTTAGTGCCAGTAGCTCACAAAGTAGAATTTCTGCTCACAAGACTCCCCTGCTTAGAGGGAGCACTGCCGACCCCCGCATGTTCTCAGCTCTGATTGACGACAGCATGCAGAGACTCACCTTGGGCCGCGCATGTGCCTTCCTTTGTCTCTCTCAGGAGAACATAGACAAGTTCAGTGCGGTGCAATTAGTCACCATGCTGCAAGGCATCGCCGCGGGGATGACCTACTTGTCCGATCGCAACTACGTCCACCGAGACCTGGCGGCCCGTAACATTCTGGTATCCCATAACCTTCAGTGCAAAGTGTCCGATTTCGGCCTTTCCCGAATATTGGAAAACGACGTGGAAGGAACGTATGAAACAAAGGTAAAGTGGGCAGGAGCTGAGTGGGGCAGGGAGTTGCCGGTGTGGCGGGGGGGGGGGTGTTTGCTTGTTAAAGGGGAAGTTGTGCTGTGCATGCATCTCAGGGTAAATGGGGGCGGGAACGGGGGATCGCGGGCTGACTTTTGGGATGACTGAAGCACCACAGAAAGGCGCTCCTGTAATTTCACACTCAGCAACACATTGCCGGGACCTGACTCCCCTGGAGCGAGGAAGCGGATCAGTCTTCTGGCGGGAAGGAAGACTGAACAGGAGATCAGTCCGTTGACCCTCGCGGAGATCGTATTTCATATACAGGAGACTGAACATCTGTCCCCTCGGACCCCTTCTAAGGGGGCTCCGCTTTCTCCCAGTTTCACAATTTGCATAGCAGATGTGCATACCAGAGAATCAGCCCCCTGTTCAGCCCATCGGTCTGGCTCCTTCTCAGACTCGCAGCCTGCAACCCGGCCTTGATTTTAAGCTCTGAAGTACTGCCTGGTTTTGTCCATTCATGTATACATTTGTTCTTCGCCCCTTTTTTAAAAAAAAAATTCTTACCAAACTAATCCCAGGAGTGGGAGGCAGGGCAGCAACTCAAATGCTAATAGTCTCCTCGCCTCTGACAAGGTCAGCCAACATCTATCCCAAGCAGCCCATGACCTTATATGCTTGAACGCATACACGCGAAGCGGTCTTATACTGAGTCAGGCCATTGGTCCATCAAGGTCAGTATTGTCTGCTCTGACTGGAAGCAACTCTCCAGGGTCTCAGGTGGAGGTCTTTGACCTTTCCCCTGGTCCTTTCAACTGGAGACGCCAGGGATTGAACCTGGGACTTTCTGCATGCAAAGCAGATGTTCCACCACTACGCCATGCCCTCTCTCCCAGAAAGGAAGGTGCTTTCCGGAGGTGATTGTCCCCACTCGGATCCCATCTCCTTGAAAACCAGCACGACTGAGCTTGGGAAGTGCTTCCTCTGTTTACAACACACCAGAACTTCTTTGGCCCTTGAGGATTGTTTTGTCAGTGAATGCAGAAGCAAAGGATGTTGCAGTACAATGTGGTACCTCTCCCAGAATACAGACTGAACTTGGGGTGGGGTGGGCGTCAAGTTGCAGCTGACCTATGGCGACCACACAGGGTTTTCAAGGCAAGAGATGTTCAGAGGTGTCTTGCCATTGCCTGCCTCTGCATCTCGACCCCGGACTTCCTTGGTGGTCTCCCATCCGAGGACTAACCAGGGCTGACCCTGCTTAGCTTCCAAGATTGGACCAGCCTGGGCTATCCAGGTCAGGGCGAGGCCAAGTCAGCTGCTCCCATTTCAGCTGCAAGCTCTCTTTCAACAGGGCGGCAAGATCCCCATCCGGTGGACAGCCCCAGAGGCCATAGCTCATCGAATCTTCACCTCGGCCAGTGACGTGTGGAGTTTTGGCATCGTCACATGGGAGATGTTTTCATACGGTGACAAGCCATACGGGGACATGAGTAATCAGGAGGTAAGGGGACCGAGGTTTGTAGTTCGGGCACTGTGACATGGCAGGTGTTTTCATATAGTAATAAACCATATGGGGAAACAAGATTTCCAGGGTATGAGCTTTCGAGAGTCAAAGCCCCCTTCATCAGGGATTAGCAGTTTGTACCTGCAAGTTTTTTCAGGAGGTTGATGGATTCCCACTCCAAGCATCTGAATGTTAAGGTGCTACTCGACTCAGATCTTGCTCTTCTACTGCAGACCAACATGGCTACCTGCCTGAAGCCATACGGGGACTAGAGGTGTGCGTTTGGCATAAACCGAATCAGAAAAATACCTTATCAGTATTTTTCGGGTATTATTATCAGAGATCTCTATTTGGCTACTGGTATAGCTGAGCTCGAAAAAACCTAATTCGGGGGAGGGGGCTTTTATTTGGGTATATCAGCGATACCGTGAGTCAGCCCCTGCAGAGGCGGCGTGGAGCTGTGAGCTCCTGCCACCCCAGGTGATCCTCTCTTGCAGCTCCAAATTTGCTGCAGATTTGGTGCCTGTGCCTCAAAGAACAGCCATCCATAGAGCCCCAGATACCCCCGGATTGATTCTCCATTGACTATAATGGTCCCCATAGGATATAATGGAGCTGAAAAAATTCAGGTTGCCCGAATATTTCCAGAATCCGAATATTCGGATTCATACCGGGATTCGGATTCGGGACTATCAGAAAATACCAATATTTTTCAGATTCAGTATACCCAAACCTGAAAAATACCAAGGTGTTGTTTGTTTTTTGCACACCCCTAAGGGGGACATGAATAATCAGGAGGTATGGGGGCAAAGGCAGAGTTCCACGTTTTGAGCAAGCAGAACCCTACAGGATAAAGTACCTGCAGGTCCCTGCAGGATAAATTACCTTTTCTCCTCGTACCAATTTCTACCTCTTCCCTTCATGGAGTGACCAGGACTAGCACCACACCCAAAGACCCTACGTTATTCTCCTGCATCCCTCTTGTATGACATAGACTTTTTTGCATTACAAAGGAATCCCTGGATTTAGATATAATGCTCATGAGAAAGTAAACCACACCCTCACTTGGCACTTCTAGCTCCTCCTGCTAAATGCTTCATCCGCTCAGCAGTTCCTCGTCTTTTACCTGGGCAGGTGATGAAGAGCATAGAGGATGGGTACCGGCTGCCTCCGCCTGTGGACTGCCCCTCCATCCTTTACGAGCTCATGAAAGTGTGTTGGTCGTACGATCGGACGCGGAGGCCCCGTTTCCGGGAGATCCACGCTCAGCTGGAGCACTTCACTTCCAGCCCGCATGTGCTTCGGGCTGTGGCAGACTTTGACCCTAGGTGAGTGTGTGGGGCAATTCTCCCATGGGCAGAGCTATGGGGTATTCTGTGCACTTAAAAAAAAAAAACCTGCTCCAAGAAGAGCTAAATTCTCCAGCCTGAAAATGTGTGCAGAATTTTATATTCCCTTATTTTGCATGGTTAATACATATTGTTTTATGTTGTCTGGTATTGCTGGTTACAGGGAGGGAAGGAGCTCTGCAGGACATTGAAACGGTCTCATCTGTACAAATTCATGGGGTGCACAGCTCAGTTACATGGACCAAAACAGATCTTGGCTGAAGTAAAACAGGCCGACTTTATCTCATTGTCACAAGCCCCACCTGGGTTATGCTCCCCATTTTGAAGATGGGGGCAGGAGGTTGCGCAATTGCAACATCCCAGAACTCTTGAGGTGCTGCAGACGCCATGTCCACAGCCAGCTGCACTTCTTTTCCCCGGGCTCATTGGGGGGGGGAGGCGCTGGAAACCACACAACGTGGCTCCAGGGGCGGCATCTTGGGCACTGTTGCTGTCGGTCCTGAACTTTGAGCAAACATTTAACCCACACCCTTTTATTTCAGAGCTTTGGAGCCCTGATGGCTAGAAACGTGACCCGTCCTTTAAAAACAAAATGAAACCAGAAACTCTCTGGCATCTGAATTCTATGCTAGTCGCTATGTTCTAGGCACTGTTTCCCTACTTATGGGGGAGCATATACAGAGCTGTTTCTCCTGGTACTCTTTGGGAATGAATATGCAGTCTTTCTCCTTGATATGGTAGCAGGTCCCCTGGATGGATGGATGGAGACAGACAGATGATAGATGATAGAGAGACTGACAAACAGACAGATAAGGAGCAAGGGCAAAGAATGACCACTGCACAGGTTGCCCATTGCCATGGGACACCACCACGCCCTGCAGAGAAGAGCAGATCTTTTGCTGTAGCCCCATCAGAGGGAAATGCCTGATCATCTCACAGGCTGTGGTTTTTAACTGCCCACGTTGGACCTAAAATTTCTTCTCCGCATCACTAGGGTGACACTCCGGCTGCCCAGCTGTAGCGGCTCTGATGGGATCCCCTACCGGTCTATCCCCGAGTGGCTGGAGTCCATCCGCATGAAACGGTACATCATCAACTTCCGCACGGCCGGCCTGAACACCATGGAGTCCATCCTGGAGCTCACCACCGAGTAAGCGCAAGCACCGCGGCCGGGAGGTCTGGGTTTTGGGGGATAGAAATGGCAGTGGCAGGGGGAACTGCAGTCCAAATGGCTGCCGGGCTGCTCAGCCAGGATCCAACGAACTCCAAAAGCCACAGGATTGGCGAAGGGATCCCAAAAATCTCCCGTCCTGCCTCCCAAACTGACATACCCTAAACCCCTTGCTCGGTCCCCATTCAGTTCCACTTGTTGCCACCACTAAAACACTGTCCCCAGAGTCCTCCTTCTTTCCCAGGCTCCTTGAGCAGGATCCAAGAAGTCATCAGACGTGAAGCTTTTCCTGGCATGGGGGATGAGCGGGAGGAAGAAGCTTCACCTGTTAAATTGCTCGGTGTCAAGCTGGCATGGAAGGCACGGGGACAGCATAAGAGCAAACCCCTGAGGTGTCCTGCCGTCATTACCGGGCCGGCTGGGGAGGAAGGATGGAACACAGGGATCCCAATCGAGACAGGAAGGAGACTTGCAGAGCACAGAGGCTTGGGTGCAGAACATGACAATAAGGTGTGCTAAAAAGACTGCAGAGCCCCACATAGATCAAAGGTTCTGTAGTACAACGTTCTCTGTCCCGCAGTGGCCAATCACACCACTTTGCCAAGACTGCCAGTGGGGCACTAAGGCAATACCCTGGCCCCTCTTTTTGCCCTCTACTCCCTGGTTTTCAGAGGGCCGCTGCCTCTCTGTGCCTCTAACACAGGCAGTACATTCAGCCATCACGGCTAAGGACTCCCGGCAGGCCTCTCCTCTATGACTTTAGGTCTCCTTTTTAAACTTTCCTAAACGTGTAGTTCACTAATTAATTGAAAAGCATAAACGGAATGTTTAGAAAAATCAGTCAAACTGTTCTTCTGTGAAGGTTTAGTGCAGCTTTAAAACGAGATGTGCAGGATCTAACCGCTGTTCGGCAGTGTGGTGCGCATACACCCATTGTGTTTCGAACGCTGACTACTTAAGCGGCTGCATTTTGATATGCAGATGACAACAATCGTCTAGTTTGACAGCTTTTGGGAAATTCTAATGTGCACCTTCCCAACTCTGCAGAACATCTCCCTCCAGCCATGCTTGCTTGCTCATCCTAGTGAGACAGCCACTCTAAGAGACATCTGAGAAACATTCCAGTCCATAAACTAAGTTCCATTCTATGAGCTCTGTTGTTACGTATTGGTACAGGGGTCCCTAAATGCTAGAAAGGAAGCTTGAGTATCCCTGGGGAATATGGGAATAGTTTAGTTCAAAAAAACCGGAAGTCCGTCATTGTAGCACTCTTCCCCTCCTAGTTTGGTGTAGTGGTTAGGAGCACGGACTCTAATCTGGGAAAACCAGGTTTTTATTCCCCACTCCTCCACATGCAGCCAGCTGGGTGATCTTGGGCCAGTCCCAGTTCTCACGAGCAGTTCTCTCAGAGCTCTCTCAGCCCCACCTACCTCACAGGGTGTCTGTCATGGGAGACTGTAAGCCACTCTGAGACTCCCGAGTAAAGTATAAATCCAATATCAACATCTTCTCTTCTCGTTCCTGTTTCCCCCACCCCGTTCCTGTTTCCCTCTGCTTCTCTGCAGGGACTTGAAGCAAATGGGCGTGACGCTTCCTGGCCACCAGAAGAGAATCCTGTGCAGCATCCAGGGCTTCAAGGATTAAAGGGTCCCTTGGCACTAAGTTGTCCCTGAGCAGATGCCCCCTACACTGGCTTTGGAGTTGCGCCCAGGAAGAGAAGAGGGCGGGAACAAGCCCAGCCAACCTTGAAGCCAAGGTCTCCATCGACCCGGGAGGATCGGCCTCAGACTCCTGGACCAAGCAGCAGACAATTTGGCTTCTGCGGCACTGCAGCGGTCCCTCCAAAGGAGCACGGGGTGGGAGGGGCTCGAGCTGCCCGGGAAGGACCCCCCCCTCAAACACTCAGGGTCTACCTGCACCGCTCAAGCCAGAAAGCAGCATCACTCCAGGGCAGTGTTTTGCCGTCGTTACCTGCCTCTCGAACTCTCTTCTCCACCACCACCCCAGTCGCACTTCATTTCCACGTTTCCAAAACCTGCAGCGGCACCCTCGCCCGACTCATTTCATATCTAGCACAGAAGCAGTGGCCGCTTGGAGTCTGAAGAGGCCGAAGCCACCCTGCCCGGAAAGATGCTCTGAACTCGAAGGGTGCCTCCTCCAAGTGGGAGTGGGAAGAACCGTCCGGGGTGCTTGCGGGGCTTGCTGGGAAGGAAGGGACACCCCTCAGCACTGACGGCAAGAGATGGGGGGTGGGGGAGAGGAGGGCTACCCCTCTCGGCTCAGTAAGCCCCTGCTTACCAGAGCAAAATTCTTCACTCGCACCAGCAGGCCTTGTAGATTCCTCTCGCCTGGGATCTGACCCCCATAAGGGGAGGCAACCGTGTTTACAGCAGGGAGCCTTGCTTCCTCAAGTTGAGGACCCTGCCTAAAGTATTTAAAATGTCAGGGAAGAGGAGAATCCCAGGCTTGGAAAATATCTCGTGTCGTGTATATGTGGTTTTGTAAATAAACGCAAGATATGTATGTATAAGATACGGGAGGCTGTCCTTCGATATGAAGCTTCCCTCGTCCCAGTTTCTGTCGTGCAAAAGCCAGAATAACTTGACCCCAGCTATGGAGCAAATGATTGTTGCAGGCTTTCTTTTTAAAAAATGGTGGTTTCAGAGACTGAGCATCATTCTGTAGGCCGGAGGGAAGCCACTAGCAGCCCTGAGGGGATTTACGAATGTCGCTAAAGGAACTGGGACATTCACACATCTGGTACTCAACAAAGGTGGTAAGGGACAGTTCTAAAACTAAATCCAGGGTAGGAAACAAATGATGGCCTCCAAGTGCTGAGCGTTTTGTTTCCTTGAGACCGGGGGTTCCTAATGTGGTGCCCCCCAAGTGTTTTAGAACGTGGGTAGAGCCAGGTGAGGCTTCTTCCTAGTAACGAGACACAGTTTGGTGTCGTGGTTAAAAACATGGACTCTAATCTGAGAGAACCGGGTTTGATTCCCCACTCCTCCCCATGCAGCTGCTGGTGTGACCTTGGGTCAGTCACAAGTTCTCTCAGAATAGTTCTCTCAAGAGCAGTTTCTCTCAGAGCTCTCTCAGCCCCACCGACCTCACAGGGTGTCTGCTGTGGAGAGGGGAAGGGAAAGGAGATTGTAAGCCATTCTGAGACTCCTTTGGGTAGTGAAGGGCGGGGCCTAAATCCAATGTTTTCTTCTTCAACGCTTCCAGTTGAGCAATCAAGAACCGATGGGCTGTGCAGATTTTTAAAAAACATAGCCGTGGCGGACATTTTGTGGCTGGCTCCGCCTCCTGCAACAGCCATTTTTGGCAGCCATTTTGTCGCTGTGCCCACAGGGTCAATGAGGCTGGGGACCCCTTCTTTAGAAATATTCTAGCTATGATTGTTGGAGGGGCATTAAATTTGTTATGGGGGTTTTCTTTAGCAGGAACTTCCAATAGCTAGCCAGCAGACCCTCCAATATAAAAAACTCCATGGTGAGTGAGCTATATACTGTCCATTTGCAAAACCAGGCTTTGAGAAAGTGTATACAACTCTTGAGTGACAGATGAAGAACTGCTGATCTTTCTTTACCTGTTCCAATCCACACACCCCCACCCTCTGCCTCTCAACTAATTCCGGGGGGGGGGGAGCCATCTTTGCGGGATCAAAATTCCACCAGTGTGCACACATAAAAAGGCCCAGGGGTACAGCATGGAAATCAGCCGCTCTAGGCAAGGTTAAGTAGGACTCAGCACCTTCTGAACGTGTGATGCCACAGCCTCAAGCTAGGGAAAGAGGCAGGGGCAGGAAAGGGGGAGGAACAGCTGATTTTTGAAAAGAACCCACGATGTTCCAATAAAACCAGAAATGCCATTTGTATTCAAGGCACCATGAACGACGCTGCAGGGAGGGGGGGTTAAGAACAAGGGGCAGTTAAGAACAAGAAGAGCTTTTGAAGATCAAGCTACCATTGCATCTTAAGCCAGTGGACAGATGCAACGAGGAAATTAAACAGAACATAGGCACCTCCCAAGCCCTCTGGTTAGGAGGCTCCGGGGGGGGGGGCTTTGTGAAACAGCACGCCTTCAGTGATGCGAGCAAGCAGTAGCAAGGGGAACTCACATAGGAGGCGGAGATGTGCTGGTGGTCGAAAGTGCCGCCAAGTCACAGCCGACTTATGGCAATCCGTGGGCTTTTCCAAGGCCAGAGACATTCGGAGGTGGTTTGCCATTAAGAACATAAGAGAAGCCAATGGTGGATCAGGCCAATGGACCATCCAGTCCAACACCCTGTCACACAGTGGCCAAAAACACCAGGTGCCATCAGGAGGTCCAGGAGTGGGGGCAGGACACCAGAAGCCCTCCCACTGTTGCCGCCCACCCTCCCCCAAGCACCTTCTGAATATGTGACGCAACAGCCTCAAGCTACTGCGTAGCGACCCAGGTATTCCTTGGGAGGTCACCCATCCAAATACTAAGCTTAGCTTTCGAGAGCTGATGGGAAAGGGCTGACCTGGGCCATCCAGGGCAGAGTGGAAGAGGATACAGGCAGGCATTGTTCCAGGAGACATCCGCATGCTTTTATGTACCAGGAGTAATACCAGCACTTCTTGGTCACTGTAGGGTAGGCCCCAAACTATTCTCAAAGTGGTGGTCCTTTCCAGGGAAGTCACCTGATATAAGGGACTGGGGTGAGGCCCTTATTTCAGTCATGTTCACCCTAGCCCTGCCTGTATTCATCTTCAGGTACAGGTGACCCTTTTCCAAGTGGGAACTGATTGACGTGGAGTATTACAGCCACCTTTGTGTCTGGCATCTGCCTACACAACCGAATCCCTTCACTGTTGCGATAGGCATGGAAAGGATCTTCAGTCATCATGGCTCCAGTTTGGTGCTAGGCGGGCAGACTCTAATCTGGGAGAACCAGGTTTGATTCCTCACTCTTCCACATAAAGCCAGATGGGTGGCCTTGGCTCAGTCACAAGTTCTCTCAGAGCTTTTCTCTCAAGCGCTCTCTCGGCCCCACCTACCTCACAGGGTGTCAGTTGTGGGAAGAGGAAGGAAAGGAGATTGTAAACTCTGAGACTCCGAGTGAAGGGCGGGATACAAATCCAATCTCCTCCTCTGTTGCAATTCTGTGCACATATTATAGCAATGACCCCACATGGCCAAGATTCACCCGTGTTCTCCCTCAATGCACAGAGGTTCACACACAAGACACACGCCAAGAACTACCAGCAGAAACGCAGCCGCAGCCGCTTCACCGACTCCAGAACCAGTTGCAATAAAAAGGCCACACACAAGACCCCCAAGAGCACCTTTCATTTATTTCAGTACAAATCCGCCCACCCCAAAACGTTAATTATAAGATGCGAGAGTAGACAGGTAGGAGTGCAGGTATAAATACATCACATGCACGGTCGGCCGAAAAAACGGGGAGCTGCCATTAAACTAGGAAGGCCACAAGTGCGCTACTGTATCCACCCATGGGCTACTGGAGGACTGGTGGCCGGTTCAGCCGTGATGGAACCTCATCCTGCATATGGGGTTACTGAATACAGATAAATCTGTGCTTGTGTGCCTAATGAGCACTAGGAGCCACTGGCTTTCCAACTGATTGGATCATGATCTACACTACACCACCACCACCAAGATGGTAGCCTCTATAACCTGCTCTCCCCCACTTCCCATCTCCATACGCAATAAGCCCCTCCCCTGGTCCAGCCTCAACAGTGACGCCCGTCTATGGAAGCCCATGCGACAATAAAGCCAAAGGCCTCTCTTAACTACTGGAGCAATACCGCTTGGGAAGGAAAAGTGCCTTCGTGGCAAGAGCATCTGCTTGGCATCCAGAAGGTTCTGAGTTCCAATTCCCGGCATCTTTTTTTTAAAAAGTGCCAGGAGGTGATGTGAAAGGCCTCTGCTTGAGACTAGTCACCGCCGGTCTGAGTCAATAAGACTGACCGTCACGGACCGGTGGTCTGATCTAGTACAAGGCAGCTTTCTGGGGTGCCACGTGAGCCTCCACGGGCAAGTTCAACTCCGGAGGGCATGCCCAAGGAGTGGTTTTGGGGGCACGACCTCTGATAAATGTGTAGCAGCCACAGCTGTGCGGTGAACCAACCAACATAAAACCACACAAGAGGGTGTCTGTAGATGACACAGGTGTAGTGCAAACCCAGGCACACGGACTTCCACGTCCCACTGAACGAGGGACGATCTGCAAGATTTATCAGTTGGTGGACAGCACCGTCAAGGTACAGCTGACTTATGTGACCCTGCAGGGTTTCCAAGGCGGGAAACGCTCAGAGGTGGTTTGCCCTTGCCTACCTCCTCGTCACGACCTGTTAAGCAGATGCTTGAGATATTCATCCTCCGCGTTGCTGCTGACTACTGACTTTCCTCCTACAATGACAAGAATGAGTTGCCCACATGTTCAGCCGTCACCCCCACCCGCAAAGGACCTCTCTGAGTTGGAAGAGTTTGGGCATTCTTGGTTGCTGTCTTGGCTATTGATTAGAACCGCAGAAAATACATCGGTTTGCAAAATTCAACGCACCCAGGAAAAAGATTTTCAGTAGTGCTTTCTCCGAGGATGGGCTAACCCTCACATCTCTATGGCTCAGAGGGCGGCCAAGAACAAGCAGAGTGGATTTTCTTCCCGTGACCTCATCAGTACATTCAGGGCAGATTTGAATCTGCATTCACATTTGTCAAACTAAATCTATAAGCAGGAGCTTTATCGGATATCCAAGACCTTTCCTACAGGATCAGCTCTAGAAAAGTTTTTTCCAGAAGTGTGTGCTTAAAAGATCAGGAAGCAATGATGGATTGCTAACCGCTGCGTCAAAATCAGCCCTACCCTTTCTGGATCAGAAAGGATTTATCACAAGCCTGGTGTTTTAGGCCTGCATCCAGGGCAAATGGTGAACTGCTAAGATGCACAAAACACACAAGGGGGCCTTGGATAACCAAATTTGCAAAACTTGCCCTTGAGAACATTAGTCGGCCCGGACCTTTCGTTTTTGGAAATGGCTATATGACTTCTTTAGTAACCTCCTGAACTGAAGGCCTCCAGGTCAAAGCAATGGGAAATAAGCTACCTGAAAGGAATGCTGGGAAAAGCTCCTGCTGAAAGGGGAACAAAAACCTATCAAGATGGTCTGCTGCTGGATGACCTTGGATCAGTCACAAGTTCTCTCAGAGCTGATCTCTCAGGAGCAGTTCTCTCAGAGCTCTCTCAGCCCAACCTACCTCACAGGGAGTCTGTTGTGGGGGAGGGAAGGGAAAGGAGTTTGTAAGCCACTCTAAGACTCCAAGTGAAGGGCGGGGTATAAATCCAATCTCTTCTTCTTTCTGGTGCAAGGCAAGAGCTGCAGGGAGTGAGGTGAGCATCACACACACACCCTCGAGCTATCTCACACCCAACCTCGGCTGGGGCACAGCTGTGCAATACAGACCAGCCCGCTCTACGCCCTCCCCCAAGTCTAAAAAAGCAGTCACGTGACAAAGCGGCGAGATCAAAAGGACCGTGGAACAAAACTGCCCTTGGCCTGAGCAAACACCTGAAGAACTAAGCAAATATTTGCTGCCCTCCTCGATTCCGGACTCGAGTTCTCGACAATATCGTCAAGTATATGCAGAAGGAGGTGCAGCTTTGGGGTGGGCCGGGTTCACTTCGACTCCTTGGTCACACACCCAGTCCTGTCAGGCAACGAGAGTCGCAAACACGAACCTCTGGAAGTCTGATTCAACTTACGCTCTCGGAGATTTCACCCAGGGAGTTGGAACGCAAGCCTTCTTCAGATGAAAGCAGAGGTTGTCACCAAGTTAACCACCTGCCACCATCCACTCCTGCTGATCAAAGGCGGCCTCCGCTTGTGCCAAACTGAGGAATAAAGACAAACTGGATGCCTGACACAGCACTACATAAAAGTGCGACACCTGAAGAATGTGGGCGGCACTAGGATTCTGAAGGGCCCATAAATGAGCCTTATTTGGATTAGACAAACCTCAAGATGGAGACTCTGAAAAGAGTAAAGAAGAGGAGCTGGTCTTTATACCCTGCTTTTCTCTACCCTACGGAGTCTCGAAAGTGGCTTTCGATCACCTTCCCTCCCTCTCCCCACAACAAGCACCCTGTCAGGGCTTCGGAGTTCTGAGAGAGCTGTGACTGGCCCCAGGTCACCCAGCAGGCTTTGTGTGGAGGAGTGGTGGGGAATCACATCCAATTCTCCAGATTAGATCCTGCCGCTCTTAACCACTATACCACGCTGGCTGCCCAATTTGACAAGGTAGCTCACAGAACGCCCCCCAGGCTAGCCTGATCTCATCAGATCCCAGAAGCTAAGCAGGGTCGGCCCCGGCAAGTATTTGGATGGGAGATCTCCAAAGAGTACCAGAGCCGTGATATGTAGAGGCAGGCAGTGGCAAACCACCTTGGAACGTCTCTTGCCTTGAAAACCGTACGTCAGCCTGTGACTCAAAGACACTTCCTGCCACCAGCTCTCTGAGCAGAGCAGGAGGCTCACGGAAACTGAACCCCAGAAGAACAGCGGCAACAGAATGCAGCATGCTAGAAAATGGGGCAGTGGAGACCTCCCCAAGTTGCACAGCGACACGTGGAAAGTTGGGCTAGGATTCAACTGCCCTGCTTCAAACACACAGACCATTTAAGGCGTCTCCCAACCAGTGTTCCCTCTAAGCTGAGTTGGTGTGAGCTAGCTCACAGATTTTCAGCCTCTGGCTCACATTTTTGTCTTAGCTCAGGAAGGACGGCTCCAAAGTAAACTGATTTATGCAGTAGCCAAATCGCTCGCTCACAACTTTAATGCCGGTAGCTCACAAAGTAGAATTTTTGCTCACAAGATGCCACAGCTTAGAGGGAACATTGCTCCCAACACGGAGAGAGGGCCTCCAGATTGCTTCACCCAGAGCAGGCCCTCGCGGAATAGAGCACCTGCTCAGCCGGAGACCAGCCAGCCACTGCATAGTGTGGCCAACTCACCCACCCTCTCTTCACAAGCAGATGGAACGGGGGGGGGGAGAATTGAGCCCACCTGGACCACCGGAAGTTGCACTGGCCCAATCCAGTGCAAACACCAACTCTCCTCCTCCGCCAAGTGCGCAAGAAACCACCTAGGGCAGAAATGTCAAACTCATTTGTCACGAGGGCCGGATCTGACATAAATGTCGCTTTGTTGGGCTGGGCCGTGCATGCCACAAAACGTAACGCCAGCTACCAGAAATATAAGCTTTATAAAGGACATAGGCAAACCCAATTAACAATATCATTATTATTTCTTTACTCAAAATACAAACAAAAACAATTGATTCCTAGCAGTGAAACCAACTGATTTACTGGGGAACCCACAAGATCCCCAATAAATGTATCTGATCATATGCAAGACTAGGGTTTTTTCCCCCCCAAGGGATATCATAAAAGGGGGAGTACCTGACATTTCCATACACACCAGTTGCGTGCGGGCCGGCGCTGGCCCCCAGGCCTTATGTTTGACACTCCTGACCTACGGAGCTGAAAGATGCTAGCAGAGACTAATGGTTGAAAACGTTCTTCGATTTAAGTAAAAAGAGAAGATCACGAATCCTTGCTGATGTTTTTCTCCACCCTCGGAGCCCCTCGCCGTTCAAAATGGCATTCGCTTAGAATCAGTTTTCCGCCCCTGCATGTAAACCTCTGGGAAGCGTCGCCATTTGACTGGTGCCGCCTACTTATTCAAAGCCCGCCTCATCGGCTTTTCTACCTTGTAACACATCGGGGAGGGGGGGTCGTGCTCCAGCAGACGGGAACCAAACAGCCTTTGAGGAAATCCTAAAGTATGTTAAAACCCACTGTCAGCACCGATGAAGGGAGACAGAACTAAGCCAGCTGGATTCCAAACCCTACACAACGGCATTGTTTTGTTAAGAATAACCGGGGTCACGGCAACATTTTTAGACAGGAAGCACCAGGGAGAACAGCTGCCAAGAATGCGAGCAGCAAAGGGGGGAAGCAAACACACACACACACACAGACAACAACTTAAAAACAAGCTCTTCCCTTTCAGCAAATACGATGTTTCTAACTGGAGACCGACTCCGATCGGATTGTGCGGGAGGGCGCCTGGCTTTGTGATACTCCGACTCTTCCCGCGTGCAAAGCTGTACGAAGCCAGGCACGCGGCGGGGAGTCTTAAGAACGGACGACTGCCAAATAGTACGGCAGGGATCACAGACACACCACAGAGAGGCTGAAAGTCACGATGCGAAAAAAACCCAAACCTCATAAAGTTTATTGGATGCAGAGAGCGGCCGGGACAATACAATATCCAAGGTGTTTGTGCAGCCCAGGAACTCGAGTTCCGCTTGGTGATCGACAGCTGGAGGGAGCTCCAGAGAACAGTCTGTGGGGCTGTCAGACGTGACCAGGGCGGCTGTGATCCCGGTAACAGAGGCAGCGAGCAAACAAACCCCTCCCTGGAGGATGACGTCTCTCCCAGCCCCGATTCGAAGCCGTTACAAGCTCCGTGTAAACAGCGGAGTTCTTTGGATTGCTGACTATGCCGAAGCCGGAAACATCACAAAGGAATTTTTTTAAAAATGGGAGGAACGGGAAAGGGGTGGGGTGGGGAGAAGTGGTCCATCAACCTTGGACCCAAGAGCATTTTCCTCACCGGCAGAAAGAAAAAGTGTAGGCAAGCCGGCCGACGGCTTTCCGCCGCCCGCCCTGCGGAACAAAGTCGGACGGGGTCATGAGAAAAAGAAAACCGAAAGGTCGATGTGCAGTTGAGCATTCCAAACCTGAACACGGGACCCCGCGAAGGAGGGAAAGCAGAGCCCCGGGTCACGGGCCTCACGGACTGGGGAGGGGGGACAGCTTGGAAGATGCCAGCTTGGTTCTCCAGGATTCATTCATCACTCACTAACTCCGGAAGGACGGCAGGACGTAAGAGAAAGGCCTGCCTCCAAGTCACTTTGCACAGCATCGGGAACCACGTGCTGCAGCCAAAGTGCGGGGGAGGGGAGGGGAGGGGAGGGGAGGGGGAATTAAGGAAGACACCATCTTGTAAGGGCAAGATTATTATTTTTTCCCTCGGGGAGGGGGACCAGGGAAGCCCCTGAGTGGGAAGGAAGAGACCTTAGGCTGGATCCGTTCTGCTAGCGGAAGTGCGACCCCACCCCCGTGGAAGGAGCCTTCCCCAGCACCAGACATTCAAACGGGCTCTTTCCGCCGGAGGAACACACCTCAGCTAGTAGAACAGACCCACCGGGATTCAACCCATCGCCAGAATCTAGGTTTGGACAGAAGACTGGGGGTGGGGACCACAGAGGGACCTCAAGCCCACTCGGTTGTGGGGGGGGAAGAGGGGGCCCTGAGGGCACAGCACGCTCCCAGGCCCTCAGGCTGCCGCTTTGACGCGTGTGGTGTGGCACTTCCTGCACAGCACGTGACCATCCAGGGGGAAGCAGCCGTTGTCGTCCGCTTCGATGGAGAGAGGTTTCCCACAATCCTGGAAGGGACAAGAGGAGAGAGAGAGAGAGAGAGAGAATGAGTAACGCCGAGAAGCTGACAGTATCAAGCGAGATGGAGAAACAGTGGCGGAAAGTGCCGTCAAGTTGCAGCCCCTTATGGTGACCCTAGAGGGTTTTCACAACAAACGGAGGTGGCTTGCCATTGCCTGTCCCTATGCAGTGACCTTGGAATTCCTTGGGGGGTCTCCCATCCAAGTAGAAGAGGAGAGGAGATTGGATTTATGCCCCACCCTTCGCTACCTGAAGGAGTCTCAGAGCGGCTTACAATCTCCTTTCCCTTCCCCTCCCCACAACAGACACCCTGTGAGCACTGTTCCCTCTAAGCTGAGTTAGTGTGAGCTAGCTCACAGTTGTTAGTTTCCGGCTCACGCATTTTTGTCTTAGCTCTGGAAGGATGGCTCCGGAGCAAACCAAATTTATGCCAAATCGCTCGCTCACAACCTTAATGCCAGTAGCTCACAAAGTAGGGCTTTTGCTCACGTGACTCCAGAGCTTAGAGGGAGCACTGCCGGTGAGGTAGGTGGGGCTGAGAGAGCTCTTTCAAGGACTGCTCTTGAGAGAACACCTCCGAGATAACTTGTGACTGACCCAAGTTCACCCCAGCAGCTGCATGTGGAGGTCAGTGGGGAATCAAGCCCGTTCTCCCAGATTTGAGTCCGTGCTCTTAACCACTACACCAACCAGAGCTGACCCTGCTTCCAAGTTTGGGCCAGCCAAGTCAAGGGAAGGATGAATACAAGGCAGAATTGTCATGTACCTCACATTTGTAGCATTTCATGTGGAAGTTCTTCTCGAGGGCCACCACTCGGACAGTCTCATCCTTCCCGGGTTCCGGCATGATGGGCTCGGCACATACTGAACAGCGCGGGGCGTATTTTCTGGAAGCAAAGAAGGGGAGGCTTGGAGGAGTCCAGCCTTCGAGGGCAGCATTCGAGCTGAGCGAGAGCTCAAGGGGAAACCGGGGGATGGCCCCGGGGGAGAAGAGGAAATACCTGTGGTAGTCGTCCACACAATGGGGCAGGTTGGCTTTGTCCACGATGAAGGACGCCCCTTCCAGGGGTTTGCGGCACACCACGCAGGTGAAACACTGAGGGTGGTAAGAACTGCCCGTGGCTCGCAGCATCCGGTCCGTGATGGTCTGCTTGCACACGCAGCATTTTTCCAGGGTGCCCTGAAGAACAAAGAGGAGGGTCAGAGAGGAACAGGAGCCAGGGACAAAAGCCCCGGAGGGATTGTGTTAGAGGAAGGCTCTACAGTTCAGTCCACATTATGCCCTGATCCAGGGCTTTTTTTTCTGGGGGAAGGCACTGGAACAGAGTTCTGGAACCTCTTCAACAAAGTTCTTTTTAGAATGTTTAAAGGTTCATGAGCTTTCAGTGTACAGATTGAAAACTTCATCTCCCTCTTGAGAGTTCCGGCACCTCTTTTTCAAAAAAAAAAAATACCCTTGCCCTGATCTATCTAGCAGCTATTTCCCTGAGCGGATTTCCAAACTTCCCCTTCTTTAATATATACACAACACTGCCCGCACACAAAGTGGCAGAAACATAGATGGGCAATATAATTCCTTTCTTTATAACTTAATACTCTACACGCCGTACGTCGGAATTTTTTACAAATGCTTTGTAACTCCACAGATAAATATGGCTAAGTCACATGTGCATTTTTTAAAATATTGCCTGACAATAATCTTTTGTTTCTGTTGGTCTGATATATTCTGTAGACGATCAGTCCAGGGAGTAATATATAAGCTACGAAGTAAAATATAACAGGAACAGCTAAAAAGGATATGGGCGGTTGAGCCTAATTAATTAATTTAATTAATTGTCATGGGGGTGGTATGGCCAGAAGACCCAAAGATTGTCTGGCAGCCTGAAACTCTAGCTCCTTTTGTAGGTGAGAGAACTGTGACTGGCCCAAGATCACCCAGCTGGCTTCAAGTGGAGAAGTAGGGGGTTGAACCCAGTTCTCCAGATTAGAGTCCGCCGCTCTTAGCCACTACACCAAACTAGCACTCGCAATTGAGTCAACTTGATCCTGATGGGACAATATGTAGACTACCTTCATGAAGGGCGCATGGATAGACGGTGGGGCTGGAAACAAAACTGGCAGGTCTCTTCCAAATAGGACAGAGCACAGTCCCTGTGTGGGGGCAGCGTAATTCAATATCACCTCTGACCCTGTTTCACCAACTGAACTAGGGGGAGAGGTTTAGTGGCCAGAAGGAACGGTTTTGAACAGGAAGGCTCTCTTGACAGTCCTCACCCCAATCCCACTTTCCCTAGAACCTTGGTCTTCAGCCCAGGGACTGTCACCTTCCAGGCGGGGGAGCGGGGGAGGTGAGACCTGCTGTGCTGGGTGACCTTATAGGGCTGCCATTTTTTGCTGCTTTTGGAAGGGCTTGCGGCTAGCGCACACGGGTATGTGAGAAAAAGCGGGACTGAGCTATGAATCTGAACCCATGACTTGCTCCACATTATAGTATCCCTCCCATACTTTCATCTCCAGCCCACGGTCCTGGTCATGGCACCAAGAAGACCATAACTCTGGCCCTTTCTGCCGCAAGACTCTGATGGGACATGACTTCCTGTCACCTGCTTCCAGCTCAGCAAATCCCCTGCTGGGGTCTAGAAGTTCAGGGCAAGTCCCTGGGTGTCAACCATATTTTGCCTCCCTCACCCTGATCACCAAGTCTTCAACGTGGAGAGAATATTGGCCTGCCCTACAGATCAGCTGTAAGGACCACAGCAATAACATGAAACAGTCCTGAACCACTGAAATACATGAAGCATTAGAGCACGGGTAGCCAAACTGCGTCTTGGGAGCCGCATGTGGCTCTTTCACACGTATTGTGCGGCTCCCGGCAGGGTGGCTGGGAAGCTGGTCTTCCCTTCTCCAGCCAGTGTTTCCTCCCTGGGTAGGCTTGAGGTGGGGGGGAGCAGAGAAAGCAAGCAACTTAAACTTTAAATGCATTCTCAAAGCCTTCCCCACCCTGCCGGCCAGCTTGGGCATTTATCTCTTTAAATCATTTCGCCAAGCCAAGCCAGACAGTGTAGGGGCGGGGGGCGGCGCCTTGGAGGACACATTTAAAGTTGCTTTCTTTCCACCTATCCCTCCCCCATCTATTTTCTCTCTCCCTCCCTCTCTCTTTCTTTCTGTCCTTTCTCCCCCATCTATTTTGCTTTCTTTGTTTCTTTTTCTCTTTCTCCCTTCCTTTCTCCCTCCACCAGCTATTTGCTTTCTTTCCACGTTTCTTTCTCTTTTTCTTTCTCCCTTCCTTCCTTTCTCTCTCCCTTCCTCTCCCTCCTTCCCTCCCCCTTCTATTTGCTTTCGTTGCTTCTCTCTCTCTCTACCTCTTTCATTCTTTCTTTCCACCTCTCTCTTCAACAAATAAATATCATTAGCAAGCAAATAAATATCATTGGAAAAATAAATATCAGTATCAGTATCTGTTTTTACCCCTTTTGTTTTTATTTTTAGCAGTTAATGTTGATAAAAAGCAAATTTGCATATTTTTCAATAAAAACTCATATGTAATATCTGTTCATGTCTTAACCGCTCTCAAACATCTGACAGTTCTTCTATGTGGCTCTTACATTAAGCAAGTGTGGCCACCCCTGCTTTAGAGGCACTTCCAAGCCTTAATGAACATGCAACCACTGAGCCGCTACCCCATCCTAACAGGTTCTACTGAGTACATGTCTATCCTGCCATTCCTCCAAGGACCTTAGGTTCTCCCTTCCCCGAATGGTTCTCCCTTCCACATTTCATCCTTGCAACCACCACCCTTCAGAGGTAGGCAAACCCTGACCTGGATAGCCCAGGCTAGCCCGATCCCATCAGATCTCAGAAACTAAGCAGGGTTGGCCCTGGTTTGTATTTGGATGGGAGACCTCCAAGGAACACCAGGGGTGTGACAAAGAAGCAGGCAACGGCAAACCACCTCTGAAACCATTCCTGCCTTAAAAAAATAAGTGTAGCTCGCCACCTAGTGGTGGATAAAACTAGAACAGCTAGAACTTCTGGCTGCCAGACAATCTTAGGCTTTCCCGGCAATACTACACACACTGCCATATGATAATTATTATTTATTAGGGGCAGGCAAGACTCTAAAGAGTGTGTGACTGGCCCAAGGTCACCCAGTGAGCTTTCATGGGAGTGTGTGGATTGGAGCCTGAGTCTCTCAGATCCTGGTCCAGCACCTGAACTCACTACACCACACTGACTGCCAGCGACCCCCCCCAACCCACACTTACAGCGTAGCATTCCTCGCAGAAGGGCTTCTCATCCACGTTGTAAAACTGCTGCCCCTGCAGCTGCCTCTCACACTTGAAGCAGGTGAAGCACTCCACGTGGAACAGCTTGTCCAGGGCACGGACCGCCGGCTGCGTCCGCGACAGGGCTTTGTTGCAGAGGCCGCACAGCTCTGCTGCAGTGGGAAGGGAGGAGGAAGAAAGTTTCAGAACATGGAGCTGCCGGCAGATGAGAACTACCTGCCCCCTCTTAAGTCTTTCCCCCTGCTCTTTCAGTCCCGGCAGGGCCTACATAATAGAGGCAGCTTTTCTTGGCACGGACACAAAGTTATAGGGGGAAAAGCAACACCTGCTAAAGTTCTGTGTGTCAAGCTGCATCCACGCATGGTTGGGTAACGCTTATAGCAGTAATCTGGCAACGGGATTTTCCAATGTGGGCAAGACCACGCAGAGGGCAAATGACTGCTATTACACAGTGACCGTTCAACATCCAGCAGCGAGTGGACGGAGGCTCAATCTACAGCAGGGGTGTCAAACATGTGGCCCGGGGACTGGATCAGGCCCCCAGAGGGCTCCCATCAAGCCCACAGTGGAACTGGCCATCTCCTGCTTCCAGTTCTGCTCCTGCATCACAGCTTGCTTCGCCAGACTCTCTTAATCACTCAGCCATTTCATGTTTTAACCTGGGTCCTAGGCTCAGAACTCTGAGCACGAGATTTCTGCGGTGAATGTCAATAAATCAAAAGTAGGTTTGCAGCTTACAGAGCGAATGTTTTAAGCATGTTTTTATTTTAAGTTAAAAAAACCCTTTGTATTTGTGTCCTTTATAAAAATATATATCTCCGCTATCTGGCATTACGTTTTATGACATACATGGCCTGCCCCAACAAGGTCTCATTTATGTCAGATCCGGCCCTCGTAACAAATGAGTTTGACATCCCTGGGCTACAGCTAAAGCTGATGCAAAGTAGATATTGAAAGAAAGGAACTGGGAACTCTCCAGACAGAAGTTTAATTATCTTCTTCTCCCTTCCCTCTGCGCTTGCGGACACCTACCAGCAGTGGAAGCCTCGGCAAGGGGAGGGCGGTCCATGTCCTTCATCAGCTTCTGAGTTAACATCTCCAGCTCTTCTACCTCCTTCATGGTCAGAGCGGAGTTTCCCCTGGGAGGATCCAACCCCTCATTGGCAAAGGCGACCGGGTTGCGCTGGACAGAAGAAGAAGAAAGAAGCACAGATCCAAGAGTCACTCAGACTCATTCAGAACTATTCTAGTTCGTGCTCCCCATCTCCTGAGCCACAAATTCCATGACATGTGAACTCAAGATCACTGAATTTTGGGGCTTGTCTCTCTAACCTTAAGGCAGTTCTGCAGGGCCCGTAAAATGGAAATGCTCCACTGGATCTTTGGTTGAGACGGCGGGAATCCAAACTGTATTGGCCTCCCCCCTGCTCTGTTTTGCTCCACCGGCACTGGTTCCACCTGGCACTGCTCTTGGTTGTCCAACCCCTCCCAACGTTAGTTACATCCAGGGCTCTTTTTGTAGCAGGAACTCCTTTGCATATTAGGCGACACCCCCCTGATGTAGCCAATCCCCCAAGAGCTTACAGTAGCCCCTGTAATAAGAGCTCTGTAAGCTCTTGGGAGGACTGGCTACATTAGGGGGGTGTCGCCTAATATGCAAAGGAGTTCCTGCTACAAAAAGAGCCCTAGTTACATCTACCTGTACACACATAGAGAGCCTGAGAGTAGATGTATTATCGGTGCCAACCACAGTGGACTACTAGTGTAGTGCAAACTGTGCTACTGAATTTTAAATGGCTGATATGTTTTATTGGCTGATAGGATATTATGTATACGATGTTGTAACCCTCCCTGAGCCTGCTTGTGGGGGAGGGAGGGCTAGAAGCCAAATAAAATAAAATAAAAATAAGCCCTGCTGAGAGCTTCCTCCACCCATCCCTGCCCCAGGAAACGCCTTTCCATCTTTCTCAAGTCCGCACACCCCTGGACCTTTTATCCCACAGCTAGGGAGAGGTCTCAGCTTCTTCCAAGGAGATCGGCTCTTCCATCATCTTATATTCTAATCCCAGACTTTTTTTTTTCTGTGCGGATACCTATTCCCTCCAATAGGGGCCTCACTGTCCCCCAACAGCTTTTCCTACATAGTCAGTAGACTTCCTGGGTTTGTAGAAAAATCTGAAAAGTAAGGAAATCCCTTCAGGGACGGTTGAATTCCCCCCAAAAGCCTTTTGAAATGGCCTCTGCAGGGACCTGACTCCAGGCAGCAACGGTGAGAGATTAGAACGTTGGGTGGGGGGAGGGGGAGGAGAGGCTTCTGACTGGCTCTGTAGGTGAAAGGGTGGGGGAAGAGCCCTTCCTTTCCAGGCCTCTTTCGGCCTTGGAGGGAGGAAGGGGGGAGGTCGCCTTGGGGCCAGGCTGGGGGATTCCTAGAGGTTTTGGGGTGGAGTGCAAGGAGGGCAGGATTTGGGGAAGGGAGAGGCCTCAGCTGGGTATCATGCCACAGAATCCACCCTCCAAAGCAGCCATTTTCTCCAAGGAGACAGATCTCTGTTGTTCACAGATCTCTGGAGCTCACTCTCCAGCAGGCCCCACTTGGAGGTTGCCAACCCTAGGCCTGGCAGCAGTATAGGGTTGCCAGGCACTGGCAGGGGATGGGGTAGTGGGGTTGCCAGCTCCAGGTCTGGAAACTCCTGGAGATTTGGGGATGGAGCCTGGGGAGGACAGGGACCTCAGTGGGGTACAATGCCCTAGAGTCCACCCTCCAAAGCATCCATTTTCTCGAGGGGAAGTTATCTCAGTCTGGAGCTGAGCAGTAATTCCAGGGGATCCCCAGATCCCACCTGGAGGCTGGCATCCCTAGGCAGCACCCTCTGGGTGACTTGATACCACCTAATTTGCATGACTCAACTTGGCCTGGCTGCTTGCTGCTGTTCAGCAGCCACCCTATGAAAGCCAGCAGTGATGCAGCAGTTAGAGCCTCAGAGTAGGGTCTGCAAGACCCAGGTTCAGATCCCCATATTGCGGTGGAAGCTGACTGGGTGATTTTGGACCAGTCACATACTTTCAGCCTAACCAACCTCACAGGTAAAAAAAGGAGGTGAGAATAATGTAAGCTGCTTTGGTCCCCACTGTGGAGAAAGACTATAATTTTCCTTGGTAGAAGCTGTGGGGGAGGGGGGTGGAGACAAAAAGCTGAAGACAGATAAAGGCAGATAAAGGTTAAGTTGGCTTTTGGGTGGGAAGGAAATAGGGTTGCCAACTCTGGATTGGGAAACTCCTGGACATTTAAGGGGTGGATCCTGGGGATGGTGGGGTTTGAGGAGGGGAGGAACTTCAGACCAGTATAATGCCATAGACTCCACCCTCCAACCCAGCCATTTCCTCCATGAGAACTACCATTGCCAGCCTCTGGGTGAGGGCTGGAGATCACCCAGAATTACAACTGTTGTCCGGGTGACAGAGATCAGTCCCCCTGGATAAAATGGCTGCTTTGGAGGGTTGAGTCTATGGCTCCACCCCCAGAAGGGAGAAAGAGTGTGAGATAGGTAAGGGTAGAGGGGAGGAAGCAAAGGTGTGAGGAATGGGATGACCATCCCGCAAGTTTCTTGCGGGTCTCCACTTGTAGAGTCTATTTCACCTTTTAGCTGGCTGCACGGAGAGAGGGAATTTCAGCAAGCGCTTTGGGATAAAAGAAGTACGCACGAAAACTCCCTCGTCTACAGAAGCACTGGATTGGCTCACACATTTCCTAGATGAAATAACACAATTCCCCTTCACTGTGCCAGAGAGAATATTTAGCGTCGTCTTTTTAAGAAGTCTGCAAACCCACACAATTTAAATGCTTTAAAAAAAAAAAAACCACCTGCCGGGGATGGTGTCCAAGCAGGCCTGATCTCACCCAGACTTTTAGAAGAAAAAGAGCAGAGCTAGGCAGCCAGGCAACCAAGAGGATCTGGCAACACATGAGTCAGGCTCTCTTGGTCTATCAAAGACAGCGCTGGCTACTCCAGTTGGAGGCAGTTCCCCCAGGGTCTCGGCCGGGGGTCTTTCACGTTGCCTGCAGTCTGAGCCTCTCCAGCTGCATGCAGAGCTAACGCTCTACCACTGAGCCGTGCAAGATGCAGCCAGCCACAAATATGCCTCAGAGGACAGGAGGATTAGGCTTTAAAACAGCGAGTGGAAAGCTGCTATCAGCCTCTGCCTTCACAAGAAATACGGTCTGATTTCATCCGGGAGCCACGGTGACAATCCCGAGGTCCCCAGGGCACCTCAGTGTTCAGAGGCAAGAGATAAACATAAGGAGACTCGAGAGGCCTTTGTTCCTCACGCTCCTCCAGTATGGTCACCAGAAGAAGGCTGAGATCAGCTGATAACAACTCGCTGGTGGCCCCCGGCCCCAGGGAGCTCCAGCTGTCCTCGGGAAGGTCCTGGCCCCAACCTGGTGGGACTCTCCGCCAAAGGACACCAGGGCCTGCGGGATCTGATGCAATTCCCCAGGGCCTGTAAGGCAGAGATGTTCTGCCAGGCTTTTAGTTGAAGGCAGAAACGGGAGGTTGAGACTGGCACCCTCTCCTTTTTCTTCTGTGGCCCCACCGCATACCATGCGCTGCCCTACCGTGCGGGATAGCGGCGCAGCCAACAAAGGAGGACTACTTTCCTGCCATCTTGATTGGTTTTGATTTTTTTATTTGTTGTCAGAAATTTTGATTGCCTATTACTTAAATCTTTATAGTGTTGTAAATCGCCCAGAGCCTGCCTGCAGGGCGGGCGATTCGTAAGTTTAATCAAATCAAATAAAATGAATGGAGAAACCTCCTAGAGGCATTTGGCCAGCCGCTGTCGGAAACAGGGGAGAAGCTAGATGGACCCTGTACCCGACTGCATAAGTGTAAGAAACCTTTTTTAAAAAAAGAACTTAGACACACACAGAGGAAGGTTGTTCCAGGTGGCCAGCCGTGTCGGTCTGAAGCAGCAGAACAAATTTAGAGCCCAGTAACACCTTTAAGACCAACCAAGGCTTATTCAAGGTACGAGCTTTTGTGTGCATGCACACTTTTGTCAGGTTGACGGGAGTTCCATTCCATGTGGCTGAATGTTATTTTGCTGTTCAGCCCCGGTCTGTAAGTTCAAACCCTACCTTCCTTTCTAATGTATCTGAAGAAGTGTGCATGCACATGAAACCGCAAGCCTTGAATAAAACTTTCTTGGTCTTAAAGGTGCTGATGGACTCTAAATCTGTCCTACAGAGAGTAAAGGGTTTGTGTATTTTTCTGGACAGTAAAGCCAAAGGATATGAAGTCTACATTCTGCAGCCCTCTGGCTTCTCTTCTGTATCTGGCCCAGGGAGCTTTGATTCTCAGACTCTCCTGCCCCCAAAACCTCATTGCCCTCTAAGGTGCTGTTCCACAGCCCTCGGGCAAGTCTCTGATTTCCGGTGTCTCAGGATTCAACAAGTTCTAACAAACCGCCAGCCGTCGGAAGTCAAAATTTAACTACTGCAACTTTGCGGACTTCAGAAACGGCTCCTATCAAGAGGCCGTCCAGTCCCGGGACACAAGAATCGGGAAACCTCAGCAACAGAGGGCTACATCCTAAACCACTTCGCCAGCCACACCGACAAATGAGAAGTCCAGACAGAATATCCCGGCTGCTGTTCCGGCAGCCCTTGGCACACAAAGCCAGGGAGCTGAATTAATTTTAAACCTCTCGCGTCAGCTGCGCCGAGTGCCACAATTCCGCATCAGAAGATGATTAGGGCATTACACTGTTCAGTGCACACAGGGCCCGTATTCAGCTAGAACAGATCTTTTTTTGGGGGGGAGGGGGAGGTGTTTCCGCTTATAGGGGCAGCCCTTGTACTCTAAACTGCAGGAGTTATTTTGAAAGAACGCACAGCTATGCGCCTCTTAGCCCCAAAGGATTTCTAAAAGCTAGGGAGGGGAGAAAGCAGCACAATCCCACAGCTACATATTCGAGACCCGGGCCCAATTTTTTTGCTTAAAGCTGCTTCACATTTTATAATGTCCTCATCCCCCCTCCGAAAAAAAACAAACCCATATTTCTGTCAAACATGTACTGGGAGTTCCCTGCTGGGAACTTAATTCTCACCTGCACGCAGGCCCAGTTTGGATCAAGACTGAAGAAGGCTCAAGTTTTCCTCATCAGTGAATGAAGTCCCCCGTCCCCCCCCCGCCGGAAGCCGAGAGGAGTTCCTTGAGGCCTTTTCGGGTCTCAAAATGGTTTGTCTGCAAGGGGGGCAAGGTTTGAGCCTCTTTGCCCCGTGGTCCCAATCTGAATCAGGCCTGTGTGACCTTGGAATTGAGTTCCGGTAGATATATCCCAGATATATGTCTGATAGAGAGTTCTCACAGGCACAAGGACTTATAATATGTGAATCAGCCCACAGTCAAGAGCAAGTCAGGCACTGGGAGGCCTGCTCCTTCTCCCAAGCAATATTCCCTCTAATTCCCCACCATCACTGCCGAGCAGAAGTGGTTCACATCCTGAGCAGAATATAACTGCTGCAAGCTAATAAGACGTGCTCCCCTCCAAGTCATGGGATATTGCCCACTGTGCGTCATCCTGATAGCTATTTTCTCCAACTTCAGACTCCAGCGTTACGCAGAACCTTTTCACTTGCCAGGTTCAATGCTCTCCCTTCAGTGATCTTAACTGGGAGGTTTAATAGTCTCCCCTTTTGTTAACAGACTATGCCCCCTGTTCGAGCGGCTCAGCTGAAACGGTGCCTCACGTGTTATTGGAATGCCATTACTATGCCAATATGTGACACCGCATTTTATCGTCACGACTTGGTGGTATCAGAGAGCTTCCTGACTCAACACAAACTGCTTTGTTTGCTAAACAGCGATGATGAAAATATAATCGTTCCTGTGGCAGAGTTCTTGCAGGCGGCTCTTTTTATTTGTACTACAGTATTGCAATACAAAACTTGTATCCAGGAGATATGAAACTGAGACTTATTTTACACTGATTTTAGACCATCTTAGAACGTTTTCTTCTCTTTGATTGGTATTCGTTCTTTACCTTATCTTTTTTATATTATTCTTTTTAATGTCAATGCCAATAAAGGTAATTGAACTGAAAAAAACTGAACTGCTGCAAAGGGTGGTGCGAGACCCTGCGCGGCTCCAGACTGCTGCTGAGTGGGGCTTCCTGTGTTAATGAGCGGCCGCTCACACCCACAGCTCAGGGGGAACGCTGCTCCCAACCTCTTATTCCAACATGGTACTTGTAGGTGATGGTGCTACCCCGGATGTTTCTTGGCACTCACTTGATGCTTCCCCGAAGCACTCAAAAGACAGACAAAACCCTGACTTTTCACCATCTCACTGAAATATGAAGAAGCCAGAAGATATTGTCTGCAGGGTGTACCCATGGAGGGGTAGGGGGCACCTCGGCTCAATCATAAGGTGCTGGGAGGGGGCCGAGGCTCAGAGACTCAATCCCCAGTGACTCCAGATAAAAGAACCCGCCAATATGTGGTGTGAAAGTGCTCTACCTAAGCTGCTGCCAATCTGAGCAGACAATACTGACCTTTGACAGATTCAGTATAAGGCAGATTCGGTATAAGGCATCATGTCTTCACGAAGAACCCGTAGGGGGGGCTCAAGCTCAACCACAAAGTGCGACGGCTCCCAAGCCAAGTTTCCTCCTGTGACTGACGCCACCAAGGAGGAGGATGCTTGGTTTGGACCCTCCCAGCATCTTGTGAGGGAACTTGGTTCTCATGGCAGCCATTCTCTGGTGGCGCCCGCTAGCTGTTCTCGGAACTCCTGAAGTGCCCACAAGGCTCAACATCCTCTGTTCCTTTCTGCTCCTCCATCACCCCCACTAAGAAGTGGCTGTTTTCATTAACTTGTGGGACAAAGGATGCATTGCGATCCTTCAGGGCAGGTTGCATGGAAATTTGATATTCATGCAAAAATATAATATACATATATTTCCACCATACAAAAATAATAGTCTAGGTGGCCATCTGACAGCAATGCTGATTCTGTGAACTTAGGCAGATCATGAGAGGGAGGGGCAGGGAGGGTTGCATCAGTGCTTAGTTCTCATGGCCCTACACACCCAGGGAAACGCCGATCGTCACTTTGGGGTCAGGAAGCAATTTTCTCCAGGCCAGTTTGGCCAGGGATCCTGGAGGGTTTTTTTGGGGGGTTGCCATTTCTGGGCATGGAGCAGGGGTCGCTGGGGTTATTTGTGCATTTCCTGCATTGTGCAGGGGGTTGGACTAGATGACCCTGGAGGTCCCTTCCAATTCTATGATTCTATTAAAGTCACTTAGACAAAAGTTCTATCTGTCAGGAGGCAAGCTTGCTCTATTTTGGCAGACTAAGCTCACCCACCCCCCAAAAAAACCGCCGCTGTCTCCTCACCGTATCTCGCGGGGCAGGCGGCTGCACAGTCGGGCGTGGCTTCTCCTGCACCACCGGTCTTTCCCGCTGTTGTACGTAAGCGAATGGGGGCGGCTGTGGCTTCGGCGCTGGACTGGGACCAGAAGGGGCCGGCGAGCGTGACTGAGAAGTGGTCAGAGCGACAGGCCTCGGGAAACTGGAAGGAGCGGGCTTAGAAACAAATTTCGGGGCAGCCACAACGGGGGGAGGTGTGTACTTGGGGGCAGATGGAGCCGGCGGAGGAGGAGGAGTGGCTGACGTCGGCGTGGGGAGCTGTGCGGGTGGCGAGTCTTTCCGCTGCTTCGAAGTCACCCAGGGCGGAGGAGGCGGAGATGCTTCTCCCTGCAGTTGGGGCAGGTGGTTTCCACTGGGACTCGAGACAGCATTGGAAGGGAAAGGAACGGGAGCGGGAACATCTTTCGGCGGAGCCACGTTTTCCGAGACACTTTTCGGTTCGGCAGCTACCCCTGCGGCAGCCGCAGATCCAAGAGCCACCTGCAGAATTAAGACAAGGGTCATCAGATACCGGAAAAGGGAAACGGCATCAAACGAGTCCTCCCGTTCCAGAATGCACTGATCCAACTCTCCCTTGGCGTGGAAAGGCAGAACGGGAGAGGGGGAAGGAGACTGGCGACAAGAACGTGGGCTGGTTACCGATGTCTGCTTTACCAAGCTCCTGGCATATAATAAGATCCGCCTTACCGCCTGGGCAAGCCAGTACCAGTGTCCTGGCTACCAAACGGTGAGGAAGAGCAGCCCGGGGTCGTTGGACCCTTTGTAGGGGCTCTCTTAAGAAAACCAGGCTTCAGGCCAGAGCTAGAACGTGCTTTTCACTTTTGAAGAGGCCTTGAGCTCACTAAGAGAAACTTTTTGCAGCGTTCATTGGTGAAATTTGGATAAATATTTTAGTATTTGGCAACCTTGTTGGAAACATCTGTTGAACTGCCCGAGGAAGACCCTGAAACAGGAGGATCTCTGGACCTCTGTTGGAGGAAGAATGAGCACGAATTCAAAACAGACTTAAAGGAGTCCTCCCTCTTAAAACTTTTGTACGATTCAGGGGGACTGGTATTAATAAAGGGGTTGTGCAATATCTTTTGTCCTATAAAAAGACGATACTTAGATGTCTGGATATATGATTCTTGCTATGTGTTAATGTTTATGCGATAATTAATATAATGGTGACTCGTTTATAAGAAATACAGAAAAAATAGAAGAAATAAAACATATATAAAAATGAAAAAATATATAAAAATTACTTGAGATACTTCGTAATCGTCTGTAGCAGAGGTGGAATCCAACAGCCGCAAGGCTGACCCTGTTCTCTCTTCTCTCAGACCCCCAAGGTTTGGAACTCAGCTCTCCTGTCAAAACTGCACACCACTGCACATTGCAAGAGGAGAGCCACGTAACCGAATGCTGCTCCATATTGCAAAGGTTCTCTGCACATAGGTATCTAAGATGTCAAGGAGGCAGGTTCTAACCCAGCCTCTCCCCCAAGAGGAGATTTCTTTTTCTTATGCGCAGGGGATGTGTGCGCTTGCATGGAGGAGCCAGGCCTCGGAAGGGCCGACCCCCGTTATCGCAGCTCACCCGGGGTTTGAAGGGATCGTTCTTCTCCATGTCATCCAGCATTGAGGACAAAGAGTCAATCTCCAAATCAATGCTGCTCATCTTGCCACGGGCCTGCCCCTTCCATCGTGGAGGAGAAAGGAAGTCGACATGTTAGATGGTCATTCCGAGCCTGGATGAGGCTACAAAAGGTGGTGGCCGACACCAGGGAGGCTTGGTAGCGGGGCAACCGAGCGTCGCACAAGACAAGAGCAAGTTCAAGAGACCGCAAAGGGCCAGTCAGGCAACAAGCAGCAAGGAAGCGCTGCACTGTACCACTGCCTTGAGCATTGCAGCTTCCGGTGGAACACAACCGCTTCTAACTCTTAGAAGTCAGGATGGGTATCCGTAAGCAAGTCCGGCGGAAATTGCAGAAGCAGCTATTTATTCTACCCTGTATTTCTCCCCAATGAGGAATCGAAGTGGCTGAAGGCATTCTCCTCTCCTCTGCTTTTCCCCTAGCGACAACCCTGTGAGGGAGGCTAGGCTGAGAGGGTGTGACTGTCCCAAGGTCACCCAGCTAGTTTCCATGGCAGAGAGGGGATTCAAACCTGGGACTCCCAGATCCTAGTCCAACTCTCTAACTGCTGCACCACCCTGGCGAAATATAGTTGCCATTCATCAGCGGGCGGGCCTGGGGCATATGGCCCCTCCCCACAAACCTCTGAAGCAGAATGAGGCCCACTAGGCAGCTAGGCTTTGCTCATTTTATAGATCACAGAACTCTAGTTCTTTTCACATGAAATATGGGTGACCTTGGCGTGGAATTTTAACTTAAAAAAAACAGATGCAGCTATGCAATAACAACGAAATTAATAACAGAGTTGCCAAACAGATTAGTTATGACATGTGAAATGCAAAATGTTTGAAGGACCATTATATCTTATAGGAAATGCCCTAAAAACTGTAATGAAGGGGATGTAGGGGGAAAATATTTACTTTTTGTGTTCTAGGTCAAGATGGGCAGCCGTGTTAGTCTGTCTATAGCAGTAGAAAAGAGCAAGAGTCCAGGAGCGCCTTAAAGACTATCAAAATATGTGGCGGGGATGGCCTTTCATGAGTCATTTGCTCACGAGAAGTGCGCCGTGGCTCATGAAAGCTCATCCCCTGCCACGTATTTTGATAGTCTTTAAGGTGCTACTGGACTCTTGCTCTTTTCTGTTCTGTATATCCTGTAATGTATAATAATCTTGATATAGATGGAATGATGGATAAATGAGAAGATGGAGAGAAGAGAGAAGATAGAGAGAAGATAGAGAGAAGATAGAGAGAAGATAGAGAGAAGATAGAGAGAAGATAGAGAGAAGATAGAGAGAAGATAGAGAGAAGATAGAGAGAAGATAGAGAGAAGATAGAGAGAAGATAGAGAGAAGATAGAGAGATGATAGAGAGATGATAGAGAGATGATAGAGAGATGATAGAGAGATGATAGAGAGATGATAGAGAGATGATAGAGAGATGATAGAGAGATGATAGAGAGATGATAGAGAGATGATAGAGAGATGATAGAGAGATGATAGAGAGATGATAGAGAGATGATAGAGAGATGATAGAGAGATGATAGTTTTCATAATCTCTCCTTTCCTTTTGTATTCCCCTATACTGTGCTTTGTTTTCTAAAATAAAAACACATATAACAAAAAAAGCAAACAGATGTACACACACACAAAGTATGGACAACCCTTGGTAAACAAAGAGGCTGGCAGATGCTCCTTGAACTCAGCCAACACCCACACACACACACACCCTTCTTAGGACTGCCTCAGTGCTTGCTTTATGGTATGGATCATGACCCAACCCAGGTAGGGTGACAGCACAGACGTGTAACCCAGGCAAAGCGTCACCAAATGAGAAGGTAGCGTGAAACCAGGCCTGTTCCAATAAACCCTGCCCTTGGACTATCTTGGGCGGAGACTCACCTGGGGGGCGGGCAGCCCGCTCAGAGACACAGGCTCCTCCTCCACCACGGGAGGGGGAGGAGACGGGAAGACATCCTCCGGGGCTGGGGGAAACGGCTCCACAAATGGGGGAGGCGGAGGAGGGAAAGCACTGTTGGCGGAGAGAACCATATCTTCTCCGGGAGGGGGCGGTGGCGGCAGCGGAAGATCTGCAGAGAACAGAAACAGCGCTCTGTTAGGGTTCATGTTTCGTATCATGCTTCAATAACCTTTGCCCTGGCCAGAGATCTCTTTCTCCTATGGCACTTATGAAAACATGGCAGGGGGTTTGGTGCACCCAGTCCATAAGTCGCTGCTTTTAAAGTACACGTCCGCACCATCTTCACTGCCAGTTCTCCTGAATGCCTCTGGATTTGTTCTGCATCAGTACCCAAGACTAGCAGTGCCTCAGTAGGCCAAGATCTCCTTGGCGCATACCATGGAACAACATGGCTTCTCCCACACCATTCCCCACATTGCTGGAGCAAGCATTGACTCACTTGACCACATAGCAACACAAATTATACATACACAGAAAGGCATATACCTTACGCCAAACCAAACCGCAAACAGGAAAGAGCATTAAAAAAACCCAACAGCCAATGCCATACTTATCTCATATAGATCTCAAACGGCCACCAACTCTTCCCAGATCTCCTACACACCTTGCCTACAATGCAGAGTAGCCATTTCACTCCGTTTAGACCACGGTCTCCCAACACAGTGTCCGTGGGCACATTGGTGCCTGCCAACACCTTTCCTGGCACCACCAAGTGTTTTTAGAAAGTGGGCATGGCCACGGTAGGCTTTTGCCCAACGAAACTTCTGATTGGCTAAGTAGATTTTTAAAAAACATCGCTCTGGCAGCCACTGCCACCACAAAATATGGATCTTGGCTGAGTGACTGACACTAAACTGCTGCAGCCGTATTTCGGCTGGCTCTGCCTCCTGTGGTAGTTGGTGTTATGGCGGCCATTTTCTGGCTCTGCCCGCCATGCCGTGTGCCGGAATTCCAAAGATGCCTGAAGACTCGGACAGGTGTGGGGACCTCTGGTTCCGACAACAGAACTAGCAACCGTATGCTGTCACTCCAGTCTAACTGCAGGCCTTTGGGGGCTTCATCCATTTTTAACAGCAACGTCCACACAACAAGTCAATAAAATCAGTACTAAACGACAGTGTACTATAGGTGAACACAGAACATTTGGGTGTCCAAACAGTCAACTTTGGAAGACAGCAGTATCGCCGTCGCCTTATTGTTTCAAAGACTCCTTTTGCAATTTTGATTCAAAATGGCTGCATAACAAAGACGTGACGCGCACACACACACACACCGGAAGCTGTGTAGACAGTCAGCAGAGGAAAAGCTGTAGCACCAATAGTCGGAGGAAGAGCATCACAAATCTCATCAAGTTCAGCAACCAGGTTAGGTTAAGTGAGGCTTAACTAGTATGGCCCAGCCGTTTCATAAGCTGTGTAGATCTTCTTGCCTTGAAGGGTCTTAGAGAGCAAAGGGAAGTTTCCTGAAAGCCCAAGGAACCAATCATTCAACTGATCGGTTTGCCACAGTAGAACACAGACTGTTACACTTGTGTATCATCGTGGAGGTGGGACACAGCCCTCCCTGTCCGGGCCTAACACTGACCCTGGCTGTTTGAGCTGGCAGTCAAAGATGGAAGCATCAGCTCTGCTAGGCCAGAGATTTCAGGCAGGAGCAGCACTCCGGTCTCCTGAGAGACTTCATCCTGATTGCATCTGGGGTCTTCAAAGAGCTTCATGCACATTCTCTCAGTAATTACTACAACATCCTGGTAAGGTAGGGCATACTGCTGAAGGAGGACAGAGCCTGAAGGCACCAAGTAACTTCTCGAACTGCATGAAATTTGCATTTAGAATTGGGGGGGGGGCCAGTATTACAACTCACACTCTAAGTTATCACCCAACATCCACCTTGTTAAAAAAGAAATTGCTAAAAGACATTAGACATTGGTCTCCACTCAGACCAAACATGGCTGCTAGCCCAATTGTCTAAACTGGCTACTTCTCAGACCAAACAAAAGTTATGTTCTGTCTCCGTTTCTCCAAGAAGTAACTTTGAAGCTTCTAAGTGGTACGTGCTCAGGAAGGGAGGGAATATTGCGAGAACACCAGGTGGTATATGGGGAGGGGAGCACTTAACAGTGGCATTTTACAGCATCTGCCAAACACGGGCTACCAGATTGTCTGTAAGGGTTGCTAAAAATATCCTCTGTTAGGCAGAAAAGGATCAGCACCCTAGAGGGGAACACATTTATAAGGCCTGTCACTGTCATACCAGTGTTGTTCTTGCACAGTTATAAATTTTTAAGACATTAATTTTTCCACTTAGATGCTGTATCATGGTGGTGGAGTGCCTTGTATTGGGTGGGGGGTGGGTGAGAAAGCATGCTATATTTGGCTATTCACAACTTTACCACACTTTAAACCAGAATGGGGCTATGAGTATCGGGCCTCGTCCCAAGACTGGGCCAGAGGAAAGGAACCTGTTGAGGCCTCTTCCTAACCATGTCATTGAGCGCACCCCCTTAACTTTTGCCTAAAACATCCAAATTTTACTATGCCGGGAAAGCTCTGCACTCTGGGGAGAGCTCTTTCGACAACTCCGTCCCAGTTCAGCGCTTCAGAGTCTGGAGAAAGCATTTTAAAAAGGTGGCAGTAGGTGAGGAGAAGGAGCCGCCGTCAGTCTGAGGAGACCATACTGACTCTGAGGGACCAAGGGTCTGGTTCGGTATAGGGCAGCTTCGTGTGTTCATTTCTCACTTCTTCCTCTGAGGCGGCTTGGAGACCACCAGGCCGGGCCAAGTTTGTTAAAGACAGGCCTGGCTACGCCCAAGACACAGGTCCCCACTAGGTCACCAACTTGCCAACCTTCAACGGAGCCTGGAGATCTCTCAGAATGACAATTGCTCTCTCTGGAGAAAATGGCTGCTTTGGAGGGTGGATTCTGTGGCCTTATCTCCCCCTGAGGTCCTTCCCCTGCCCTCCCTTCCGGGGCAGCTCCCTCTCCAAACCTCCACAAATTTCCCAACCCAGAGTTTAAAACCCCAAGCCCTAAATGATGGATGGGAAGACAGGAGGAGGACTGAAACCAGGTGCAGACTGAGGGGGAAAAGGGCCCAGGAGGAAGCGACGATAAGCAACCGGGGCTGGCCAATGTGACGGACTTTTAGCCAGACTAGCCTCACCTTCCTCATGCCAGGTTCTAGGATCTCTCTCTCTAGGATAAGCTGCCCTTTCAACTTTTACCTGCCCATCTGATTTGTCCAAAAACATCTGTAATTAAGAGTCCAAGAATTAAAGCGCTGGAAAAACACGAGCTCGCTTAAGTCTTAAGAATTTGCTCGGGACACCTAAAGCTATCATTTTTGGCTTCTGCTGCAGCCATGTGGCGCACGCAGCTTATTCACGTGAGTTACTCTGGCACGGCATGTTTGACTGGCACCAACTGTGGTACACCCGACGGCTGTTACATAGTGTTCCTCTAGTCTGCCTGTGTGGGCTGATCCAGGAAGGCTCTGTTCTACTTTTGGGGTCTGCTGGAAGCCTGTTTCATTGATCGAATGTTTGCACTGCCTGAAAATGGCTTGTTACAGTCAGGCAGGGACATCCAACCGCTTACCAAGTCCTGTCAGTACAGACAACCCCATATCTGGGTCCACTGTCTGCAACCTCAGCCATCAGTTCACCATCTTTTAGTCCAGAGGAGGTAGACAGGAAACTGCATCTATCTATCTATCCCCTGCCAAATGCTTCTAATGGAAAAACATTAGGACTGTGATAAGCCATTATTTTAAACAAACAAACAAACAAAAAGGTCCAGGTTTTGATTTGAACAAGGATTGAAGGAACCAGTGCCAGCAATGTCAAGGGCATATGACCACACTTTCCACACAAGCAGAGATCTATATACAGGGAACCTGTACCCCTCACACAAACATCAGTGGCCAAGTCCTCCCCTTATGGTCTTTGGTGCAGTGGTTAAGTGCGCGGACTCTAATCTGGGAGAACCAGGTTTGATTCCCCACTCCTCCACTTGCAGCTGCTGGATGACCTTGGGCAAGCCATAGTTCTGTCAGAGCTGTTCTCTCAAGGACAGTTCTGGAAAGATCTGTCTCAGCCCCACCTACCTCACAGGGTGTCTGCTGTGGGGAGGGGAAGGGAAAGGAGTTTGTAAGCCGCTCTGAGACTCCGAGGGAAGGGCAGGGTATAAATCCAATCTCTTCTCTTCTTCTTCTTATGTACTACAACCATTCTAGGGTTGCCAGCTCTTGGTTGGGAATTCCTGGAGATTTTGGGGGTGGAGAGGGCAAGGACCTCAGCAGCGTATAATGCCAAATGCCATACAGTTCACCTTCCAAAGCAGCCATTTTCTCCACGGGAACTGATCTCTGTCAGCTGGAGACCAGTTGTAATTCTGGGAGAGCGCCAGACTACCCCTGGATGTTGGCAGCCCTAGCTCAGACACACACTCATGCACACAAGCACCCCAGCCAACACACCACCAAACCAGATTAAGCAACGAGACTGATTTAAGAGGCCTTTGGCTCACCTTCAGCTCACGATGAGAAGGGGGGGAACCCACAGTAGAAGCGGGGAAGGGAGAAGAGAAGGAATTCTTGATGTTCGGCTCCATGTTAGTGCCAAGGCGAAAGTGCCCCAGGGGAGCACTGAGCCCTCAAGCTGCCTCCCCATTGCGGGACGGGGGGGGGTGGAGATTGGGCAGAAGCCAGCAGAATAACCACGCTTGGCCTTTGGAACACACTTCCTGTTCTTCTTTGCAACTCCACCCCCACCCTCCGGACCAAGCGCCAGGAGAAGTCCGCAGACATTGGGCGATTCTGCGTCTCACATTTGCTCCACATTTTCTCAACTGGGAGGGAAAAGTGCAGCTCAGAACCACATTCAGATACCTCGGGTCAACGCCATACTGACTGCAAAGTCGCCCCGAACGGCCATAAAACGGCCATTAAGGTACAATAAAATCCAATGATCAAAAGAACTCGAAAGTGGGCATGGAGTGTGGAAGCTACCGACCCGATAACAACAGGAAGTGAAACCAGCATGCAACGCAGAGGGGGATTTCCGTTCCAACGTGGGTTTCGTAAAACGACAGAGGGAAAAGCCGACGCAGAATCAGCCATTGTAAAGTCCTGCTCCATATGAAGGCCCCGATCTTTGCACACATCAAGGCCAAGCGAAGTGACTACCCTTCACATTATCTAGCTGAAGAAGGAGACACTGTTCACTTTAGGAGGGGCCCAAGACCCACAGCTTTCATCACTCCACTGTCTCGCCAAGGACACACGGCCCCGACCCTGGGGCAAGCTGCCTGTCCTTGCTGAGAAACCAAAAGCCGATGGGGTCCTGGAAGCCAGGAATCGTCAAGAGTTTGCCCTGGCTGAGGACACTTTTCTTGTTTGAGGGGAAAAGAGAGCCACCTGCCAAAGAAACCTCAAAATGCTTTATAGAGCCATTTCGCAAGCATCAATATGGGCACGATTCCCACTCTGCTGAGTAGGAAAGAAAAACATGGGTGATTTTAGCTGTTCGGAGCCAGACCAGCCTCTGCCATTCTGCCGTCGTCTCCCTCCTCCTCCCCCCTCCATCACAACTTTCTAAATACAGAAATATATACCGGTCAAGGAAAGGAGTGGCTAGATCTGAGGATCTGTACAGCATTTAACAAAATAATAGTTCTGAGTATAAGATAAACTTTGCTCAGCTTCAACAACCATTCTAGTCTCTACTCTCTAATTTTAATTAGAGATTTTCCAATTTTAATCAGAGATCTAATGCTCTCATGCCATGCACAGAATTCCAGGGGGGGCCACTATCTGAAGAAAGACAGGCAACAACCAAGGCGTGGTCTTTTGTGTGGTGGCCCCTCCCTTGTCTTTAAAGTATCTTCCCTACAGGGTATTTTTTGTTTGTTTTAAGTGTAGTTCTCTTTTCTCCTTCCAACAGTATGCAAAAGTAATTTGATTTGGACCGCTGCTATTTACCTAACATCACCTCCATTTTGCACTGCGACTAGTGTTGCCAACTCCAGTTTGGGAAATTTCTGGAGGTTTGGTGTAGAGCATGGGAACGGCAGAGTTTGGGGAGGGAGCTCAGCAGGGATGTGAGGCCAGAGAGTCCGCCCTCCAAAACTGCCATTTTCTCCAGGGAAACTGAACTCGGCAGTCTGGAGATCAGCTGTAATTACATGAGGTCTCCAGGCCAAACCTGGAGAGCCAAAGGCACTGAGCTCTGTGGTCTGGAGACCAGTTGTAATTTTTTCGGAGACCTCCTGGAGGATGGCATCCCTAACCTGTGACTTTGGTAGCTGCCTGGGGTTCCTTTGGTAGTAAAGGTAGGAGGTAAAAATTTCAAGTAGAAGAAGAGACTGGATTTATACCCAACCTTTCACTACCCAAAGAAGTCTCAGAGCGGCTTACAAACTCCTTTCCCTTCCCCTCCCCGCAACAGACACCCTGTGAGGTAGGTGGGGCCGAGAGAGCTTTCTTGAGAACTGTCCTTGAGAGCTGCCCTTGAGAGAACAGCTCTGAAAGAACTTGTGACTGAGCCAAGGTCATGCCAGCAGACGCATGTGAAGGAGTGGGGAATCAAACCCGGTTCTCCCAGATCAGAGTCTGTGCTCCTAACCACTATACCAAACTGACTCACTTAACAGATCTCTGCAGATTAATGGATCTCTACAGATGTTGTCTCAGAGGATCTTTCAGGAAGGACATTCATTTCTCAGCCTTTACCAACACAATGGCTTCAACTACCATATCACAGATGCACCCCAATGGTGATGTTTACAAACGGAAGCCACAAACTTCATATCACATCTCTGAAGCCTCAGGGGAAGCAAGATGTTCTGGCTGCCAACTAGCCTCTGGGGAACAGCAGAGCTCCCAGGAATGCAGAAGTTGGTCATCTCTACTATAAACCACAACAGCTGAAGTTTCTGTGTAGGACCAACCAGAGATGACCAGTGTATAGGTTTAAGGCCTGTGCCAAACAGAATGTTAAGGAAACATGCAAAGGAGGACCCATTATTCAGGGTCACTTTGCCAGTGACAAACATCACAGAGGGAGAACACCATTTTGTCATTGTGCTGTATGCCTCTGGAAGGGCCCAAAGTAGGCAGGCTATGAGGTGTTTCTTCTTTTAAAAAAAAAAGTCATTTCAAGATGAGCATCCACCAAGCCTGAAGAATAGAGGGGAAAAGGCCAAAAGTGGCAGAATTATCTGAAGCCTGCAAAACCAGTGATATGATCAGCCTGTGTCTGGACTACACCACATCAGACTGCAGGGAAGGGCACACAGGAATTCTACCAAAAAAATAAATTATCGCATGGCATTATGTGTGGAATAGCCAGGAGATCCCAAAGGATTGTTCGGCTGCCTGAACCCTGTAGCTCTTTTTGGCACCACTAGGTGGCAATCTATGCTTATTTTTAGGCTGAGAGTGCTGTGACTTGCCCAAGGTTGCCCAACTGGCTTCAAGTGGGGAATTGAACCCACTTCTCCAGATTAGAGTCCGCCACACTTAACCACTACATCAAGCTGGCTCTCTCTACAAAGGAAATCCCAAAGATAATAAGAAACAGTGTGAGGCACTGGATAGTGTGTTCTACTAAGGCCGAGGTTCAAATCTCTACTCTGCCATGGAAGCTTACTGCGTGGCCCTGGGCCAGACATTCTCTCTCAGCCTAACCTACCTCACAAGGTTGTTATGAGGATAAAACGTGAGAGAACCATGTTTGCCACCCTGAGTTCCTTAGAGGAAGGAACATTAAATAAACAAATGTCAGTTGAAAGGGTTCTAAGCTAGGGTTAGGAGGAATTCTCTTAATCCTTCTTTACCCAATTGCTCCCTGAAATCCAACCATCCTTTCCCTCTTTTTTTTAGGAATCTGGAGTTTCTGACCAAGTCCATTTCGATCAGAGAGAAATTTAAGGGGGTGGGTGGGAAAGGAGGTTCTACAAGATCTCACTCTGTAGGTGCTCAGAGGCAGAAACCTTCCTACCCCTCCTGCTGGACCACCACCTTGTGGTGTGGAATATAAAAGAACTGCAAGGGCTGAAGTTACAGAACGGTGCATCGATCACTCTCCGAAGAGAAATCCCTCTTTTAAAAAAGAGAATAAGAGGAATCAATGGCTACATATTAAAAGAGAAGAAGAAATTCCACTCCCCATAATACTAGATCTAGCACAGCCATCGCTTCAACACGCGACCTTTCTATAGAGAGGGGTGAGAGTTTTTTGGCATGGAGAAGCATCGGGGGAGCCCAGAAGTGGTACGCCCAGCGCAGCCTTAGCATCTTAATGAGAGCATAAGGGATGCCCAGCTCGGGATGTGCCAGCAATCTACTTGTTCAAGAAGATACTTGGACCAGGGATGAGAAAGCAAATCAGGAGCCGGAGCTGGCCTCCCCACAGCCTGCTTTGCCCTTTCCAACCTCGGCACGTCAGAAACATTTACAAGAGCAACCGGGAACCCTGTTCTCTCGAGAAGAAGAGCTCCGCTGTCCAAATGAAGACGGAGCCAAGGAGAAAACAGCAGCTTAGCAAGAGGGCTGCAGGAACAGACAAGAGACACAGGAAGATGAAGGAAATCAATGATCTTTCTGAGCATGCGCAGCTTAATTAGCTGTTATATCAAGGCTGAACGTTTCCAGGGGGTTGCGGGGGGAGTGGAAAAGGGAACAGAGGAACTGAGAAACAGCAAACGTGCCTTTCAGGAGTGCAAACACAGGATGGAGGCAACACAAGAAGAGGAGGAGGAGGAGGAGGAGATTGGATTTATACCCCACCCTTCACTTGGAGTCTCAGAGTGGCTTACAAACTCCTTTCCCTTCCCCTCCCCACAGCAGACACCCTGTGAGGTAGGTGGGGCTGAGAGAGCTCTGACAGAAACTGCTCTTTTTCAAGAACAGCTCTTATCAGAACTATGGCTTGCCCAAGGTCATCCAGCAGCTGCAAGTGGAGGAGTGGGGAATCAAACTCGGTTCTCCCAGATTAGAGTCCGCGCACTCAGCCACTACACCAAACTGGCTCGTGCCGCAGCAATAACCCTGTTCTGAACAAAGCTCAAATACTGTGGGAGAAATATTTCACCGGGTCAAGTCCGACAAGTAGCAGGGCTCCCACCTGGGCCAGCGAGTCTGGACCGTCCATAAGCATCCTTAAGATCATAGCCTTCATCTTAGCACAAAGCATTTCACACGCACTGGTAGTTCATCCGTACATCCTGATTCTATAAAGAGGACCTCTGTACCACCCCACATATAAGTGAAAATAGAGGCTAGACCTATGCATATAGCAGTAAAAGCTGTTCTTGGATTGTCCACTGTGTACTGGAGATGGAGGGCCCACCTCCAGATGTTTTCAATAAGTTTCTACCCCACTTGTCCCTCCGACAAGCTCAGAGCCGCATATCTGGTTTATTTCAATTAATTCACTTATACCCCACTGTTCTCCTCAATGGGATAAACATGGATCTCCTCTCCTCCATTTTTGACTCGCAACAACCCTGTGAGGTAGGGATTGGGCTGGGTTCCATGATCAAACTTCCATGATCAAGTGGGTTTTTGAACCTGGGACTCCCAGATCCTACTCTGACACGCTAACCACTACGTACCACTGGCTCAAGTTTCTGACCCTCAACAATTCTGTGAGGTAAGCCGGCTGCCGGAAAGTAACTGGTCACTCAGTGAGCCTCACAGAAGAGTGAGGATTTGAACACAGGTTATCCAGATCCTATTTTGACATTTAACCACTATACCAATGCTGGCTCAAGAATGCTTTATCACTATACAGCCAAGTGCTTCTAGTGTGGTGCCATTAATATTTGCATGCCATGATCCAGCAGGAAGCACACACTTACACAACTCATAATTTGCTTCAGCCTGAGGAGAGAAAAGTCACACAGGACTTAATCTGAGACACGTGGAATATGGATCCTAGACAGGAAGCCGTGTTAGGCTGTTGTAGTAAACACAGGGACATCTTAAAAGACCAGCCACCTTTGGAAGACTAGAATCCTTGGGGTCAAGCTCATGCAGTAATCCCCCCCAGAGGGAAAAAAGATTTGCGCCTGCTGGACTGAAGAGACTGTGAAATTCAAGGGGGCACCACAAGAAGAGCATCACATTCCTATACAGAGTCTTAAGACTGCATCTTGCCCCTTTAAGGTAGCATGCTGAGGTAAAAACCAAGAGCGAGTCCCAATTTCCCAGCACTGCTGATAAACGTAAGAGGGGCACTTACTTTCCACGGTGGAAAAGTGTATCCCAGAGCCTTTTAAAAGCAATAACTGAAGCAAAACCAAAGCCAACCAGCTAAGGGTTCAAATAAGCTTCCCTCACACTGAATGAGGCATGAAGCAACCAAAACCCTTTTCTCATTAACTCCCCGCCACAAGTACACACAGTTCCGCTCAGATGTTTCATGAGAATAAACGCAAGCCCAGACGGGGCCTTGTGAAAGCCTTCACCCCCCCCCCAATGCTTTCCCTTTAACTTGACTGGCAGAAATAGGACATTTAACCACGTTCTTGGGGCCTGCCTCAGATGAGGTGTTGTTATGCTGGCACACTTCCTCTTTATCTCTTAGCGGAGAGAAGCATCGTAACATTGTGGCCGTCCTGCTGTGAAGTCAAGGACATACCCTTGGGTAGCTGCCAGATCCAGCAGGACGCAAACATGGGAGTTTAATTTCTAGGAGGCCTGTGAAGTACAGAAGGAAGACAGCTTTCAGATTAAAGGAAATTAAAGGGAGCCAGGTCAGCACATCAAAGTCCCTGCTGAAAAGCATCTTTAAAATGGAAAGGAGCGCGTGGGGAGCTAAGAAAAACACACCCAGATAGAATTTATGGTCGGGCTGTGGTTTCGGAGCAGCGTGTGACGACAGTTTGATCCACAGAAGAGAGAAGCAGAAGTAATTTTTTTGGTGTGTGGGGGGGGAACTTTCCACATTTGCTGCTAGTCTTAGACTTTTAGCCACTTTCTCCTCCTTTCAGTACACCCACAGTGTGGTGTAGTGGTTAGAGTCATCACCATCCAGGGGATTAAGGTTCAAATCCTCACGCTGCCACGGTGCTTCCCGAGTGACCTCGGCCTAGTCGCTCTCCTTCAGCCTCACCTACTTCACAAGGTTCTTGTAAGGGTGAGAGAACAGAGAAGAAACCATGCCTGCCACTGAGCTCCTCAGCCAAAGAATGTGATAAAAAAATACACGAGAGACACAAATATGAATCAGACACAGAGCGACAGGACCTCCGAGTACATACAGAACACCTTTCACCTCAACCCTGAGAGACTGCAACTTGACCACACACGGTCTGAATTAAGTAGCAGGGTTTCCTCCCAAGGCAGACAGAAAGGCTCCCATGCATACACACCCCAGTCTTGGCACCTCTTGAGGTTTTTTTAATTGCTTCTACAAGACCATCCCAAAAAACAAAGTACCAAAGTTTATGACTTAGCAGTATTTGAGTTCATTATCCAGTGCTGGCTCACGTTTTCACTGTTGTAAGTACAAAAACAGAACCAGCATAAAGGTGGGAAGCGGGCCAACCAAAGATACAATTCAGAAGAAGAAAACCATACTCCACATTCAAACACTTAGCCACCTCTATAGTCCTTACTGATCTATATAATCTGTATTGCAGAGCTGGAGGGAAGGTACTAGACTTGCTCTGGTACCCCCGGCCACTGGCGGGGGATGGGGCAGGGTTGCCAGCTCTAGGTTGGGACGCTCCTAGAGATTTGGGGATGAAGTCTGAGGAGGACAGGGAGCTCAGTGGGGTACAATGCCATAACGTCCACCTTCCAAAGCATCCATCTTCTCCAAGGGAACTGATCTCTGTAGTCCAAAGATGAACTGTAATTCTGGGGGGTCCCCAGGTCCCACCTGGAGGCTGGCATCCCTAGCAGGTACTAAGTTAAGACCACCCTCGGAGTTCCTACCTGCAGCCCTCGCACCCTCACCACCACTGTACCAAATGCATCTTAGCACTCCGTATAGAAATCTGGAGTCACTCCATTAGACCATATGGTATTCCAGAAGGGTAGAAGGTGCCCTGGGCAGAGGAAGAGGGCTTAACCTTCCCTTCCCCACATCACTCGGTTTAAGACAATCCCCACACCCAGGAGAGTGCTAATTCTATTGTTGAGTCAGCCCAGAGATCTACAGCTTCGCTCAAACAGATGGTTAAGAAGAAGGTTCATCCTTCATCCTCTCACACAATCAACCTGGCGCATAATGAACAGAGACAGTTTGGGGAGGGCGCTGGTTTCCCAAACACAAGCCAGCATGGCAGGGACTTACCTTCAGTCAGAGACGGTACCGCCGCCACTGGGATCTCCCCCACCTTCCCTATCTGGGCACAAGCCCCCACCGGCTGAGGAGGAGGAGGAGACGGTGTCTGCTCCAAGCCATTCCCAGGCGCAGCCCCACCAGCTTTAAAGGGGTTCACTTTGGGCTTGGGGGCGACGACGGGCGCATATTTCTTCTGGGGGCTGTAGAAGCTTGGAGTGGAGATGTTGATGCTGACCGTGGAGGTCATCCGGGTTCCTGGGGCCCCTGAGGAAGCCATCTTGGACCAAGCTGGCTCAGCACCTAGGGAGATAGAAAGAGGTATTCTTATCAAAAACAAAGAGCCAAGATTTGGGAGAAAGGCAGGCTCTTGTACCAGGCTAGAACGCTGCAGGCCGTCATTCTAAGGGATGGGGGGAATCGACAGGGGCAAGGAGAATCAGGATGCGAGGAGTAAAAACTGGACAGCCTCCAGCCACTTTGTAGACGGAAGCCAGGCCTAAAAACTTATTTTCTGTGTACACGACAGAATACCAATGCTTTATCGGAGGGGGGGAGCTGAATGGATCTCAAAGGGAGAACCAAATTCATGGACACAGAGAAGCAAAAGCACAGGGACTGGCTTAGCAAGAGCCAAAGTCGCCACTCAGACTGTAGGGCATTTTTAAAAACAACAAGACTCTGCTCAACTCGGAGTTCCTCGCAACCAGGGAGGGGAGGGGCCAGCTGTGTGGAGCTCCTGGCATGGCTGCCCCACTCCTCTTCCCCAATTCTACCACACACACACACACCCACACCATCCCCTTAAGTTACTCGAGTTCCACCTGCCTCCGCTACCCCTTACCTCAAGGCCTTTAGCCCCAGCTGGTCCACAGAGAGGCTCTTACAGCAGAAGCGGAACAAAAGGAAACCTGGCAGATTCCTTGGCGGTGTCATCGGAGGACAAACCACTGGCATCCCCCCCTTCCCCAGATGCCCTCTTTCTGCACGGGCAGCTGAGATGCTGCCCTGCCAGTCCCCCTTGTCACTGTGGCCGGAGCCCAGTGCCCCCGTACTCCGGCATCTCCGCCTGCTCCGCCTCCCTCCCCGCAGGAAGCAGCTCCGAGACCCAGCCAGCCTCGCTGACACGTTCCTGGAGTCACACGCCTCCTTTCCCCAGCCCCAGCTACACGGAGGCTGTCCTAACGCCCGCCCGTCCCACCGCTGGCCCTTTTCTTCCAGGCAAGGGAGACTACCAGGCAACGTAGGGCGGAGGATCATCGCCGCTAGATCGCTGACGGGGGCACGTTGCTCAGGGTGAGGCTGGCTTTGGATGGAGACAGATAAAACGAACGCCCAGATTGCTGTGAATTGCTAAAAAGCCTAAGCGGTGCGAGAACATCACAAAGGGTTTTTTAAAAGTTAAACACCCCCGGGGGGAGGGGTGGGAGTTTCAAGCAACGGGTGGGTCTGCTTCCACTGCACGTCAAGAGTCTGATTCAGTGTTCCCTCTGGGCTGAGTTAGTGTGAGCTAGCGCACAGTTTTTTTAGCCTCCAGCTCACACATTTTGGTCTCAGCTCGGGAAGGATGGCTCCAGAGCATACTATTTTATGCAGCAGCCAAATGGCTCACTCACAACTTTAATGCCAGCAGCTCACAAAGTAGAATGCTTGCTCACCAGACTCCACAGCTTAGAGGGAGCATTGGTCTGATTTGCCCAATATAGATGTCCTAAACATACATAGGTTACAAATGTCTCCTCTTTTATGAATGGTGTAGAGACCCAGCCCTGCCCTCACCTAAGCAGCACAGAACTGTAATCTTTCCTTCAATTGGTACCCTCCATATTAACAGAGCAGTCAGGTTAGAATGGATAAAAGGACGTGCTTCTTCAAAGAGTGATTAACACATGGAATTCACTGTCACAGGAGGTGGTGGCAGCTACAAGCATGGACAGTTTCAAGAGGGAATTGGATAAGCATATGGAGCAGAGGTCCATCAGTGGCTACTAGCCACGAGGTATAGATAGGAACTCTCAGCCTATGGGAAAGTGATGCTCTGTATTCTTGGTGCTTGGGGGGTGGGCAACAGTGGGAGGGCTTCTAGTGTCCTGGCCCCGCCGGTGGACCTCCTGTTGGCACCTGGTATTTTTGGCCACAGTGTGACATGGAGTGTTGGACTAGATGGGCCATTGGCCTGATCCAACATCGGCTTCTCTTATGCTCTTAACATGCTCTTCATCACAAAGGTGATGCAAAGGTCCCAAGATGAGGCTACCTCAACAAGTTGGAAGGAGGTCCTTTTTGAGGGCCACATTAGCCCAAGAGTCTCTAAAGGGGACGGAACCCCCCCCCCCCAACATTGTCCCTCTTTTCCAAGAGGAAAAGATTTCCCCATAGGTACAGTTAGACAGCCCTGAACTGGAGGGCCCAAGCTAGGCCGATCTCACCAGATCTCAGAAACTAACAGCGCTGGTTATTACTTGGCTGGATGATCACCAAAGAAATCCAAGGTCGCTACAAAGAGGCAGACGATGACAAACCGCCTGAACGTCTCTTGCCCTGAAAACCCTACGGAGTTCCTGTAAGTCTGCTACAAACTTGACAACACTTTGTGTCATCACCACAGGCAGAGATGTCAAGGAGACTACCATTATCCCAACGCAAACAGAGTTTGGGGCCAAATTCCCAGGCTCTGAGTCAGCCACGCTGACTTCTCTGCCAGTCCCCAAGAGCCAGCCGTCTCCAACAACCTATAAGCCCAGTCTAGAAATGGTGCCTACAAGCTAAACCTCAAGGGCTCCCCCAAGAATACACCGTCAATTCTACATGCCTGCAGTCTTGTTACTTCCAGAGACCGTTAAGGCCTTCCGGACCAGAACCCAGCCATTTCGGCCCGCACTTAAGAAATGCAAAAGAACAGGAAGACTACCCCCCCCGTCTGAATTTGCCAGCTGTTTCCTGAGACAAGCCAAATACCCCCCCCCCCACGAAGTGTCTCACTCTCCCATTCTGCCTGCTTGCCCGAGTTAAACTAGAGAAACCACAAGCTTGCTGTTTCCTATAAAGCAGCTCAGGAAAACAAAGTTGTGGCTAATTTGACATTTTCCGATCGTATCCGGTGCCTGATCTGAAGGACGGCAGACTGGGTCTAGTCAAAAAATAAAATAAAAATGGACGTCCGGCACACATGTCCACAAAGCTGGCTGGTCAGCTGTCTCCCAAAGCCACCGACAAATGCAACCCAAGCCAAGAGCTGCATTCCTTGATGCCGGCTGACTTCAGGGGACAGAGGAGGCTGTAACCCTGCCTAAGGACTGCCATGTTAGTTCCACAGCCAGAGCAGCTGTTCCCACCTCCTCCACCCCGGGACAAGCTCCTTTGGCGCAGGCTGCCCATAGCCACATCTCCCAGCAGCTGTTCTGCCGACCGCCTCCCTCTTCGCCTGCTTTGCCAGTGACCTCAAACCCTTCCAGGACCATTGTCAGCTGATGAGCAAGGAGGCCGAGACCGTTTTAAGATCACAGCCCTGGCGGTCATCAAGAAACAAGAGACTCGACACAACTGAAAGCCATGCGTCCCAGAACCAGAACTGCTGAGCTCCAGTGTCCGTGCCAGCCAGCCAGCCAGCCACATCATCTGGGCAGGCCCGAACGAGTCACAAAGTCCGCCCCAGGGAAGAAATTCCCTGTGCCATGTTGCAAAATGCAGAAGACTCTAGGACAGCTCTGGCGCCACCTCACTCTCCAGCTACTTGGGAAGCAACAGAAGGGAGGAAATGGCGGCAGGAAGGTGCAGGGTGTCTTTTAGGAAGCCAGGGGAATCATAACACCTTCCATGACAGTGGCTAGGAAAGGGGGGGGGCTCTTAAGCAGTGTTCCCTCTAAGCTGAGCTAGTGTGAGCTAGCTCATAGTTTTTTAGACTCCGGCTCACACATTTTTTTTTTCCTTAGCCCAGGAATGATGGCCCCAGAGCAAACTTATTTACGCAGCAGCCAAATCGTTCGCTCACAGCTTTAATGCCGGTAGCTCACCAAGTAGAACTTTTGCTCACGAGACTCCACAGCTTAGAGGGATCATTGCTCTTAACATAGTATGGTCCAAGTGTTGACCTAGGAAAGGCTCAAGCCCACTCTCTGCTGTTAAGACTGCTGGGCAACCACCTTCTTTCAAGCTAACCTACCTCATAGGATTGTCGCGAGAGGAGGAGAGAATGGCCCTCTCTGCACTCTCCTTTCAATCCATGTTCGCCGCGGTGTCCTCCAAGCAATTCTGCACTAAAATCGAATTCAACCTTCTTTTTAATCCAGGGCTTTTTCTTCCCATCCTGCACCAAAATCGAGTTCAACCTTCTTTTTATTCCGGGTTTCCCCCCCATTCTGCATTACATGACCTCCCTTCTGTGGTCAGCCTGGTTTCAGCCTCTCTGCGTTGCCTGGGTTATCTGGATGCTAAACTGCCTCAACTCGAACACTGAGAAAATCCGGAGTGGCAGGCAAATGCGGAAAGGACCAGTGATATACACCATCTTGAGCTCTTTGGAGGAAGGGTGAGATTTTTTTTAAAAAAAATGTATTAAATCAAAAAGCCTTCAGGGTGGCTCTCTCTTTAAGAAACGCAGCCTCCAAATGATTTGGGGAAAGCTGGTTTTTGACAGCCCAATATACTATTTCTCAAAGAGCGCCTCCTCTCCTACGGGCTTTTATCCCTAAAAAGAAAGTTTAAGGTCTTTGGGCAGTGTCGCCGGAGACAGCGGTGCCAGTTCTGTGGTGGCTCCTTTCTTGGGGAGGAAACTGACAAGGGACTCCCCAGACTCTAGACAAGGGGTCCGGCACCGTGGCACCCGCCAAGTGTTTTTAAAAAGTGGGAGCGACCAGGAGAGGCTACTGGAGATTGGTTTGACTGGATGGATTTTTTTAAACGTTGCTTTTGTAGCCACTGTCACCACAATCATGGTGATATCATCACAGTATGACTGGGGGTAAGCATGTCACACATTTTGCAACTGGTCCCGCCTCCTGTGGCAGCCATTTTGTTGCTGCGCCCACCACGCTGTGTCAGAATCCCCTAAGTACCCACAGGCTCAAAAGGGCTGAGGATCCCTGCTCCACACATACAGCTCCACGCAATTATTGACTGAATGAAAGGGTTTTTTTAAAAAAATTGTGTTTTTAAAGTACTTAGGTAAAGGTAAAGGTTCCCTTGCTCGAAAGCCAGTCGAATCCGACTCTAGGGTTGCGGTGCTCATCTCCATTTCAAAGCCGAAGAGCCAGCGCTGTCCGAAGACATTTCCGTGGTCATGTGGCCGGCATGACTAAACACCAAGGCGCACGGAACGCTGTTACCTTCCCACTGAAGTGGTACCTATTTATCTACTTGCAATTTCTTGCTTTCGAACTGCTAGGTTGGCAGGAGCTGGAACTAGAGACGGGAGCTCACCCCGTCATGCGGCACTCTCGGGTCTTGAACTGCTGAACTACTGACCTTCCACAGCCTGCAGTTCAGCGTCTTAACCACTTGAGCCACCGCAGCTCCCTTTAAAGTACTTAAAACATTCAATTGTTTCTGAAATGCTGGAGAAGGGAGGCCAAAATATTTCAAACAAAAGGAATACCTCTCCTGACGCAATAGCTGGGGAAGTCTGACCATCTCCGTTTACCGCGACTTCTGCAGATAACTAACCATCCCCGTCTCTTGCTGATTTATGTGTGCAACTGAGCCAACCAGCCCACCTCCTGGGCGTTCTGCAGCTAGAACAGCAACTGTTAAAATGCACATTAAAATGCCATGCGTCACCCATGCTCTCAGGCAACAGCCTCAGCAACAGGTCCCCCCACCCCACCCACCGGAAAAATACACAACCTACAACATTATGGACAAAGCCTGACAGACACAAATTATATAATCCAGCAAGGGTACATTAAATCTACACAGGGATTAGTGCATAGATGGAGCAGACAGCATATTGGCAGGAGGGGAGGGGAGCGGAGCAGACGCCGGCTTCTACAGAATGAGCTGGAACAAGCGGGAGAGTGCACCATCCCAGGCTACAGGAAGCGCATGTCTGAACGGTCGTCTATACGAAGGGGCACTCTGGACGCAGAGAGAAGAATTCCGCCTACGCTGCCCCTTGGTGGTGGAAAGTACGGTCAAGTCACAGCTGACTCATGGTGACCCTCTAGGGCAGGGGTGTCAAACATGCAGCCTGGGGGACAGATCAGGCCCCCAGAGGGCTTCCATCAGACCCGCTCTGGAACTGGCCACCTCCTGCTTCCAGTTCCGCTGCTGCTGCATCATAGCTTGCTTCATCAGACTCTCTCAATCGCTCAGCCATTTCATGGTTTCCCCTGGGTCCTAGACTCAGCACTCTGAGCATGAGATTTCTGTCGTGAATGTGAATAAATCAAAAGTAGGTTTGCAGCTTACAGAGCTAATGTTTTAAGCATGTTTTAATTTTAAGTAAAGAAAAAAATCTCTTGTGTTTGTGCCCTTTTATAAAGTGTGTATCTCCGCTACCAGGCATTACGTTTTATGACACACGTGGCCCGGCCCGACAAGGTCTCATTTATGTCAGATCCGGCCCCCCGTAACAAATGAGTTCGACAGCCCCTGCTGTAGGGTTTTCAAGGCAAGAGACATTTCAGAGGTGGTTTGCCCCTGCCCGCCTCTGCGTAGCAACCCTGGTATTCCTCGGAGGTCTCCCATCCAAATACTAACCAGGGCTGACCCTGCTTAGCTTCTGAGATCTGACAAGATCCGGATAGCCTGGGCTATCCAAAACCAAAGTGGGCTTCCTCTTACATGCGAGTTCTTTTTTCCCAATTCTTAAACACAATCCCATCCCCTGAAGTAGGGAACATGACAGACTTTCCCCCTCGGTTTGGAAATTTGCACCCACTGCTCTGGATCGCCCATCTCCTTCCTTCCCTGGGCAGGGTCCTGAAATGCAGAAGAAGACAAGTCAACCCCAGAGCACAGCATGAAGCCGCCTTATACTGAGTCAGATGCTTGCGTCCATCACAGTCAAGACTGTCCACTCAGATGGGCAACGGCTCTCCAGAGTCTCGGGCAGGGGTCCTCCACGCCCCCTGCTGCCTGGTCACTTTAAAGGGAGATGGGCTGGGGATTGAACCCGGGACCTTCTGCATGCCAAGCAGATTCTCTACCCCTGAGCCACAGCCCTTCCCCAGCCTACAAAAATGAACCCACCAGCAACTCCTTGCACACATGGACTGGTTTTATTGCTTGCGATATACAGCTGGTGGTCTGTGCTTAGCCTCTGCCAGATGCAGAGTCAGACCAATTTGCCCACATCCTGTGTACTGCTATATTTAAACAGAGAGAGAGAGAACCACCCACTAAGTTTTCCTGCCTTTCCTCTGTTTAACAGGTCAGTTCACAACACAGCCAGGCATTTTCAGCTGCTGCAGCTTCAAGGCAGCTCAGGGGCCACCACCAGTAGGGAACTGAAACTAGGCGAGGCCACACCCAGCCATCTGGGTTTTCAAGGGGAGTTTGGAACCTCTGCCCCCGGACCGCGCCCCTTCATCTTACTACAACTGTAAAAGCACAACCCTTGCAGGGGATGGCCATGCAATGAAATCGACCGTGGCTCTTCCGACACCGCTGTCTTCCGCAGACTGCAAGAGCGCCAATTGTATGCCCTAGCTCCGATGGGAGGCATGCTCTCTGCCAAATACAGAATTCTAAATGAAACACAGGTTGTTACCTGGGCAATAGTGTGGTGTGTTGCAAGGGAGGAATCGAGTTCCTTCTCTCAAGCAATGAATGAACACACTGATTGGACTGCCGTAAAGGGGGGAATTTATAAAGAAGCAGGATTATCTACATGATCAACGCCTATTTTTCTGCTTCCAGCAGCGACCTTTGGAAAACCTGGGCACAAGGGCAATAGTCTTCCCCCGATACTCTCCTGATATTCAGGGGTATACTGCGCCTGGACAGGGAGGCTCCATTTCAGTCTCTTGGCGAACTCCAGACAAGCTACAGGGAAATGAGCAAACACAGTTTCCCTCCCATGTTTTTGTTCCTTCCCCTTCCCTCATCCAAGTCAACCCCCGGCTAATCTTGCACAATTTGCTTTGCTGGCAAGAAAAAGAGCATTACAAAACTCCGGCAAAAGTATTTTCCTGTGACTAAGCTACAGCAGGAGTTACACCCCCTCCCCCCCTCAAATCAGAAGAAGCTCAGCGCTTTAAGCAAGGCCTGCGAGGGTCCTTAAAAGTCTTCGCAAACAGTGCACTCCAACACATCCCTTTATTCACACACACACACCTTAAGCCAGGGCCTTTTTTGTTTGTTTTTTTAATAAAACAGCAGACTCGAAAACTGATCCAGGAGCCCAATTCTCCCTTTCCGGAACAGACACCGAGTCCTTCCAACAATCGCATTTCCCACCAGGGCTGGCAGATTCTTTCCGCTACCTAAACGCGCACATCTGGAAAAATGCTCAGGGGATGGGGGGGGGGTTGTGAGCTCGCACGCACACAAAGCCGCCCCCGAACTCCCAGCCCGCTTCTCAACTTTCAGCAAAACTGCCAAGGCTTTACAAGAGAAAGGAGGAGACTGCCGGAGAGGTATTTCCGCCGAGCAGGGGAAAGGGGACTTGCCAGACACGAGACCGCCTCGGCGTGGGTTTTTTTCTTGCTCAGACTTCCTCGGGAGAAGACCCAGAGATCCAGGCGACTCACTCCCCAGAAAGCAAGCAAAGCAGTCTCATACGCACACCCCCTTCGCTTTTTAAAAAGGTCAGCGACGACCCAAGCCTTTAAATCCCACAGAACTCGAGAGGGGGCTGCGCACAAGCAAGCACGCTTAGGAGCACGCTGTTAACTGGGATCGTGGCCACTCTCGTCGTCCCAAGTACGAAACCAGCCTTAGAGAAGTTTCACACCGCAACCCAAAGCAGTTGCACTCATCCCAGCCCATGCAAGTCAACGGGTCGACCCGAACAACCCTGCGTAAAACCCCACCGCAACGCCATCCAATGCGACTCCGTCACGCCCTCACCTGGGAGCATTCCCCGTTGCAATCCTCCCCTTTGCGTAAAGGTGCACAGAACGGCTCTGGAAGGGCGTGCTAAGCCAGACGTGCGCTGGGGGACGCGTGTCCAGAGCACTCAGCTTTTTTCTTTTTCTTTTAATCGCTTCTCAGTCGCTCGGGGCGCTCCGGACACGCAACTTCCACGGCACGTCTGCACTCTCTCTCACCCTTAAGACCGCCTGAAGTCAGGAGTTGGAGAACTTTCTCTTTTTAAAGAAAGAGCCTGGAAGAAAGAAGACGCGCTTACCTTTAGGGCGCAGCTCCAAGAAACGAAGGCAGAAAGGGGAGACTCAGTTATTGGATTCCCCGCGGGGAGGAGGAGAGGAGGAGGAGGCGGGTGGGGGTGGAGAAGGCGAAGGGAAAGCCTCTTTTCCTGGTCTCCCGGGGCGGCTCCTCCCCGAGGCCAGGAGGCTTCTCGCCTGGCCTGCGCGCAACTTCGGGCGCCGACTGGCTTTGGCCAAAAGGAGGGCGGGGAGTGGGAAGCGCAAAAGAGAAACTGCGCCGGGCCGGCACTTCCTCGCTCATCGCCGACTTTTTTTTTTTAAGCGGAAAAAAAAAAGAAAGGCGCCTCGCCCCTGCCCGAGCTGTTTGACCATAAAAGGAGAGAGGCAGCTCGGCGCGAACAGCTGAGCTCACTCATCGGGGAATGTGGCAAGGAGGAGAGGCGGGGAGAGGAGAGGAGAGGGGGAGACCTCGGAGGGGCTGGGGCTCCCCCTCCCGCCCTTCTCCCAAAAGTTGGTTTGTCAGCCGACCGCCTCTCCCCCCGGGTCTCCTCCTCCTCCGAGATCTCTTGCAGCGCGATCGAGGTGCGCGCTTCCTCGAGAGGAAGCACAAACACCCCCACCCCCAAGTCACCGTGGACAGCATCTGGGTCGTAAAAGCACCGATCCTTCGCGTGGAGGAAGTTGGCGGGGGGTGGGGTGGGCTTCCAAGTCCGTGTTTGCAAGATCGCGGCTGTGCAGATCCTCGATCTTAGCATTCCGGGGGAGGGGAGTTACTCTCGAGGAAGCACAGCCCCCGGGGGCTGCGGGCCGAGCGAACTCGGAAGAAAGTTCTGCCGCTTGGAGGGAACTTCTCTCCGAAGCAAAAAAAAACGGAGGGGGGGACGAGGGTTCGCAGCCGGACGCCCTGCTGCGCGCTTTTCACGCAGAGCCGTCCCGAAGCGCCGCCAGCGCCTGGCTTTAATCATCTCGACCTGGTTATCGATTCCAAACAATCGACACCCTCGCTCGAGAGGGTGGCGGGGGCGCCGCGTTTACTCGCGAGTAAGCCCCAGATTCCGATAGGGTCTCCTCGCCGGTGACCCTGGAGGGCCCGAAAGGAGTGTGTGTGTGGGGGGGGTCCCCTTCTGTTTCTTTTGCTCTCTCTCTCTCTAAGAAGCTTCGTTCCCTTCCCCACCCCCTCGCCCCGGCCCCCATCTTCGTTGAGGTTTATGGTTTCCTTCGCCTGGGTTGCCCCTCCCTTACATTTTAAAAGTTCTCGGCTGTGCCTCCTGCCCCTCCGCCTTCCTCCCCCTCGGAGTGACTTCATTTCCTGTGGCGCCACCCCCACCAAGGTCCGGGGAAGGGGCTCTCGATGAGTCAGGGTCTGCTTCGGCCGGGTCTCCGCCCACTCCCGGCCTGCGCCAGCTGGAAGCGAATCTGACTCAGAATTTCCTTTTCTGCAGAAACCGGGGAGGAAGTCTGCTCTTGCGGTCCATGAAACACCCCAGCCCCTGAGCCACCCTGGCTTTGACCCCCAGTTGCCTTCGCCCTATCCAGTGCCAGCAATCGGACGAGAGACCCATTCCCTAGAGAGACGGGCTTCTGGGGTAAACTCCAGGAATCCTGTCGCTCTCCAACCTGAAAACGATCCAGTGGAGGAGAAAATCCGTTTCTGGACGTACATTTTTGGTTTCTTAGTCCTGGCCTGCAGCCCCATCTCTAATGCTGCCTATCAGTGTTCCCTCTAAGCTGAGTTAGTGTGAGCTAGCACACAGTTTTTTAGCCTCTGGCTCACGCATTTTTGTCTTGGCTCAGGAAGGATGGCTCTGGAGTAGCCAGATCGCTGGCTCACAGCTTTAATGCCAGGAGCTCACAAAGCAGGATTCTTGCTTACGAGACCCCCACAGCTTAGAGGGAGCATTGCTTCCTCTTGCATATGGGGCATCAGAGGACTGACTGGAGAGAGGATGCGGTAGTTGGGCCAGGGTGTGTGTGTGTTTGGGGGGCAGGGTTGCCACCTCCAGGTTGGGAAACTCCTAAAGATTCAGGGGCAGAACTTGGAGAGGGATCTTAGCGGGGATGTGATGCTGCAAAGTCCATCCTCCAAAGCTGGCATTTTCTCCAGAGGAACTGGCAGTGGGCCGTGGCTCAGTGGGAGAACATCTGCTTGGCATCCAGAAGGCCCCCAGTTCAATCCCCAGCAGCTCCATTTAAAGGGACCAGGCAATAGATGACGTGGAAGGCCTCTGCCTGAGATCCTGGAGAGCCGCTGCCGGTCTGAGTAGATAGTACCGACTTTGATGGACCAATGGGTTTGGTTTCAGCAGCTCCCATATAGTCTTTTTCATCTCCGTAGTCTGGAGAGCAGCTGTACTTCCAAGAGATCTCTGGGCCCCACCTGGAGGTTGGCAACCTTAGCTGGGGTAGAATCGGGGGGGGGGGTGTTTCTGAGCCTACCTGTGCTAAAAAGGTCTCTCTGCTGCCGAGTGTGTCTCATAGCACCAGTGCAAAGCGTGGCACCCTTGCTCCCCTGCACATGTGCACTAAGCAGCCAGTCCTCCCCAAGTAAAGGTAAAGGTTCCCCTGCTCGAAAGCCAGTCGAATCCGACTCTAGGGTTGCAGTGCTCATCTCCGTTTCAAAGCCGAAGAGCCAGCGCTGTCCAAAGACGTTTCCGTGGTCATGTGGTCGGCATGACTAAACACCAAGGCGCACGGAACGCTGTTACCTTCCCACCGAAGTGGTACCTATTGATCTACTTGCAATTTCTTGCTTTCGAACTGCTAGGTTGGCAGGAGCTGGAACTAGAGACGGGAGCTCACCCTGTCATGCGGCACTCACGGGTCTTGAACTGCTGAACTACTGACCTTCCACAGCCTGCAGTTCAGCGTCTTAACCACTTGAGCCACCGCAGCTCCTAATCCTCCCCAAAGGCAGGCCCAAATGGCCGCTGTGAAGAGCTCAGGACCAAGCCAGTGGGCCTTCATGACTCACAGGCTCATTCACCTGAGGTCACTGACTTGTGGACCACTGAAGGACAACTCACATGTTACAGAAGCCTTACAGCCAGCGTTCCCTCTAAGCTGAGTTGGTGTGAGCTAGCTCACAGTTTTTTAGCCTCTGGCTCACACATTTTTGCCTTAGCTCAGGAAGGAGGGCTCCAGAGCAAACTAATTTATGCTGCAGCCAAATCGCTCGCTCACAACTTTAATGCCAGGAGCTCACAAAGTAGAATTTTTGCTCGCAAGACTCCACGGCTTAGAGGGAGCATTATAGCCACTCAAGGACTTTCAGTCAGACATACACTGGGGGAGTTCCATGCTGGGAACTTAATTCCCAGATATGTGCAGGTCTGATTCAGAACTGAGGTCACAGCAGGCAGGGAGAGGGGTGGGCTTAAGCCTCCACCCCCCCAAGCCATTTTCAAGACCCGAAGCGGTGATTGGGAGCCTCTGTTTGCCCTCTTGGGACAACTTGCATGTTCTGAGGGTGGCAGGAAGTACTGCCAAGTTGGTGCCAACTCGAGAGCCAGTTCGGTGTAGTGGCTAGGAGCATGGACTCTAATCTGGGAGAACCGGGTTTGATCCCCCCACTCCTCCACGTGCAGCCAGCTGGGTAACCTTGGGTCAGTCATGAGTTCTTGAGAGAGCTCTCTCAGCCCCACCCACCTCACAGGGTGTCTGTTGTGGGGAGGGGAAGGGAAACGGAGATTGTAAGCTGCTCTGAGACTCCTCCAGGTAGTGAAGGGGGGGAGTATAAATCTAATCTCCTCTTCTCCTGGCGTGACCTCCCCCACGGTTTTCAAGATGCTCAGAGGTGATTTGCCATGGCCTGCCTCTCCATAGTGACCCTGAACTTCCTTGGTGGTCTCCCCTCCACGCACTGACCAGGCCAACCCCGTTTAGTTTCCAAGATCCAGGGCTCTTTTTGTAGCAGGAACTCCTTTGCACATTAGACAACACACCCCTCATGTAGCCAATCCTCCAAGAGCTTACAGAGCTCTTCTTACAGGGGCTACTGGAAGCTCTTGGGAGATTGGCTACATTAGGGGTGTGTCACCTAATATGCAAAGGAGTTCCTGCTACAAAAAGAGCCCTGCCAAGATCTGAGATCGGGCAAGCCTGGGATGTCCAGGCCCGGAATGCTCCACCATGTCCCCACAATAAGGCAGACAGCAGCTGTGAGAAACTCCTTTAGGCTGGGGAAATGGTGTGAGCGACCAGAGTTCAGGCCCTGCTACCAACGTGCTGTCCAAGCACACCTGGGCTTTAAGTCCCAAGCAGGGCAGCCTGGAGGAGACGTGAACTTTGTAACACATGAATCAGCCTTCATGACACACAGGTAGCAAAAAGGGTTGCCGGAGGGTGGGGGGGGGGCGGGATGACAACACGCCTTTTGTTTACTTTCTGCTTTGCTTCTGAATCCTGTTTGGAGACAGACCCTCTTATATCAATGCCCCCAAGGCAAAAACATATACGGGGGAGAGGGAAGACGAGAGTTGGCGTACTGACTGGGTAAATCTCACTGGAGTCCATGGGAATTACTTCTGACTGCATGAGCACAGACTAGGGTCGCCTTGCCGCCAAGGCCTGGAGGAAAAAATGCCCTGTCCCTTTAATAGAGGCGTGATAGGGTTGTATTTGTCAGGAGACGTCATTGACCGCCGTGCCATGAAAAGCTACTTCTGCAGCCCGTTTCCGCATATTGGCGGTGGGCGGTGCCGTCGAGTCACAGCCGGCTTACGGCGACCCCTGGTGGGGTATTCAAGGCAAGACACATTTCAGAGGTGGTTTGCCCTTGCCTGCCTCCGTGGGCCTTTCCGCATTTGCCTGCCACTCCGGATTCTCTCAGTGTTGGAGTTGAGGCAATGTCAGTCCAGGGCAAAACAGCATCCAAATAACCCCGGGGCAACAGCAGGCTGAAACTGGGCTGACCATTGAAGGGAGGTTGTGTAATGCAGAATGGGGGGGACCCAGAATAAAAAGAAGGTTGAACTCGATTTTAGTGCAGAATGGGGGGGAAGGATTAAAAAGAAGGTTGTTGTTGTTGTTAGTTCAATTAATACTCACCCTCCCTGCCGGGGCAGGCTCAGGGTAGTTTACATTAGAGATAAAACACATAAATAGCAATTACATCATAAAACCTTCTAAAACCAATATTATAAAGCGCTAGCAACAGTGGCAGATTAACCATGAAGCAGACTAAGCATGTGCTTAGGGCACCAGGGCCAAAGGGGGCACCACAAAGTTGGGGAAAGGGTGAAAAGAAAAAAACAATGAAGTCACGCATTTATGTAGCCAAACTTTATGTAGCCAGAGCTTGGCTTAGTTTGTACTGTATATTGTGTTATCATATGAATAAATGTTTGTATTGCTGCAACCTGCATTGTGTATCTGGTCAGACAGGTCAACAACTAAAATGGACTGGGGTCAGTGTGGAAAGGAAGGGGGGGGCACCAAGATGGGTCAGTACTTAGGGCACCAGTGAGCCGTAATCCGCCCCTGGCTAGCAAAGATCTGTAGTAATAGTATTGCTTGAGGATGATGGCGACGGTCATTATATATCCAGTGCAATGCTCCCTCTAAGCTGTGGAGTCTTGTGAGCAAAAAAAATCTACTTTGTGAGCTACTGGCATTAGAGTTGTGAGCGAGCGATTTGGCTACTGCATCAATTAGTTTGTTCTGGAGCCATCCTTCCTGAGCCAGGACAAAAATGTGTGAGCCGGAGGCTAAAAAACCTGTGAGCTAGCTCACACTAACTCAGCTTAGAGGGAACACTGCTCCAGTGGTCTGTCTTAATGGTCAGGTCATTGATCCTTTCATGCATATGCGGTGGAGGGTGCAGAAAGGGCCAATGTCACATGACCCCAGTCAAGTCACGTGACCTCAGTCATTTGGAGGGCGGTCTCCCATCCAAATACTAGCTAGGGCTGACCCTGTTTAACTTCCAAGATGTGATGAGATCGGGCTAGCCTGGGCATATTGAGCCTTTATTAAAGGGACAAGGCGTTTATTTTCCCTTCAGGCTGCTGGCAGCCCTGGCGCAGACCGCCAGTTCTAAGGGCCGGAGCTGGGTGATCTCAGACAGGCCGTCGTGGGAGTCTGGCTCTGCTCGTCACGTGCCAGTGGGATTGTGATGGGCAGTAGCCAGCTAAGCACCACACTCAGCAGGAGGTACAGTCAGGATCTGAATATTTATGTTACTCATATTGAGTATTAGCTTATGATAATTCTTCGCCCTGTAATAGCAGGCATACCTGAGAAGGTAGTCAATTGAGTTAGGACATGTTCAAGCTAATTCAGCAGGGTTGCCGACATCGGGGGGGGGGGGTAGGATCCTGTCCCTTTAACAAAGGCTTGGTGCTTGGGAAAGGGTCCCTAAAGCTTTTCATGGTATGGAGGTCAATAATAGGTGGGAACACATCCTAGGTGGGAGCACTTCCGGCCTGTGCTGAAAGCGCTGCGCTGGCTGCCTATAACATACCGGATTCACTTCAAAGTGCTGGTGCTTACCTTTAAAGCTCTATATGGCCAGGGTCCGACATACCCAAGGGACCGCCTTTCCCCATATATGCCCCAAAGAGCGCTTCGGTCGGGGACACAACATCGCCTGGTAACCCCGGGCCCGAGGGAGGCCAGGCTTACTGCAACCAGGGCCAGGTCCTTTTCGGTGGCGGCCCCATACTGGTGGAATGAGCTCCCGGAGGAGATCAGGGCCCTGCGGGACCTTTTACAGTTCCGCAGGGCCTGCAAGACAGAGCTCTTCCGCCAAGCTTTCCGCCACTACCACTACCTCTACCACTACCACCTTTGGTAGACTTAAGGGATGGCCCTATGAAGATCAACAATGCCTCGCAATGATTAATACCGCCGGACGGGGCCGAGTAACATCGAGTGGCAGCCTCTTTGCTATATAAGATACTGGAGAGTCCAATTGTAAAATTGATCCCATCTTGTTGAAGTTTGTCTGTTAACTATTGAGCACTTTAACATGGACTATTTTATCTTGTTTTTATACTGTTTTATCTTTTGGCACATGGTGCCCTATTGTAACAATAACAATAATAACAATAACAACAATAACAATAACAATAATAATAATAATAATAATGCCTGATCGATAATGCCCCTTTAAGCTTCTGGCTTATTTCTCCAGGCTTTGTTGTTGCTGTTGTTGTTTTTCAAGTCGCAGCCAGTTTAGGGTGACACCCCCCCGGGCTTTCAAGGCAAGAGACGTTCAGAGATGGTTTGCCACTGCCTTTGGGTTACCTGACCCTGATATTGCTTGGTGGTCTCCCAAACAAATACTGACCAGGCTGACCCTGCTTAGCTTCTGAGGTCTGACTATCCAGGGTGGGGCCTCTGGGTTCTTGGCATCCCTTTCACCCAGTTGCTTGAGGAAACAGTTCTGTGAAACGGGAGGTATCGACAAGAATCCAAAACCTTTTGTGTAGAGGATCATCTTGTATTCAAGATTGTCTTCCTTTTGGGTAAACATAGTCAATGCTGTCCCGACTTGGATAAGCCAGGCAAGCCCGATCTTGTCAGATCTCAGAAGCTAAGCGGGGTCGACTCTGGCAAGTACTTGGATGGGAGACCTCCTTGGAATGCCAGAGCTGGGAGGCGGGGGCAGGTTTTACTCAGCCACCTCTCTGGATATCCTCCAGGCCCCCAATCACCAGAGGTCACCATGACTTCCAGGTGTGCACACACTCACACACACATACACATAAACGTATTAAAAATACCCAAAAAAAAAGGTAAATGTTAAATAGTGTGATTTTTTTGCGGGGGGCACGATCCAGCCACGTTTAGTCCCAGACTACAAGTTACAGTGCACTCAAGTTCACCAGCTGCGAGTGCAGCCTTGCGTACATTGTAGTGTGTAGTTTTGCCGTTGAAATGCAACTTTTAGTCAGGTCTACTCTAAATCCAGCTCGGGTCTATTCAGTGGGTCTTGCTCCCAGGAAACTGTTCTTAAGACTGCATTGCTAGTCCTTTATAGTCCCGCCGGTTTTATTGTCTGATTTCAACACGTTGAGAGACAGCGCCGTATCGTGGTTAGCCGGGGTGTCAAACATATGGCCCACGGGCCAAAACTGGCCCATCCAGAGTTCTTATCTGGCCCGCGAGCAACTAGTCATTATCTTTATTACCAGATGACCGGGACTGTGCCTTATGTCCCTGTATCCTGTCCCAGTGCTAATGGGTAATTGGCGATGGATGTGAGAGGGTGTTTCAGAGAGACACTTTAAAGAAATACTGTGAGAATGTTAATGTTTTAAGCATGTTTGTATTCCGAGTACAAAATAATATCATTCAATGGGTTTGCCTGTGTCCTTCATAGAGTTTATATCTACCATAACTGCCGTTAGATTTTATGGCACACGTGGCCCGGCTTGACAAAGTGACATTTATGTCAGATCTGGCCCTCATAATAAATGAGTTTGACACCTCTGGGTTACAGTGTCAGGCTAGGATCTAGGGAACCCAGGTTCGAATCCCCACTCTGCTGTGGAAGCTTGCTGCGTTTCCTTGAGCCAGTCACACACTCTCAGCCTGACCGACCTCACAGAGTTGTTGTGAGGATAAAACAAACCAGAGGGAAGTGATGTAAGAGGCCCTGAAGTCCCCATTGGGAGAGAAGGGCAGAATATAAATAGAGTAAATAAAAAGATATTCGGATCAGTGGGATTAAAATGCACTTATCTTTGAGTTGAATCGAGGGTGGCTTTGTTAGCCAACAACCGTGACTCCCGTTTCCTACACTGCTGTCTTTTCCCTTCATTATTGAAGCAAATGGAAAATTCAGCATCCTTTCCACCTTCGGCAAAGCATGGGTGCAGACCCATGCGTACAGGCACATGCATGTGCATGTGAAATCAGCAAGAGTCCGGTAGCACCTTAAAGGCATTACATTTTATGTAAATGTGCTACTGAACCCTTGCTCTTTTCGACGGCTACAGGCAGACTAACACGGCTACCCATCTCGATCTGTCTCCATGTGAAATCATCCTCTTTGATCTGAGCCTTTGGTTTTATTTGAATCCGGGTGTTTTCGTGAGATATCCTCATGCTGAGCCACAGGCATACGGCAGGGTGATCCTTCTACAGGCTGCATATACCCGAGAGGAAACGTCTGAGACGGAGGACTCCACCTGGAAAACAAAGTCTGCGCTCATTGTAATCCACAAAGCATGATATGGGAGTGATTCACTGTGCACTTATAGAAATGCTGGAACGGAGAGAGTCGCGCTGGAGCCCTAAGTTACGTCACACCCTACAAGCTCATTGGGATCCTCTTGCAATTCTCACTACTACTAGCAAATTGTCCTAAATTGAGGAGGAGGAGGAGAAGAGGAGGAGGAGGAGATTGGAGGAGATTGGATTTATACCCCGCCCCTCACTCGGAGTCTCAGAGCAGCTTACAAACTCCTTTCCTTTCCCCTCCCCACAACAGACACCCTGTGAGGTAGGTGGAGCTGAGAGAGCTCTTTCCAGGACTGTCCTTGAGAGAACAGCTCTGAGAGAACTATGGCTTGCCCAAGGTCATCCAGCAGCTAAAAAGGAGCTCTGTGCTCACTTCTGTAAGCCTACTTTCATTCTTGATTTTTTTGGCTTCCCGGCCTCAGCAGATCTCCAATATGTTTTTAATTGTTATATAGCAATGGGGGGGGGATAGCTGCTGTTAGGCCAGGCAAATGAGGAGAGGGTGCCCCCATCCATGCCGTGGCTCTAATCTGAATCGCGTGGCTGCTATTTAGGAAGAAATTGAATTAAGAACCAAAAAGTTAAGGAAATCAGAATACAAGGGCCCGATAGTTCTGTGTATAAACTGTGTATATTACCAAATATACAAAAATATACATGTATTTATTACAAGTTCAATAAAAACAAATATAGGCCTAAGTCATAGCCCCAGTTCAGAATACAATTACACATTAATCTCAGAGATAGACCACTATAGTCCCTGACCAAATGCGTTTTGGCCAACTGGCCTTCCGCGGTGGTCAAACAATATTGTTACGGAGTGACTCCAGACATTACAATAATACAGTCATTGCTTAAACCCAGACCAAAGTGAGATTGTTTTATAATCATTATCTGTGTCCCAAGGCAGAGATATAAATCAAAGGCCTCACTTGAGGTAACTTGCTGCCATAGGCAGGTATACTTCCCTTGAATAATGGGTCAATTGTATACCTTTCCCTCCTGGTCAAACAAAATTTTAGATGCAGTCTGGAGCCGACAGTAATGTAATAGTGCTATTTTATTGAATTTGTAATAAATATATGTATATTTTCGTATATTTGGTAATATTTAGGCTTCAAGTTTATACACAGAACTATTGGTCCCTTATATTCTGATTTCCTTAACCTTTTGGTTCTTAATTCTTTTTGGGTTAAGTCCCCCACCCCTGCCTTTGTCTTTTACTATTTAAGAAGAAACAAACACATGTTGGAGATCAGGTAGATTTGAATCCAGTAACCCCTTAGAGACCAACAATATTTCTGCGGTATAAGCTTTTGAGAATAAAGGCTATCGAGTTGAGAGCCAGTTTGGCGTAGTGGTTAAGAGCAGTGGCCTCTAATCTGGAGAACCGGGTTTGATTCCCCGTTCCTCCCCCCATGCAGCCAGCTGGGTGACCTTGGGACAGTCATGAGTTCTCTCAGAGCTGTTCTCTCAAGGGCAGTTCTCTCAGAGCTCTCTCAGCCCAACCTACCTCACAGGGTGTCTGTTGTGGGGAGAAGAAAGGAAAGGAGATTGTAAGCCGCTCTGAGACTCCGAGTGAAGGGCAGGGTATATATCCAATTTCTTCTTCTCTTGAAACCTTATGCCCCTGAAAATTTTGTTGGTCTCTAAGGTACTACTGGTAGGGTTGCCAGATCTGGGCTGGAAAATACCTGGAGATTTTGGGAGGGAGAGCCTGAGGAGGGTGGGGTTTGGGGAGGGGAGGGACTTCAGTGGGATACAATGCCATAGAGTCCTCCTTCCGAAGCAGCCATTTTCTCCAGGGGAACTGATCTCTGTCGCCTGGAGATCAACTGTAATAGTGAGTGCTCTCCAGCTACCACCTGGAGGTTGGCAGCCCTACAAATATAGCTCTTCTTTTTGCAGACTAACACAACTACCTTTGGAACTATGCTGGAGATCAAACTCTTCCAGCTCTTCACAGCTGTTATGTATGAAATGCGCCTTCAGTTTTAACTTGGGAGAGGGGGGAAGCGTGTCTCACTCATCAGAGGTCTGGGAAACGCTTTGCCATATGGAACGTGTCGCGGTGCAGCAAAACACACCAATGATAAAATGCCCCCATTAACCCACAAGCAGCCTTCCCTCGAAAATGAAGGCGAAAAATCTACAGAGGCGACAATTTATGACTTGTAGGTAAATCTCCGGGAACAGACACTCCCTTTCTGACTTCTTGCCTCCTGTGCTAATCTAGACAACACCCGGAAAGGGAGTGCCCAGGCCATTAAAATCTGTAACTCTGGCTGCAAATATCAAAGACGGTGCCCTGCAACGACACATTCCACTTTTGCAATCCATCGTAATCGCCTGTGGCCCCCTGCTGGCCACTGTATTTTGTATCTCAAAGGGTTTTGTGATTTGGTCTGAAGTCGTTTAGAACAGGAGTCCCCAAAGCAGTGGCTGTGGGCGCCATGGTGCCCCACCAGCACCTTTCGTGGAACCTGCCAAGTGTTTCTAGAAACTGGGCAGGACCAGGTGGGGCTTCTGCCCAGCAAAGTTTCTGATCGACTGCTGGGGTTTTGATTGGCTGGGCAGATTTTTTAAAAAAGGATGGCAGCCAATTCTGTGGCTGGCTCCGCCTCCTGAGGAAGCCATTTTGTGGCAGCCATTTTGAACCTGCACCCAACACACTATGTCAGAATTCCAAAGGTGCCCGCGGGCACAAAAATGTTGGGGACCCCCAGCTTAGACAGATTTCATGCATGGCGCTTTGAGTGCTTTTGAGCCTCCCTCCTGACGTCGATGGACAAAGGGGCGAAAGACAGAGATGCAGTTTTAAAGACGCTTTCACAATTTTAAGTTTTTTTAATCCATTGTTAAAGCAATGCAGAAGGTGGGTCCACTGCCACATTTCAACTTCCTGTGTGTTTTTGTATCACTTGTGACCAGATGCATTTTATCTAAAGCCCACTTTTCATTCTCTGCTCAGGCAGCCAAGGCTGCAGACAAGAGATGCTTTTCTTTCTAGGCCGGAAAGTACCTTGTGCATGCTCAGAAAGGGTAGTGATGTTGTGGTACATTGTCCCTTTAGTTGTCGAGAGCAGGTAGAACACCCTGCTCCAAAGGAGGAGGAGAGGAAGAGGAGGAGGAGAAAGTGGTTTTATACCCCACCCTTCATTACCCCAAGGAGACCTGGAGTAGCCTACAATCACCTTCCCTTCCTCTCCCTACAATAGACACCCTGTGAGGTAGGTGGGGCTGATAGAGCTCTTGAAAACTGCCCTTGAGAGAACAGCTCTGAAAGAATTTACGCCTGACCCACGGTCACCCAGCTGGCTGCACGGGGGAGGACTCGGGAATCAAACCCGGTTCTCCCAGATTACAGTCCACGCTCCTAACCACTACAACAAACTGGCTCTAGGAGCCAGAAGTACACAGGATGTCTTATCTGTGGTTGCTACTGAATGGATGCTAGCCAGTAAGGATGATTCTTTTGTGCTATCTGCCAAAAGTAAGCTGGATTAGGGACCTTGGTTTGGATTATAGTGATGTTGGGGGTATCCTGAGCTAGGGCTAAGGATTAGCGAAGGGGGGGGGCTTCTCTCTCACATAGAGTTCAGTGTTCCTTCACCTCTGTTTTTCTCCCCCAAAGCCCTAGGCAGGGCTGCATCTCCCTAATTCTACCCAAACCCTCTTCTCTGTCCAGATTCCCAGTCAATCAAAAAAAACAAAACAAAACCCGCCTCTAACCGTAACAATTTTCTGTGCTGTTCCTTTCTCAAGATCTCCCCACCCCAGTCCATCCTCCTGCTCAGCTTCCCTCTCCTTCAGATCTGTGCTCACCCTCCCTGTCATCTTCACCCGCCCTCCAAGATCCCCAGTGGTCCCGTCCCTCTGAATCTAAAAATAAGAAGCAGGGAATTCACCCATGTCAAACTGGAGGCCTTCTTCCTTGGTCTCAGATCAATGGATGCTCATTGCGGTTCTAGTCGTGAAGGGCAGTGTGCATTTGGCACATGCCCAGAAGCACTCGTGACTTTCTTCATGTTTCTGGAACAGAGTCCTAGAATGACAGCGATGAGAAAAGCTGCTATCACCTCCCAAGTGCTTGCTGTATTGATATCCCACTTTCCACTACTTGTCTCGGAAAGCGGCTTATATTGGAGAGAGAGAGAGAGAGAGAGAGAGAGAGAGAGAGAGAGAGAGAGAGAGAGAGAGAGGCCCTCCCTTCAGATCTGCAGTCTTAATAAGACACCACAAGGCATAGGAGGGCAAGGGGAGAAGGAAGGTCAGGGTTTGACAGTTTAGAAGTTAGGGATCCACAAGGATTCTTGGGGGAGGGGAAATCCTGCCCCCACCCACTGGCCCCTGCTTAGGGTTGCCAGCTCCAGGCGGGGAAATACCTGGAGATTTTGGGGTTGGAGCGTGAGGAGGGTGCGGTTTGAGGAGGGGAGGGACTTCAGTGAAGTATAAAGCCATGGAGTCCACCTTCCAAGACAGCCATATTCCCCAGCGGAACTGACCTCTGTTGCCTGGAGATCTGTTGTAATAGCATCTCCTCTCTTGCGCTGGGTCCAGGCGCTCCAACTTTCATCACTTCCTTCCTCTGTCTTAGGGTTACCAGCTAGGGGTTAGGAAATCCATAGGATCTGAGGGCGGTGCCTGAGGAAGGCGGGCTTTGCGGAGGGCAGGGACCTCAGCTGGGTATCATGCCGCAGAGTTTGCCCACCAAAGCAGCCGTTCTTTTCCTGGGGTACTGACTTCTCTAGTCTGGAGGTCAGTAGTGATTCTGGGAAAGCTCCAGGCCCCACCTGGAGGTTTTGCAACCCTAAAGGTAAATTTTCCCCTTGCTCGAAAGCCAGTCAAATCTGACTCTAGGGGGCGGTGCTCATCCCTGTTTCCAAGCCAAAGAGCCAGCAGTGTCCGAAGATGTTTCCGTGGTCACGTGGCTGGCATGACTAGATGCCAAGGCACATGGAAAGCCGTTACCTTCCCACCAAAGCGGTGCCTATTTATCTACTTGCAATTTCTTGCTTTCGAACTGCTAGGTTGGCAGGAGCTGGGGCCAGAGACAGGAGCTCACTCCGTCACACAGCACTCGGGTCTCGAACTGCCAAACTACCAACCTACCGGTCTGTAACTCAGCGTCTTAACCACTTGAGCCACCGCGGCCATTTTCAACCCTGTGTGTCTCCAATTCCCGTCCCTGTGCAGCAGCTTTCTCAGCCCCCCATCTCCTTCAGTATCTTCTCCCCCCATCATCTTCCCACTCCTTCCCATTGCCTAACCGCCATGTTCTCCCCCCCAGTCACTTATGTGGTATTTTAATCCCCATCCTTTTGCTTTGTTAGCTGCCTGCTGCCATACCTGGCCACTCACCCACCTGGGCTGATCTTCCTTCCTTGGTTTCTTTTTCTAAAATTCATCCCTTAGGATGACCATCCTCCAGGTGGGACAGGTGTGCTATCTCCTGGAAATATACCCTATTGAGATCCTTCCCTTCCCCCAAACTGTTATTTATGGCACAGCAGCTATTTCTGGGTTTGTTTTCAACTGCCACAGCCCTGAATTCTGGCCTTCCCAGGCTCCACTCCAAATCTCCAGGAATTTCCCAACCTGAAGTTGGCAACCCGACCCCCCCACATTGTTGCTGGGCTCCATTTTGTGCTGTTAAAACAACCCCAAAGGCCACCTGAATTTGTTGGGGTGTCTGTGCATCTGCAGACATACTGTATGGGTTGTTGTTTTTTTAATTCCCCAAGCTTTTAAAAAAAATGTGTTTGGGGACCCAGTGTTTCACTAAGCTTCTCAGAAATATATACTTTAGCCCTTTGTGATTCCCTCCGCCCATGAGTTTTTGGGCCAAGCTGATTTTGCTTTGATGAACATGGTGGAAAGGAGTATCTTATGACCCTTATTCCTTTCTTCTCCAGTCTCTGAGAAAGTGGAAATAACAGTTATGACAGACCCCATCCTCTTCCCTCCCTCAGAGGCAAAATGTTCCTTATGTTTTCCTGTCCCTTCACAGACTGAGCAGCCTTGGTAGTATGTTTTCTTGTCCCCTGAAGAAGCTTTGATTGTCCCACCCTGTGTCAGTATTTGCTCAGCCCAGGAAACTGAGAGAAGAGGTGGGGTCTCCCTTTAACTTAAACCCTTGAAAATGGCACTTGAGAGGGCTTTTAAAACTAAAAAATAACAGAATATTTAATTTGACATAGAGGGGAAAGGTCAGATGAATTCAGGGGTTGGAATTCCTGAGATAAAACTAGTTTTTGCACAGACTTTAGTTCTTATGTACAGGCTACTGAGAGTTTCTTAAGCCTTTTCACTGTTTCTTGAAGTTTTATATTGAGAGGTATTTGTTCCAGTATTGTTCCTTAACACTCCAGTACACTTTCTTAAGTATCTCTCAAACTGTTTTGGTTTCCCAGAGGACTGGTACACTCTTTTCAGTACCCAAAGCCCTTCTCTTGAAACACCAGTTTTTGACTGACTCTTTAGGTCTCTACAGGCAGTTTTTATTCACACCAGACGAGGGATCTCTGTACTCTTCAGAGCTATTTTCCATGTTCAGCTGGGTAGGGAAACTTCTTCTCTCCCTAGAAGATCTTTCCCATTTCCTTGGCCAGAATGGGAGTCTCTGTACACTTCCCAAACCTCCTAGCCACTTTCCCCTAGTTCTTCTGTCTGTGTTAAACTACTCTCAGCTATGGTTGCTAGACCTCCAGTCGGGGCGGAGGTTCTCCCAATTTTGGGGGCTCCAAACTGCCACCGGAAGCCCCACCCCAAACAGCCCCCTCCTGCATCAATGTCATCAGCATGATGACATCATGCAGAAGTGATGTCATTGTGCTGGATACGTCACACGGCAACGCTCTAGCATTTTGCCCAAATGCTAGAGTGTCGCCATGCGATGTGCCCAGTGTGATGATGTCACTTTCACGTGACATCATTGTACCAACGATGTCACACTTAGCGATGTCTCCCTATGCTCCTCACTCCCGGAAGGCTCCCTCCTACCCACCGCCGGCAGGATAGGTAGACCTGGCAACCCTGCTCTCAGCTAAGGCCGAAGTCAGACTCTCTCAGTCCAGTCCGAATTCTGGCTTTCTCCAGTCCAGGCACAAATCTGACTGACTCTCCTCAGCATCCAGCTCTCTCAAGACTGTGTCTGCTCAGCCGATGTTCTCCAGTCAGATTGCTCAGAGCAGCCTGTCACTCAAGGCTCTCTGGCTCTGTGAAGAATGAACCCTTCACATTCCTTTACTCTAGAACAAAGTTTGACTCCAGTGGCACCTTTTAAGGCCCACAAAGTTTTATTCAAGGTATGAGTTTTCGTGTGAGTAAAACTTTGTGGGTCTTAAAGGTGCCACACGACTCAAACTTTGTTCTGCTCCTTCAGACCAACACGGCTACCCACCTGGATACACCTTTACTCTGTTTCTACAGTACTTTGAGGCTTTTAAAAAGGTGCAGTTTGTGACAACAGAAAATGCTATTTCTGGCAGAGAGGGAGGGAGGAAGCTCCCCACGGCTTCTGCCTCAGTGGCTGAGGGTGCGGGCCAAGCCAAGCCAGGCCGGCCTTTGCCATGGTCTTCTTCCAGGGAGGCAGGGGACATGGTCTCCCAGCAGCCCTTCCTTCTCTGGCCAAGGACAGAGGTCAGAGTGTCCTTCCCTTGCTCTTCTGTATGATTATTTATGGCACAGCAGCTATTTCTGGGTCTGTTTTCAACTGCCACAGCCCTGAATTCTGGCCTTCCTTGGCCAAGTCCCTTCCTCCCAGACTACGGGGCATGAACACTCTCCTTTTCTCCATCACACCCGTGCAGAAGCACAGACATGATGATGACTGGGGGAGGGGCAGCTGCCCCCTCACTCCATTTTCCCCACTGTGTAGGGTTGCCAACCTCCAGGTGGTCTCTGGAGATGGGCTGGGATTACAAAGGATCTCCAAGAGACAGAGATTAGTTTACCTGGAGAAAATGGCTGCTGTGGAAGGTGGACTCTATGGCATTATACCCCACTGAAGTCCCTCCCTTCACAAACCCTGCCCTCCTCAGGCTCCAGGTATTTCCCTTCCTGGAGCTGGCAACCCTACAACTGAGCCATGCCAACGGCCAACCACCTCTGCTTCTTGTTTGCCTTGAAAGCCCCTTGCTGGGGTCGCCAGAAGTTAGCTGCAACTAGAAGGCACTTTACACACATACATGTGCACACACAGAGCCACCCTGAGGGATGAATTTGGCCATGGAGAGAGGGTTGCCAGGTCTGGGCTGGGAAAAACGTGGAGAACTTTGGGGGTGGAGCCAGGAGAGGGCGGGGTTTGGGGAGGGGAGGGGCCTCAGCATGGTCCAGTGCCACAGAGTCCACCCTTCAAAGCAGCCATTTTCTCCAGGGGAGCTGATCTCTGTCAGCTGGAGATCAGTTGTAAAAGCAGGAGATACCCAGGCCCCACCTGGAGGCTGGCAACCCTACACAGAGACCACTGGGGAAAGGCCTGGTAGGCCAAGACTACCTACCCTGACCCCGGGATGGCCCTGTGCGAAGCAGGTGGGAGCTGCCGCGAGCTGGCAGGCCATGGGAGAGGGAGGCTAGATATGCCCCTGACACAAACCAGCAGTCTCTGCCTTGTGGGACCCAGTGGCCCCCCAACCCGCACAAGGCAGCTGGTTGTGAGCTAGGCAGAAGCCATTCCTTCCACCACCACCCCTCCACCATGGCCCATGGGGCAGGGCTGGGGGGGGGCAGGCCTTTTCCAGGGGTGTTTTTGCCTCCCAGTTCACCCTCGGCCATGCTGTCAGTGTGGCCCTGCAGGAAGCAGGGCTGCCGGCTCTGGGTTGGGATATGCCTGGAGCTTTTGGGGTGGACCCTGGGGAGGGTGGAGTTAGGGGAGAGGAGAGAGCTCAGTCAGATCTGATGCCACCCAGTCCACCTTCCAAAGCAGGCATTTTCTCCAGGGGGAACTGATCTTGGTTGTCTAAAGATCAATTGTAATAGCGGGGGATCTCCAGGGGCTACCTGGAGGTTGGCAACCCTGTCTGCAGGGACTGGGGGTGGAGGAGTCCTGTAAAGTACAGGGGTGGGGAAATTAGCACATCGCTTGGAAAATGGCACCCATGTGGGTAGAACCTTCTAAAAAGCACACTTTCCTGCCCAGATGGCTCGCCAACGTGGTTGGACTGAATTCTTTCCAGAAAGGTCATACCAATCCAGAAAGAACATACCAAGGGAAGTGGGTATTTAGAGGATGACACTGTAGAGGCTGCCCCTGTATAAAAACTGAACGCCGGCAGAGGAAAAACCTCTTTGGGAATGCAGCCTGTTGTATAGTGGGTTAGACGCATAAAGAAACCACAGACAGCGATGTAGTGATCAGCATGGTTCGCTATTATACAACACGAGAGGCTGATAACTGGCCCGGAGGCCAACTATATACATTTGGGGAGGGGCCGCCCCCTGGTACCATTGGCGGGTTTGAATTCCCGCCGCCGTTCCCATTGGTCCCCCTACGCGGGAGCCAGGAACCTCAGTCCCATTGTTCTCAGGTACTCAAGCTCTGGCTCTTCGTTGATGGCACGATGTTGTCTGCATACACAACACAGCCATTTTGTTTTTTTGCAGTTTTATCTGCAGTCAGGTTTCCTAAACCACAGCGCTGGGAATGCAAGGACGTTTCCCCCCAAATATGTGTCTGCTAGATCCAACGGTGTTTCTGCAAACTAACGAAAAGAGGGTTTGCCGGAGAACAGAGAACGTCACCTGATGAACTGTTCTGCCAGCGAACTGAACGAGAGACTCAAGCACGCCGTCGGACTGTCCTTCTAGTTTTTAAACCAGCCGTTTCCTTTGTTGTTGTAATCCTTGACGTTCGATGTGTGTAACTGGGAGACTAAAATCTCTGTGGTTTTACGTGGAATTTAGCAGCAAAGCCACCCCCCGCCCGCACTGAGTAACTACTTAATTGTCTCCTTCACAAACAAGCAGTGCTAACAATCTGGCCTTCTTCTGAGCCCTCCTCTAAGATCTAGATGTGGATCCAGAAATGCTGGCCATGGTATAGGGTTGCCAACTCCAGGTTGGGAAATTCCTGGATATTTGGGGGGTGGAACCTAGGGAGGGCAGGATTTGAGAAGGGGAGAGATCTCAGTGGGATATAATGTCACAGAGTCCACCCTCCGAAGCAGCCCTTTTCTCCCAGGGAACCGATCTTGGCAGTCTGGAGATTGGCTGTAATTCTGGCTGGGTAGGGTTGCCAACAAGGGATTGGGGGGGGGGGTCGTAGGGTTGCCGGATCCAGGTTCAGAAACTCCGGGAGATTTGGGGATAGAGCCTGGAGACGACAGGGACTTCAGTGGCGATGGGATGCCATAGAGTCCACCCTCCAAACATCTGGGGGAACTGATCTCTGTAGTCGGGAGATGAGCTATAATTCCAGGGGTTGCCAGGTCCCACCTGGAGGCTAACGTTCCTAATTCTGGGAGATCTCCAGCCCCTACCTGGAGGTTGGCAGCCCTGTGGCCAGAGGTCTGATGCTGCCAGCAACTCCACAGCTTTTCAGTGGGGCTGCCGGCGACAACAACTTTGCCGTATGATTTGTCCCAGCCGGAGGATGAATGAGCCCTGCAAGCCGTATCCGGTGACACTGGCAGCGTCCCCGGTTGTTTTGGACACCGCAAACATTGTTGATACGCCATGCTTGGAAACTATGCTTCGGGCGTATTGGAAATGGCTCTCTCGGCCCTCACCCATTGTTCCATGGGCAAATTCTTCCCTTAAACCCATCTGTGAGACTGATCCTGCCGCAGATTTATGGACTCAAATCCTGTTGAGGTTGCTCAGCAAGAGCGTGCACATACTCCAAGGGGAGGAATGAAAGTTGTTCCGTCTATTCAGGCACAGACCAGAATGGGAACACTACCAGGAGCGTGGGGGATGGGGAGCAGGATAATATCTGGGGAGTCGTCTGAGCTCGGCGAGGAGACAAGATGGATAGTTCCTGAAATTGGTATAATTCTAGAACAGTGCCATTGCGGTCTGGCTAATGTATAATTTATTTGCGATGCTGAAATATCCCAGAGCGGAGATTTTACTGAATAATCAGGTACTCCTTATCTCCCAAAAAAAATAGCTCTGGCTGGATGTATTCGTGGAGGTTTCATGGCATGATGTAATGGGTTTAGATTTCATGCATTCTTGGAGAATCTGTAAGTCCCGATGGTTTTGTGAAAACAAAGACATGATGAAGGGAGTTAGCCAAGAGCCAATAACATCAGAGATTCCTTCTTTTCGCTGCTGGAACAAGGATCTGCAGTGTTTCTCTCTTGGCTATTTGCAGTGCAAACATGTCCTGATTACATTTCCTGCAGATTCCTGGATGGTGAAAAGTATTCCGTGGTCCTACAGAATCGACGGGATTCTATTTACTTTGTAAAAGAAGAGATAGATGTGCCTGTGAGATTAGGGCACGGTTCCCCCTACCATTTAATCCCCATTTTCCAAACCAGTCGGGAGTCCCAGGGCCAGCATTTTATTCGGGCGGTTTCTTCTTTGTGAGCAGAGATTTCTGGAGAACGCTGGGAGTCTTGTAACTTATGCATTAGAAATTATACAAATTCGGTTTGTGGAGGCAGTCAGACCTCCTGACGGACAATGCTAGACCTCCAAAAGAAAGGTGCTTTGACTTTTGAACTGCCAGTTTCTTGTTACTGAAATTTGTGATGGGTGCCCAATAGCTGGTACCTTATCAGATAGCACACTAAGAAAGCATTTTCATAAGAACATGAGAGAAGCCACTGTTGGATCAGGTCAGTGGCCCGTCCAGTCCAACACTCTGTGTCACACAGTGGCCAAAAATACCAGCTGCCGTCAGGAGGTCCGGCAGTGGGGCCAGGACACTAGAAGCCCCCCTCACTGTTGCCCCCCAAGCACCAAGAATACAGAGCATCCCTTGCCCCAGACAGAGAGTTTCTATCTATACCTTATGGATGATAGCCACTGATGGACCTCTGCTCCAGATGTTGATCCAATTCCCTCCATATGTTTATCCAGTTTTCTATCATTTAGAACCCACTAAAGAAACATGTTCAGCTATTAAATATACCAGCCCCAAGATATCAATCTAGGGTTACCAGTTCTGGGCTGGGAAATACCAGGAGATTATGGGAGGTGGAGCCTGAGGAAGGCAGGGTTTGGGGAGGGGAGGGACATCAGCGGGGTCCAATACCATACAGTCCACCCTCCAAAGCAGCCATTTTCTCCAGGGGAGCTGATCTTTGCTGTTGTAGTAGTGGGAGACCTCCAGGACCCACCTGGATGTTGGCAACCCTAGGTGTCATGCCTTCACGGACGGTGATTGTGTTTAATTTCTCCTGCCACCTACCGGAGTGCCAGTGGGCATATGGCAACCCTACATTCGGCGAAACATACATGCCGTGCCCGTTCTGCAGACACTCCATTGGCTAGCAGTCAGTTACCGGGTTCGGTTCAAGATTTTGGTTCTCACCTGCAAAGACCTTAATGGCCTTGGACCCTGTACCTGCAGGACCACCTGTCCCGCAATGCTCCATTGTGACCACTTCAAGCAAAGCCTTTTAAAGGTGCCATCTGCAGATGTGTTAGATCGGCAGGTGCCCATTCACATACCTTTAAGGTTGCCAGCCTCCAGGTGGGACCTGGGGATCTCCTGCCAGCACGACTGATCTCCAGGCAATAGAGATCATGACCCTGGAGAAAACGGCTGCTTTGGAGGGTGGACTGTATGGCACTGTATCCCCCTGCGGTCTCTCCTCTCCCCAAACCCTGCATTCCCCAGGCTTCACCTTAAAAATCTCCAGGTACCTCCCAACCAAGAGCTGGCAACCCTATATACTTATTTATTTATTTACTTTCAATTTATATTCCGCCTTGCCGGTATATACATTCTCTGCTGTCGCCCCCCACCTTGTGGAATGGCCTGCCTGGGGAGGCAAAAAAAAAGCAGTGACTCCGGAAAGCTCATCCCCTTCTGTATATTTTGTTAGTCTTTTAAGGTGCTCCTGGACTCCTGCTCTTTCCCACTGCTACAGACTGGCTGACGCAGCCACCGATCTTGATCTGTCTCCATGGAAGGCACCACAGCCATACAGAATGGATATCTGCCAACTTTGTGGAATGTACCTGAAGAAGCGAGCCGTGACTCACAAAGGCTCCTCCCCTGCCATACGTTTTGTGAGTCTTTAAGGTGCGACTGGACTCTTGCTCTTTTCTACTGACTCTTCTACCCATCGTGATCTGTCCCGTACTACTGTCATGTTGCAGAATGTGCCAAGCAGAACTGTTCAGAAGGACTTTGTAAAAAGACATTAATTAGAACTATTCCGGAATGGAACAACCTAGGAGGGCACCTTTGTAGGGGACAGGATTGTGATCCTCTGCAATGATTCTGGAAGGTATGGGGGGGGATGACCTTACCCCTATCCTGCATCTCCCATGAGCAAAGTTTATTTTAGGTGCTTATTTAAATACTGACGAACAGTGGCAGATGAAGCAGACTAAGCACGTGCTTAGAGCACCAGGGCCAAAGGGGGCACCACAAAGTTGGGGAAAAGGTGAAAAGAAAAAAACACAAATGAAGATTTGTAAAAAAAGAAAAGAAAAAGATAAAACTAGTGCAAATTGATCATGGTGCACCCAAGGGTTATCTTCTATTTTTTGTTGGCGAGGTGCAGCATCACAGGCTATGTTGAAAAGTAAAATGCATGTGTTTAAAAGTTAAATGATGGAGCCAAATTCAGTTGTCATGACAGTCATTTCAACGATCCTCTCTGGGTCAGTGTGGAAAGGGGGGGCACCAGGACTGGTCAGTGCTTAGGGCACCAGTGAGCCTTAATCCGCCCCTGCTGACAAACCACCTTTCTCTTTGGCTGAAGTCTGAAGCCTTCCACCCAGCTAAGGAGCCGTTTTCCAGCTTAAGCGGCTCTTCTGTTGAAGGAAATGTTGGTTTTTGTCAACTGTATCTGGTCATAGACCATAATATAATAAAATCGAATTGAACTGCTAAAGGAGCACCCCCTTACGCTGGAGGAAGTCTCCTTGGAGGATGCTTGGATTCACTCCGTCACCTGCTTTTCCTGCATTGCTTTCTGCATGTTAGTCCACCTTCTGCATTGTTTATAGTATACCTGGTGTTCGTTTGTTGCTCAGATTGTTCTGTGGCTCGGCAGCCCTAGTCTGATCCCATGAGATTGCAGAAGCTAAGCAGGGTCGGGCCTGGTTTGTATTTGGATGGGAGACTGCCAAGGAAGTCCAGGGTCGCGACATGGAGGCAGGCCATGGCAAACCGCCTCTGAATGTCTCTTGCCTTGGAAACCCTTCAGGGTCTCCCTGAGTCGGCTGCGACTTGACAGTACTTTCCACCTCCCCAGTCCTATTGCATTGTTTGTTGGCTGTCTTACATTGTCTGACTGGGCTGATTTATACCCTGCAGTCAATGCTCCCTCTAAGCTGTGGGGTCTTGTGAGCAAGAATTCTACTTAGTGAGCTACTGGCATTAAAGTGGCGAGCGAGTGACTTGGCTGCTGTGTAAATTAGTTTGCTCTGGAGCCATCCTCCCTGAGCGAAGACAAAAATGTGTGCGCCGGAGGCTAAAAGATCTGTGAGCTAGCTCACACTAACTCAGCTTAGAGGGAACACTGCTTGCAATCTGCCTTGAGAAGAAGGGTTCTGTTCTCTTGACCCATGGGCCCATGGGGAGTGCAAAGACCAGACTACATCCTTCACCTCACTGGATAGGACTGCCCTTGTCAGGTCTGATTTGCCCCTAAGGTGACTTTTGGCCCTGACCAGCAGCCCTGCTTTCTTGTGGGTTGAGGTTTAAGAGACTATGCAAAGCCCTTCATAGTCTCTTCCTGGCCTGCAGGGGAGAGCAGCTCAGCATCCAGTCTCTTCCTTTGGCTGCTCAGTAAAGAACTCTGTAATCTCAGGACCGCTTCCCTCCTGACTCCGGTGGGCTTAGACTGGAGGAACTTTGCAGAGAATTGCACTGTCAGAGGCAGTATGGCGCAGTGGTCACAGGTAAAGTTGCAAGCCTCCAGATAAGGCCTGGCGATCTACCTGGATTAGAACTGATCTCCAGGCGGCAGAGATCAGTTCCCCTGGAGAAAATGGCTGCTTTGGAGGGCGGACTCTGTGGCATTATAGACCCCTGAGGTCCCTCCCCTCCCCAAACTCTTCCCTCCCCAAGTTCTACTCCCCCAAATCTCCAGGTATTTCCCAACCCAGAGTTGGCAACCCAAAGCGGCGGACTAGGACCAGAGTCATATCCCTGCAGGCATAGTGCCACAGAGAGGTAGACCAGGGCCCAGGGCAATGTTGTGAGGATAAAATGGAGAAGGAGAGAATGATGTCATAAACAGGTGTCAGTCCCACTTTGGGGAGAAAAGGAGAACCTAAATATCGAAATAAATGAATATATAAATAAAACACAGGCCTGGGGCCTTCTTCCTACCCTCCCACCCCACACCCTGGACCAGTCTCACACACATACACTCTTTTCCTCTCTCTCTCAGCTTAGCATACCTCTCAGAGCTGTCATGAGAATAAAATGGAGGTGGGTAGAACTCTCTATGCTACCAAGAGCTCTGCGGAGGGAGGGTGGGAATCAAAATGGACTAAATAAAAGTTTAGAGACTTGTGTGTGGGAAATGGGCAGATGTCTGCAACCGTCACATTCCACACCTTCCAAACAAGATGTACAAGACACAAAACAGACAAATTGGTGACTTCCAGATGGTAGCGACACTTTCTGGTGTTTTTGTTGTCTCGACAGCTGCTGATGCCACTGGGCGAGTTTCCCTACATGTTTCATACCTTGCCCCCACTGTGGCAGCCATCCCCTCCACCATATCAATAAGCAACTGATTTATTGTTATAGCGTTACACTATTGTAAAGATCTGAAATAGGTCCTCTGAAGTCCCAGATTTCTTTTTTTTTTTTAAGTAAGTCTCTATGTCCTTTCATTGCAAAGATATAATCTGAAAAGACATATCTCTGCAATGAAAAGTGCTAGAGACTTACTTTTTAAACAGAAACTGGAGGAAGTGCAAAGGACCTAACAGAGAACGTTGCAGCAATACGTCAATTTTTTTAATTTCACAATATGCATATGCCTTCCTGCGCACAAGGGCCACCAAGGTAGCTAACAAATCAAAACCTGCATAATGAAATCACATTTTAAAACCACCACCCCCAAAATGCACACACACACAGTTAAAAACAGCTGAAATACATACGAAGACATAAAAACAACTAAAGCTTTGGACAGGAAGGCGAGATCACGGAGGGAATGCCAAATGAAACAAAAAAGATGGCAACAGAAAGGAGGAAGAGCCCTCTGGAGGGAAGAGCCCTTCCGGTGGCATGAAGCGGGGAAATGACCTCGGTGGGGGACTGAAGCAGGGGATAGGATACCGACATGGGCAGGACCAGGAAACAGCTGGACATTCCCACCCACGTGGCAGCCACCCCACCTTTCCCAAAAGATACGTTATTTCCTAAAAGCCTGAGTAAAGATGACAAAAAAGATGAGGGAAAGCCAGATAGTACACAAGAACACCACAAAACTGTGTGGAAGTGAGGGGGGAAGAGGTGTGTGATCTCTAGGGTTGTCAACCCCCAAAGGGGGCTGGTTTTACCCCTCTTCCCCCGCCCCCAAAGAGCCCTGTCACGCCCAACGTGCTCGGCACGATGACATCACCCAGAGGTCATGTCATTGTGCCGGGCACGTCATGTGGGGGACGCTCTAGTGTTTGGGTAAAAACTCTATGGTGACTGGGAGCCAGGCTGGAGGCCCCCCCCCCAGAACCCAGGTAAGACCTGGCAACCCTAGGAATCCCACCCCATCAGCAGCAATGCCAGACCAGATGGCTCCATGTGGAAGCGACTGGCTGCAATTTCCTTCCTAATACTATGAAGTATCCCTTCCTAACCTCCTTTCACACGCATGCCTCAAGCAGCTCTCTTCCTATCCCGGCGCAGCACAAGACGCTGAATTGAATGGCTCGCCCAAACCTTGTCCATATATCTTCATTACCAGGGTTAAACGCCCCATGAGCAGAGCAGCAAAAAAATATATCATGTGCTGAATCAAGAGCTTGCACGGCAATGCCTGATTCACTGGGGAACCAGGAATTGAAAGTCAGCAGTTATTTGGGTTAGACCAACGCCTGCCTCCTCAGATAAAGTTCCCATTGGCTCCTAAGAAGGGGCAGAACCAGAGATGTAGGGCCACAAGATCTGTTTTACAGGGTCTCGAGCAGCAGCGGTTGCAGAGAAGGTATCCACAGCTGGGGGCAAAGCAGCGTCTTGGGGGTCCCCTTGTGTAGCCCCACGTCTTCAGTATCTTTTATTCATTCATTTAAAGTGTTTGCATACCCAGCCTTTCTCCCAATGCAGTCAAGGCCAAAGGCAGATGACAACAGCAGATAAATATTTGTATTAATGCCATAATTAAACAGATAATTACACCAGTTAAGTCAGAGCCTATTCAAGCTGTCCCGTAAGCACTTCTAAATACATGTAGACTCCCCAGGCTCCATGGGTTGGTGCCTGTCTTGCTGCTTCTGGGAGGCTGTTCCATAGCGGCGGCAGAGAACACGGCATAATGAAACATCGGCATTAAAATTACGTAGTTGAGTCAGTAGTATTTAATGATGATAAACTCATTAAGAAGCGGGACTGTTAATTCACTGGGTAGGCGATATTTGTCTCTACAAGCCGTGGCCCTGCCGGTGGCTCAGAGGTCCTATGGGTGTATCTTTGTTGGTCGACCAACCTGGGACAGGGTTCAGCAGACCCTCACTGACTCTGTTAAGAGCCTGGGTGTTATACTGGAGCCAGCGTTATTGCCGGAGAAGCAAGTTAATACCGCTACCAAAGGGGGGGGGATGATTTATTCCCTCTTCATTTAGCCCCCCCAAAGATGGCCTCCCCTACCTTGAGTTGGCCAACCTGGCCACCTGGATCCATGCCATAGTAACCATAAGTCTCAACGTAATGCAGTCTATATTGGGGTTGCCCTATAAGGGACAAATGAGACAAGATGTCACCTGTGAGGTCATCCTGGAGACACGCCTTCATGTTGTAAAGCCCTAGAACACCTTTGAAGAGCACTAAAAAGGTCCAGATTTTGGTTGGGTTAGATAGACAGTACAGGGGGAACAGCAGGAGCCCCTTAACCCCCACCCCATGGTGGTCCTGACCAGAACTGGGCCCTCATGGCACTTGATTGTAAGCAGTCTCAGTACCATCCTTCAGATGGGCAGTTGGCTTCCACAAGGAATTAAGACCATACACCCTTCATATATAAAATAATCACTCCAGATATCATGGCCTGAGGGTGACCCTAAATGCCAAACAGGAAACCAGTCTGGGAAAGGTATTTGGTAAATGATTCAAAAGGCTGTGTCATGACTTTTAATTTGTACGGTTAGATACGGTGTGTCTTTGACTTTCTGGTTTCTTTAGTTGTAGATTTTCTGGGCTGTATGGCCGTGGTCTTGGCATTGTAGTACCTGATGTTTTGCCAGCAGCTGTGACTGGCATCCTCAGAGGAATAACACATAAAGATGGAGTACTCTCTGTGCCAATGCGTGAGGTACTACAATGCCAAGACCATAGACATATAGCCCAGAAAATTTATAACAACTAATGAACTCTGGCCATGAAAGCCTTCGACAACATATTTCTTGTTTCTCTCTCTCTGGGTATGTAATCCTGCCATGAGGAATTTAATTCCCTATCTTCTTATTCAGCTTTCCCCTAGAAGAAGAAGAAGAAGAAGAAGAAGAAGAAGAAGAAGAAGAAGAAGAAGAAGAAGAAGAAGAAGAAGAAGAAGAAGAGAGGAGGAGGAGGAGGAGGAGGAGGAGGAGGAGGAGGAGGAGGAGGAGGAGGAGATTGGATTTATACCCCACCCTTCACTACCCAAGGGAGTCTTAGAGCGGCTTACAAACTCCTTTCCCTTCCCCGCCCCACAACAAACACCTGTGAGGTAGGTGGGGCTGAGAGAGCTCTGACAGAAACTGCTCTTTTTTAAAAACAGCTCTGACAGAACTATGGCTTGCCTAAGGTCATCCAGCAGGTGCAAGTGGAGGAGTGGGAAATCAAACCTGGTTCTCCCAGATTAGAGTCCACGCACTTAACCACTACACCAAACTAGTATTGTGCCCAACCTCTAAGGTTCCTTTGTTGGACTATGTGGTCCAGAAGATGTGATAGTTGTATTGTAATAGCACATAACTCTAGATTTACGGTAAATAAAATAAAACTTTATTTGTACAAGAAGTGTATTGGTTTCAAGATCTTTTGTAACTTATCTCTTCAGTGAATGAAACAGTGTATGTAAATAACTTCTAAGTTATCACACTCTTTCACTTCACAAACACTTTTCACTTTCAAATCCTCCTTTCCCTTCAGAATGTACTTTGTCCAGTCTTTATTTTATTTAGCTCAGTTTAATCTTTCACTTAATTCAGGTTTCTGTCAGCTTCTGTTTCTCACACCCTAATAATACTTTGGCAATACTAGAATTTGGCTCTCTCTAGTCACTAATATGCCCTCTATAAGTATTCTGCTTTCTCTTTTGGAATCATAATGCCTTTCACAGCACTAATATGGGATTCTGTTAAATATGAGACTTCAGTCAGCTCTTAACAAGTGATTTCAGCTTTATTAGAACATGACAAACAACAACACCACAGAGCAAGAACCTCTCTTTTAAACTTTCTGGACTTGGATAACCACGCCCCCTAGTGAGTTACTAACCAATCATAACTCTCGCATAAAGGCCAATGATTGTTGTTCCCTCCAAAACTTCTCCTAGGCTCTGATTGACCTACTGTGCAGAGTAGCCAATCTGAACGTGTATTTTATGATACCAGCCTTCTATGGAGTCCTGGTTGAAGCTCAGACATTACTGAATGTATGCACAATACATAACAGATTCTAATCAGAAGATGGCTTCTCAGACTCTATAGACTGCTGACTGACCACAACTGATTGTTAACTGTCAACTGCTGACTGAACACATTGACTTTCTCCACACACACTTCTTAGCTCTGCCCATACACTCTCAAGTCACCGGTCACCTCACTCACTCATCCCTCTCTTTCACACAAACCCTTGTTCGTCTGCAACTTATCAAACATTTAAAGAAACACACACTTTAAACTTTAAAGACATTTGCGGAATTTCAGATTACCCTTTTTAAGCCGTTATTGTACCATCTTGGAGTAAACCGGTACAGGGTATTCTGTTAGGGAACTGTTACTAAAACGGTTCTGTCTGAAATGTCAGTACAGAAAACGTTAGTGAACAGTTCCTGAAACAGAACATACCGGCTGTCTGAAATTCCCCGATTCCTCTCTCACCCCAAGGAGTAAACAATGGATTTCTTGGGGGAAAGCGGCATTTTGTTTTGGTTAACCTCCCAAATTTGCTCCCTGTTGCCACATTTATCCCTGTCAGTATAAGCCTAATTCCTGATAATATCTTCCCCATCCAATACTTGAGGGTCATCAAAATCATAAAACATCTCTGGGAAAACAACCAAACTCTGCTCAGTTGTATCCGGGAGAGAGCCATTTGGCATTGTACAAATCTTTGGGAACCTTCCTGTAAACACATAAACATTATTGTCATTTTTATGGAAGCACATCTTAGGTTATCATTTTGGGTATAAATATAAGGGCTCTGTCCCATTGCAGGGTGTGTGTGTGTTCCCAATGTCAACCACACACCAAGCGCTGGTCGCTTTTCTCTTCCACAGACTTGAACTTACAAGACTGGTAAATATTGCTCATCCTAAACTATTTCCCTCTACCACCTTCCCCACCTTCTTAGTGTGTGTGATTGTGATTTCCCACTACAGCTGCCTCGGGGTTGCGCCGCCGTTTGCCCCGATACTATTAGTCAATTTCACACCCGAAGCCGCGGGGCTGCATTTTGACCCGTGGCTTCGCCCAATTTCCCCCGCAGTTTCGTAATCCTCAAAAAACAGGATCACGAAACTGCGGGGGAAATCGGGCGAAGCCGCGGGTCAAAATGCAGCCCCGCGGCTTTGGGTGTGAAATTGACTAATAGTATCGGGGCAAACAGCAGTGCAACCCCAAGGCAGCTTTAGTGGGAAATCACCCATTCTCAAGTGTGCTTTGTGTGTGTGTTTGTAAACACTTTATAAAAAACCCACTACCAGTTGAACATCAGTCTGGTTTATTCAACAGTTCTCTGAGGGAAGGATTCTGATATACACCGGTGACGGTCACAGTTACCCGTTTCCCACTAAATCAATCCCCAGTCAATCAACCAATCAATTAATCATTAGACTATTCCGGGTAACACTTATGGCACGTTCCAGGACTCTACAAAATGGAGGCACATTCCTGGTGTGAACCTAGGAATGGTCTTGTCTAAGGCTGGTACAAAACACCACAGCTCATTTACTATCAGGAGCTAGGCAGAGGACACGTCTTACTCCTGTTCTGCAGATAGATTCGGGTGGGTGGCCATGTTGGTCTGAAGCAACAAAGTTTGAGTCCAGTAGCACCTTTAAGGACAACTAAGTTTAATCGTGTTCTGCAGTCACTCCATTGCTTACTGATCAGTCAACCAGGTTCAGTTCAAAGTCCTGGTCATCACTTACAAAGCCCAGCATGGACTTGGACAGACCTGTCTACAGGACCGCCTCTCCTGCTGTGTTCTGCTGCTTCACTTATCTAAGTAAAGGCTTCTAAAGCTGCTACCCGGCAACTGGGTTAGATTGACAGCTGCCTGCACACGTGCATTCAAAGTTGGGCTCCCGCTTCGTGGAATGGCTTGCCTGAGGAGGTCAGGAAAGATCCCACATTTCTATCCTTCTGCAGAATGTGTAAAACAGAAATGTCCAGGGAGGTGCTTGAAAGATAACAGGTGCTTTGGCACATGCTATAATGCTGTTTCAATCCTCTTCCGTGACCGTTTGCAAGTGGATCCTGCAAATTTGTACAGTAAAATCCAGTTGCAAAGTGCATTGAAATTGGATTGAAAGTGCACTAGTGTGTGTGAAAATGCTCTATAGCCTATCATGCTGCTTATTGTAGGCATCATCTTCCTCTTAACCCTTTTTCTGCCTTTTGTAATCCATTTTCTCTATTGTTCATGGTATGTCCTTTCCCAGGCTGTTCCTTTGTTTTGTTGGCCTGGTCTTCTGATGTTGTAATCCTACTTCTATTGCATTGTTTATTGGACGCCTTGGACGCAGTCTGATTGCATTTTTTAGTCTCAGCAAGAAAGGTGGGCTCAGTGTAGGCAATGTGAATCGGTACATTGGGAACCCCCAGTCTTTTGGGGTGTGCCCCCTTTGACCTGCCCCTGCACCCCAACACCTTGAAAAGTTGCTGCTGCCTGTCGGAACTGATCAACAGTAGATGGACCAATGGTCTGATCCAGTATGAGGAAGGTTTATACACATAATTTAGAAAAATGGTTTGATGGAGACTAGTTTCTGGATATGACCCAGACTAGGCCTTGCTCTCAAAGGCCATCTGCAAAGGAGGTCCACTTAGCCTCCACTCTCCCAGATAAGATCATGGCCCTGCGGGATTTGTTACAATTCCGCTGGCCCTGTAAAATAGAGATGTTCCGCTAGGCCTAAGGTTGAGGCAGTGGAGATCCAACTCTACGAGCCTCCCCTATCCCACTTCTGCACCATCTATGTGACGCCATCTATTCATTACTCTCTGCCATTTGCCCAATACCTAGTTCCATCCAGGGCTATTTTGGGGCAGGAACGCACAGGAACGGAGATCCGGCTGGCTCCCGAGTTGGCCACGCCCAGCAGGAACTCATTAGCATAACAGGCCACACCCAACAGCAGGAACTCATTAGGATTGACTACATTAGGGTTGTGTGGCCTAACATGCAAAGGAGTTCCTGCTACAAAAAAAGCCCTGGGTTTGGACAACAAACAAGGTCAAGAGCATAAGAAGCAAAAGGTGGGGCTAGATGACCACACTTCTGGTAACATGGCAATGTGACCTGATATGCTAATGAGCTGTGCTGTCAGTAGGTGTGGCCTAATATGCTAATAAGTTTCTGCTGTTCGGTGTGGCCTATTATGCTAATGAGTTCCTGCTGGGCTTTTTCTACAAAAAAAGCCCTGGTTCCATCTATGGGCAGGCATACATACTGAAAGTCCTCTTACTGTCTTTGATTGCCGTCTTACCTACTATTTGCTGCTGTATAGGTGTTTCTTAAAAATACTGCATAGCTCCAGGGTTTCAAACATATGGCCCGTGGGCCAGTTCCAGCCCCTGTAGGACTGCAATCCAACCCAAGAACAACTGACTCTGTGCTGCTTCCTGCTTCTAACATCACAGCTCCTTTCCTCCAGTCTCTCCTATTTCCTGTTTCAGAGAAGAGAAAGAAAGCCTTCCTCCATTGGCTGAGGGCTCTGCCCCTCTCCCCGGGAGGGAGGGAGAGACAAGGGGTGGGGAAATGGAGTCTTGTGGGACTTTTAAGAAGACCAACAACGTTAATTTCAGGCATAAGCTTTTGTCCGCAAGCACACTTTTTCTTCTTCAGAGACCGAGAGTCCAGTATTTAAGATCAAAAACATTTTTTTCCAAGTATGAGAGAGAGAGTCCCGTTTAGGACCAAAACCGTTTGTTCCAGATATAAGAGAAAGAGAGGGTCCTGTGTTTAAGACCAAAAACATTTTATTCCAGGTATGTGAGAGAGAGGAGGGGGGAGGGGGAGAGGGAGTGAGACTCTTGTGTTTAAGACCAAAAAAAGTTTTATTCCAGGTATTTGAGAGTGACAGAGAGACACTTGGAGAGATCCCCCTTTCCATTTCTAACAGATGGTGGGGGGAGACCTAACAGCACAGCTTGCATTCCTTATTAGCAAAAGGGAGCAAGGGTACAGCAGCCCCTTAATGACTAACAAAATTTGTGATAGAGGATGAGCTTTCATGAATCACTGCACACTTCTTCAGATACAGCTGGAATGTGAGTCCATCTGTCCTTGTATCTTGGAGAGTGATTTCAGATGCCAAATGACAATAGCAGGCACTGGTAATGAGAGAAGAAACCTAGGTCTCAATTCAGTCCAGGAGTTTGCATTGTCTTGAGTTTCATAATCAGCTGCAATTTAGCCCTCTCTTTCTAATCTCCCTTTGAAATTCCTTTTGTAAGAGAACTGCTACTCCTGGGTCAGCAACTGAATGTCCCAGATTCCTGGAAGGTTAAAATGTTCCCCCACTGGTTTTTGAATGTTGTGGTTTCTAATATCAGTAGAAAGAGTAAGAGTCCAGTAGAACCTTTAAAGACTAACAAAATGTCCATTTATTCTTTGCATCCTCCTGGACTGAATCCTCCTGAACCAAATTGAGACCTAGGTTTCCTGTCTCATGACCAGTGCTGATATCTCCATGCCTCTGTATATCACACCAGTGCTGATCTCTCCACCCCTCTACATATCACACCTAATCCAATCACGCCTGCTGGTGACATTCGGAATCTGAAATCATCTTTATAAAGTTTATATCTCCCATACCTTGTATTACATTTTATGGCACACATGGCCCGGCCCAACAAAGTGACATTTATGTCAGATCTGGCCCTCGTAACAAATGAGTTTGACACCTCTGTTGTAGATTGTATTTTAATTTTTTTATCTTATTGTGTATATTTCTGTTGTTGCCCGCCCTAAGCCCTACTGTGCAGGGAAGGGTGGGCTAGAAATTCAGTTAAATAAATAAATAAATGGAGGGGACCAAGTCCAAGAACCCAGGCTGCAATCTCCACTCCAACTTCAGGTCATGACCGGACCTTAGGTGGAACCGATCAGGATGCCTCTGGCTCTAGAAAAGCCTGGCCTGCAGGCCGCTGCATTAGTCTGGAGAACCTGCCAGATGTGAACAGTTCCAGCACAGGTTGGGCTAAAGTTTGCCCCTCTCTAGATATTGGGCCTGCCTGCATGGACCTTGCCTCCAGTTCTCCTACCCTTATCCCATGTCCTTGGAAAACCAAGCTACTGCCTGCTTCAGACCTTGAGAGGCTGTGGTGGAACATCTGCTTGGCACGCAGAAGGTCCCAGGTTCAAGCCCCAGCATCTCCAGTTAAAACAATCAGGTGGCAGGTGATGTGAAAGATTTCTCCCTGAGCCCCTGGAGAGCGGCTGCCAGTCAGAGCAGACAACACTGACCTTGATGGACCAAGGGCTCAGTAGAAGGCGGCTTCATGTCTTCATGTGATCTGGCTCCTGGCAACCTTGAGCTGACCCCTGCTTGACCACTGCAGCGATTGAAGCAGCTCCTTCAAGAATTTGCACAAGAGCTTGGCTACTTCAATCGTGGAGAAATCAAGGTCCAGAAGAAATCTGAAAGACATGGGCTTGGATCCCACCTAGTTTTCTGGGATCCAAGACGGAGAAGAATGTCATGGATTTTCTCTCCCAGGGAGAGCTGGTTCCCACCCAAGATATTCCTGGGCAGCCCCATCCCATAGAAGGGACGGGCATTTGTGCGAAGGACTCAACAGAAATCACCCCTATCCTTGCACCCACGGAAGTTCTAGATCGGACAGCAGCTCTGTTCAGTTTCCTCCTGTGCCACGTACATCAGTGCACAAAGCATGTTCACCAGTGGCTGGCCAAAGTCCCAGCGGCCCTCACTGACAGCGACTCAGGGGACAAACGACAGCTGCCAGGCAGCAAGGCCAAACCCTCTCTCCTGTTCTACATGCCATCAACAGGCTCCGCCTTCATTCCAGCACCCCTTTCTTTGGGGAAGGGCTGCACCAGGAAACACCTCTGCAGAGAGGCCAAACCTCAACCTGGGTCACTGCTAAAGCTGCTAACTCTGGGTTGACAAATTCCTGGAGTTTTGGGGGTGGAGCTGGGGAGGGATCTCAGCCATATAATGCCATAGAGTCCACCCAGCAAAGCAACCATCTTCTCCAGGGGGGCGGATCCTTTGTTGTCTGGAGACTGGTTATAATTCTAGGAAGTCTCCAGGCCCCACCTGGATGATGGCAAACCTAGTCGCTGGGGCCAGGGCCTTCCCACGTTCCTTGGTGCTTGGGGGGGTCAACAGTGGAAGAGCTTCTGGTGTCCTGGCCCCACTGGTGGACCTCCTGATGGCACCTGGTATTTTTGGCCACTGTGTGACAGACTGTTAGGACTGGATGGGCCATTGGCCCAGGGGCGGATTAAGGCTCAATGGTACCCTAAGCACTGACCAATCTTGGTGCCCCCCTCATTGAAATGACTGTCATGACAACTGAATCTGGCTCCATCATTTTACTTTTAAACAGCCTATGACACTGTACCTTGCCAACAAAAAACAGAAGATAGGGTGCACCATGATCAATTTGCACTAGTTTTATCAATTCCCCCCCCAATCTTCATTCGTTGATTTTTTTTCTTTTCACCCTTTTCCCAACTTTGTGGTGCCCCCTTTGACCCTGCTTAATGGTTAATCTGCCACTGCATTGGCCTGACCCAGCATTGGCTTCTCTTAGGTCCTTATGCTCCTCCATGCCAAACTGCATTCCCCCAGAAGGTTAAAGGGCATATGGATCGCCATGCTCCCGGTCATAAAGATGGAGCCACTACTCCTTAACAAGAGATGTCCTTTCACGTTTTATCGAGCTGTTGCCCTTCATTCCCGGGGAGGGGTCTTCTCTCCCTTCCACCAACGCGATCTCTTTCTCCACCCTGGCTAGAGAAAGCGGCCCTGCAAGTCGGCGGGTAGCCGAACGCGCGTTTACATCGCCCCCGAAGTGCTTCTAGACTAGGGACTGGGCGGGCGCAGCCAGGGCGCTCGGCGGCCGCGAGGAGGCGCCCTTCGGAGGCGAGCTGTGCCCTTCCGCCGCCTGCCCGGAGGCCCCGATTCTCCTCCAGCCAGCCAGACAAAACAACGGCGGCCGCAATCGCCGGCGGCTTCCTTTGCAAGGTCGGGAGTTTCGCCCCGCGTTTGGCAGCCGCCCGCCTGCTCCGCCGCCCTCGTGCGCCCGTCCGTCCCCCCATCTCAAGGCTGCCCGCCCCCGTCCAACTTCGCGCTCGACTTTGGCCGGCTTCCTGCCCTCCCCTCCCTTCTCTCCCCCGTGGCTGCCCGCTCGGCTGGCCCAGACCGGCACCTCCTCGCTCGCTCTCCCGAGGGGGCAACGCCACGCCAGGCAATGCGGCTGTTTGTCGCGCACCAGCCCTCCCTCCCCCCCCGGCTTTGCACGGGCGCCGCGTGCCGAGGCGCGGCGGCGGCGGTTGCAGTTCCCCACAGCCAACGCCAGGAGGCCCCCCCCCCGAGCTTCCATGCAGGGAGCCGGCAAAGACCTGGGCTGCCGGAGTGGCCCTCTGCGGGCATCGGCCCCCTCCCGAGCCTCTCTCCTCTCCCCGGGGGGTTCGTGGGGGGGGGGCCGGTCTGCCGCCTCGCTCCGCCTGGAGCTCCCGCGTCTGCCTGACTCCCGCGTTGCCGTTTCCCCGCCCCCGCCCGCTGCACACCCCCTTTCTGTCCCCTCCCGGAACTGGGGAAGGGAGGTCGCCCGGTGGTCTCGCTGCCGCCCGCCCGCCCTTTCCCCTTTCGATCCGTCTGTCTGCCGCAAAATGGCCCCTGGAAACGGGGGCGGAGGGGAGGCGAGCGGCTTGGCGCCGCTTTGCCCGTCTGCACGCGACGATGCTCCGCTTCGCAGTGCGGCTCCCTCCCCCGGCCAGCCGGCCGTCGGCCCGGGTGGGCGTGGGCGCGTGGCCCCCTCGCGGCATCCCGGCGTGCGGTCTCCTTGCGCCTCCTCGCTCGCCGCTCCCTCCTCCAGCCCCGGCTGCGGCTCAGCCAATGGCAGCAGCGCGGCGCCGGCCTCGGGAGCTGATTACCCAATCCCGGTCCTCCTCCCTCCCTCCCTCCCTCCCTCCGCGGTGAGCCCCGGGAGCATCTCCCACCCGGGCTGGCAGAAGGAGGCGGCGGCGGGAGGCGGGCCTGCCTGCTGGACGGACGGACGGACGGCGGAGCGTCGCGCCTCCGTCTCTCCCCGCCCTCCCCCGGGGGGCGCCGCCGCCGCCGCCGCGCTCTGCCTCCCGCAGCAGCAGCAGCAAGCCGGGAGTCCAGAGGCAGGCTCGCCCCTGACCGGCATGAGCAGCTCGCCCCGGCCCCGAGTGGGCCGCCCCGGGGATCGACCGTGAGAGGGACTCGCCCCTCCGCCGGCGCGCCGCCTCCGCTCCCCCGCCCGCCCCCCTTCCTCGCCCGAGGAAGCCCCGCCGGCCGGAGGCATGGGCTGCATCGGCTCCCGGACTGTAGGTAAGGAGGGGCCGGCTGGCTGGCTGGCTGGCTAGCCCGGAGGGGCGGACGGCAGGTGCTGCTGCCGCAGCGGCGCGTCGGGAAGGGCCTGGGGTTTGGCCGGGCTCGGCAAGCGCCTGGCGCGGCGCGGACGCCGAAGGGCTCCGTCTTGGGGGGGGGGTGGCGGGGGGAGCAGCGCCGGGCAAAGCCGAGGCAGGGAGGAGGAGGCGGCGGCGGGGTCCCTGGCTGCCTTCCCGGGCGGGGGAGGGGAGAGCGAAGGCCCCCCCCCAAATTGCAGCGCCGTGGGGTGTGCAGGGGCTGTGAACCCTCTCTGCCCCCCTCCCCCGGGTGAGACCCGGGGCGGGAGTGAGTAAGAGCGGGGACTGCCAGTCAGCGGCAGCACCCCCACATACCCGGGCCAGGTGTGCAGGCTGAGGGATTGCCTCCCCCTCCTGCAGCTGGCTGGGAGGATGGAGGCGCATCGGGCATGATGGATCTGAAGAACCGGGCGGGGGGTGGGGAGGGCAGAGTGGGTGATTTCTCCCCTTGCCGGAGTGGGTTTTGCACTGGCTGCCCCCATGTGCCCCCCCACACACACTGTTATTCTTATCGGATTCTCCATCGCGGTCACTGCAGTGGAGAAGGCGCATCCCTCCCTCCCACCCCGTGGCTGCCCACGCCTCAGCTGAAACTGCCACTGGGACCCTCCTACCAGGCTAAAGCCCTGCCAAGGACAGAGCCCCCATGCCGGCTTCTGGAAGTGAAACTAGTCCTCTCCCCCCCCCACTCTGCACCCAACCCGGGTTTCTGGACTGAACGCCGCATCTCACTCTTTGGCGCCTGACTGCAAAAGAGGCGATTCCTGTTTACAGGGTGCTTTCCTGTTAAAGGCCTGGATGCAAAGGCTTCTTCTGCAGGGGAGGCATTTCGACCTCCAGGGTCCATAAGCTCTGGGGTTCTGGGTGCCCCATCTTGACCCATAGGATACAATCCTGCGGGACATTTGCTAATTCTGTCCCCCTGTTGCAATGAATGGGAACGGAGCACATTCCAGCCAGTGGACTGTGGCCATAGTGTTGTGTATTTCCATTTGGATTTTTCTGATTCGGGGCATCCCGGCTTCGTTTCCTTCCCCTGAACTGTGCCTGGTATAAAATTACTCATTTGTTTGTTTGTTGCATTTCTTCCCTGGCAGATTTCCCATGGGGGCTCGTGGCACATTAGAATGCGCCCAAGCATCCCCGTTTTATTATCGGAACACAAGGCTGTGGCCATAGCTACCTTATTAGGAAGGAGGACCCCGTTGTATTGGATGGGGTTTGTTTTGGAATACACGTTTCGAGAAACGGTGCGACCCAGCGTGCCTCCCCATGGAGTCAGTCTTAACTAGGCGCACCAGTAATTGGGCAGATAATTTCCTGAATAAAACATCAACAAAGAGGAGGAAATTGGTCTAAGTACTAAGGAATTCTGCGCATCCTCTTCTCCATAGGTATAGCACTGGTTCATGAGCCGTATTCTGCGTAGGGGCGAACCTTAGTGGAGGAATTCCATGAGCAGGTTCCTAACTGGATGTTTTTAAACCTGAAAAGCAGTTTGGGGAAGGGGCGGCTAATTTGGTTGCCGAAAGGGTGGGTGGGCACTCTAGTCCTGCTGCTGCAGCCATTTTTCCATGCAGGGGGGAACCCTGTATCTTTCCTGCCCCGTGGAGGGGAAGCAGTTTGGGGTGAGGGGGCACAGCTTTGGATGGGGAAGCAGCAGGAAGGGAAGGGGTTAATCACCCCCACCCCCAGAAACCCACACGCATCAGCTTTGCAGCCTGCAATGGCTACATTTCAGTTAAAAGGATGGGGAGATGGTTCTCCCGCATGACATCTAGTTTTACCTTGGTTTGCAGACAAATTGCTGATCCGTACCGAGGGTGTAACAGAAGGCCATTAGAGTCAATGGGAGTTTTGCTGTGGCGTCCAGCGAAATCTGGGCTGCACCCAAATGTGCACCCAGTGGGGGAGCTTTACTCCAGCCATGCCCACTTGGACCACGCATTACCCTCCCCGTACCTTACTTGAGAACGAAATCATGTCATGTGGCCATGGCTGGTAGGAAGCCTTTGGCCCAAAGCATGAGGCTGTGGCTTCGGTAGCTTCCATGTGTTTAATTCCCTGACGAATTGTGCTCCACGTTAAACTGGCAGCATATGAAGTTTCGTTCTGCGTTCACCCCCACAGCCTCCCCAGTGCCTTGAGCAGGCCCTGATTCTGACAGGTTTCAGATTTTGGACAACAATGAGATTAAATTCAGTGCACATGTTTGATACCTAAATAATGAAAAGGTTGAGTTGGAGGACCGTCTATTTTGGGCTTAATTTAAAGGCATGCGCCCCCCCCTCCCCCTTCCAAGGAGGGATCCTGCACCTTTGGCTTGCTCATTCGCCTATTTTGATCCCCTTCCTTAGGTGATCGCGCTCCTTATGAAGTCAGGGCTTGCCTGCAGATGAAGCGGACATTTTTTTCGTCTCAAAGACACCACGTTGTCCCTTGCTGTTTTTCCAGCAGCATGCCAGGGGTTAAATGGACATTACCCCCCCACACACACACACAGAGTTGTTCCTAGTCCAAGTGGCTTTAGGCAGGCAGCAGTTTGCGGGGGGGGGAACCAGCCACAAAGGGCTTCATAGCCGTTCTCTCCATCGACTCCTTTTCCCTCGTAAAGGTGAACGCACAGCTAGGACCTCATAAAGGACAAAATGGGTGGGGGGACCGCAGTGGGAAAACGGTGGGCGAGGGAAGGATTAAGGACTCCTTTCCCGTCACTCACCCCCCCCCAGCAAATTGCCATGTTGGAGAAGCAGCTGCTCGCATTTAATTGGCATGTAACACGCAACCGCTCTTCTGGAATGGGATCTTTTTGTTTTCCTGGCGGTAACGCAGTGCCTGTATTTTTTCATCAGCTCTTGGCAGGTGTGTCGCTTTGGGATCTTCTCCTTTTCTCCCCCCCACCCATCCCCGAACGTAAATAGAAACTGCTGAGCCCAGAACGGGTTTCCAGAATTCGCGCAGGATGAGAAACTTAATTGCTGGACAGCGACTTCTTTGGGACCTACGTTGCCAATCAGCTCTGTTACTGATCTTAGTCTAGTTTTTTTTCTCTTCATTCTTCCTTCACCACTAAAGAAAGTCAATAATTACCCAGTGTCAGAGACAACCGACAGGCTCTCCCCCGCCATGCCAGAAATCCATAGACTGTGCCCGTAACTGTGCCCTTTCGTCCCATTCCTGTCTTTAAAAAGTCTGCAGGTTTCATAAAACTTCCAAAACAAACAACGCCCCCCCTTCACTAAACCTTGACCCATCTGCTTTTGACACATAATCAACACACACGGCTGGCTTTATTTTTTATCTGAGCCTTTCCAGTTCAAATGTGTTAAACCAGGATGAATGCATATATACCTGTGGAGAAATATACAATGAAACGTGTTGAACCCAAGGCCCAAGAATGGGGGGGGGCAGCGTGCATCAGAGGCAGTGGCGGTTTTGTCGTATCCATAGAGGTAGAAAATCCAAAGCTGTTATTAGCCATGGTTTTCTAGCGGCATGGCATAGCATCGCTCTTCCCCTTGCCACCTCTGCGCAGAATGTACCATGCCACTTAGAGGGAAACAGACCCACTTTTAGACTGGAAGTGCCAATGAAGCCTGTGACACTATGTGATCCTAGTCCTGCTTTCAGGGTTCTGTTTTGTTTTTAATCTACATCTACAGTCTGAGTTCTGTTCCACCCCGCACCCAGAGATTTCCCCCTCTCCTTGCAGCATTCATGAATCTAGTCCGCAGCGGTGATTGCCCAAGAATCTCACCTCTTTGTAATCACGTATCTAATCCAATCCATTTGCCTTCCAAAAGACGCCCCGGGTCCTTCTCTTGTATGTGAATTCACGGTATCCGCTCATCTTCTTTTCCATATCACCCACTCAGTCTCTTAAAATAACAAGTACCATTCCCCAGCGACACCCACTCTTTGCCGGCCAGGATTCCGCCAAATGGCTCATCCGTTACCCACCTGGGGGAATGTAAAAGCTGACTGTGGCCAAATGAAAAAGATTCTAAGAATTGAGCTGATGTGTTATCCAGAGAAGGGGGGTGTTTTTTGCTCTTGACTCTGTGCAGAAGACCACGCCGTGTACAGCACTGACTCCTGGCAGCGATAGCTCCCGCAGCGTATCGGCTAAGAGCCGTGAACGGGGAAGACCCTTGTCGAAAGTCATACCTTTGCTGTGAGACTGGAGGGTGGCCTTAGGCAGCGGGACGTCTCTTAGCCCCCACCTGCGGTCTGAAGAGAACAGGACTGACCTGCTTTATGGGAAGGTGGCGGTGGCCCAGCTACATTACAAATCTGCACCTGCAGCCCCTTGTTTGGATCGCTTCGCGCTCACTGTGAGACGATTCACGCACAAGCGCACCAATATCTGGATGTATTCAAATATAGGTCCGTAATGTCTGCCCAGAGCACCGTCACACTCTCAATTTGTGCCTGCAATCCCAGCTTGCCGTTGCGAAGCTTTTGCAAGCTCTGTGGGTGGGCGAAACCTGTCCGCTGATGATTTATTATAAAAGCACCACAGCTGGTTGGGGGCTTTGAGTAATGTGGTGTTTCTGGGAACACGCCTTCTAGTAGGCTGAGCGTGATTCAGATCTTCCTGTGGGTGTGAGGATCTTGTCACTGGGAATCTCGAGGGTTCATCAACTTGGAAAGGCAGGGAGGGGTGAGGCTGGAGTAGGATGGTTAGTGGAGCTGATAAACACCAGGGCTGTCAGTGTCCCAGGCGTTACTTTTATCAAGAAAGAGCAAATAATAATAATAATAGTTGGATTTATACCCCAGCCTTCACTCAGCGTCTCAAAGCAGCTTACAATTCTCTAAGAGAATTGCTCTTGAGAGAACAGCTCTGAGAGAACTGTGACTGGTCCAAGGTCACCCAGCTGGCTGCATGTGGAGGGGCGGGGAATCAAACCCGGTTCTCCAGATTAGAGTCCTCCACTCCTAACCTCTACCCCAAACTTGCAAACTAGCGTAATGTAACCTTCCTATTAACATATCAGAAAGAAGAATATAAATTAAAAAATGACGATGTTTAATGATATGGAAATGTGCATAAAACATTATCGTCCGTGATAGGAGGGGCTGTGGCTCAGTGTTAAAGCGTCTGCTCAGTACGCAGGCAGTCTCAGGGTTCAATCCCCAGCATCTCCAGTTAAAGGGGTCAGGTAGTACATGGTGTAAAAGACCTCCAGCTGAGACCCTGAAGAGCCACTGCTAGCCTGTATAGACAACACTGATCCTGATGAACCAAAAGGTTTGATTTAGTATATGGATGTTTCATGTGTTCCATCCCTGAATTCTCATAATAAACAGTGTTTGGAGTGAAGCCGTAGGTCCGTGGTGTCAGACTAGGATCCGGGGGGACCCGAGTTTGAATCCTCACTCTGCAAATGAAGCTGGCTGGGTGACCCTGGACAGGTTCTCTTCGTCCTAACCTAGTCTACAGGCTGGTTTTTGTAAAGATAAACAGGAGGGGAGAACAGTGTGAGACGCTTTGGGTTCCCCTTGCAAAGAAATCGCTATGAATACAGTAGTGGTTTCAATGTGCCGTGCAATCCTATGGATCTGTATGCAGAGACAAGCCCTGTTGAGCTCAGTAGATAGGACTTAGTTTGGGATCAGTGCAAGCAAGCCTTAGACTGCAGTCCTGTAAGCCCGACTGTGGGACTTACTTCTGAGTAAAGATGCAGCTGGGCTGCATCTTTAAAATGTTTTATGCCACATCACATCCATTCCTTTTTCTTAGGTGTATGCGCGCACACACACAGTTTGCTTACATGTGTCAGTGGCTCCCCGACTAACATTTGCAAACATCTCAGCAACATGAGAGGGAAACGAGGCAGTATGGTTGAGACGAGATTCAAACCCGTGATGCCCCAGATCACAGCATCATTTCTTAGTTGTAGAGGTGTTTAGGCAGGGGTGTTTTCTGCAAAGGCCAGTTTTTCACATTCTGTCTGTTTTGTCCGAGTATAAAAAAATCTTCTGCTCGCACAATGGGAAGAGTTTGTGGTCTCGTTGGGAGCTTCCACACACAGTAAATAACGCACTTTAGATCCACTTGCAAACGGTCGCTGAAGTGGATCGAATCTGCATTATTTGGCATGTGTGAAAGCACCCGATTCCTCTCATCTGCAGCTCTGCCGGTCCCCCGAAAGCCACTGCAGGGAGTCCCCCAGCCTTCTGGCAAGAGTTCTGGAGGGTAGAAGTCATACAGGCTGGAGGGAGATAGCAGGGAGTCCCTTATACAAAAAGAAGGTGCCGTCTGCTCAGGTGGTGGCCTCTTTTGACCCAAGATATTCTTCTAAGTAATGGCAAAACAGTTGGGGCACCAGCGGTAATATTGTAGATTAACCTCTGTCACTAGCACACATCAACGGACATGAAGCTACCTTATACGAATCAGACCTCTGGTCCATCAAGGTCAGGATTGTCTACTCAGCTTGGCAGCAACTCTCCTGGGTCTTTCACATCTTCAGCTTCCCAGTCCTTTTTACTGGAGGTGCCGGGAATTGAACCTGGGACCTTGTGCACGCCACGCAGAGACTCTTCCACTGAGCCACAGCCCCTCCCCGAGCAGTCTAATCCTTTTAATTGCCACAATCCCAAATTACCTAAATGACAATGGAGACCGAAAGACTCATCATTAATTACAGAATGGGGAGATGTCAATGGAGCAGTGCTCTTCCTGTGCTTATCCCAAACTTCCTATCAAGTATTAATGGTAAAAGTGTCTCTGGAATAATACATTCATAACTGAGATTCGATTATTCACATCAGATCTTCTACAGATAACCTACAACTGAGACTCATTATTTTCTTCCAGCCGTTACAACAACTAGGTCAGTCTGTTTGCACGGAAACTGCACGCCAGCCTCAGAATTCCGAACCCTCCGTTTGCCCAGCGATCACATGGAGCTGTGTAAATAACTCTAGGTCGTCTTTTCCGTTCCAGATGGATATGATATTCTGCCAGTCTCCTGATGCGTTGTCAGAGAAACCTTTTGAAAAATGAAGTAGTGGGAGCGTGTGCATCCTAATAACATTTGTTCTTTTGTGGAAATGTATACGTGTGTGTATACACATACAAACTCATAGGGTTGCCGGGTCCCCTACCTGTTGCCAGCGGGGGGCTCCAGCCCACTGTCCTGGATATCCTGGCGTGTGCGCCACGATGATGTAACCCATAGGTGGCGTCATCGTGCGGGGCACGTTGTGAGGGAACTCTCTAGCATTTGAGGAGAAACTCTATGGTTACCATAGAGTTTTTCCCCTCATATGCTAGAGTGACCCCCCCAGCGACATGCCCTGTGCGATGACATCACCTCCGGGTGGCAACATTGTGCCAGGCACATCGGCGTGGATGGGATGCTTGTGGCCAGGGCTCCCCCACCGGCCAGCTGACCAGCAGAGGATTGGGCCCCCCGAAAGCAGGTAAACCCCTGCCCCCATCGGGAGGATGGTAACCCTACATACACACCCACACAAGTATATGTACGTATATATAAACAGTGCCAGGGAGGTGTAGCAGTTAGAGTGTCAGATTATGATCTGGGAGACCCTGGTTCGAATTCCCACACTGTTGTGGAAGCTTTCTGAGTGACCTTGGTCCACTCATGCCCTCTCAGCCTAGCCCACCTCGCAAGATCGTTGTAAGGTTAAAATGAAGGAGAGGGGAAGGACATAAGCCACTGGGGAGAACTGACGTAACTAAAAATAAAATAATGTTTAAAAGTTTGTAATTATTTTTAAAACGGTTTCGGTCATCATCTAAAAGATAGCTGGATAGCTTATAGGGCTTTTCCCCCATGATCTATATTTTTAAAGATACATTTAAAAAAACCAAAACACAGAGGCAGATGAATAAATAGAAATGAAGAATGTGCTGGTGAAAATAATGTAGAATGATAATAATGTAGACAACAATGCAGAAACATCATAGAAATACTTTTGCTAGTTGGGGGTTAACGTGTGCTGTTGTGCTCACTGAGCCGTTGTACGTAGCTAGTGGACTCTGTTTAGGTTATTCGATTGCAAGTTGTCCAGGTCTGCGCTCCACTGGTGACGCAACACTGACACACTATTTCTTCCTCTCCCGACACAAACACGGAAGAGGAGACTGGAACCTTGTTGCTGGCAAGGCTGGCTGATTGTTTGGGGGTGTAAGGGGAGGTGGGATGTTCAAGACTTCTCTTGGCATGATGAGTGACCGTATACAATGAGTATCCGCTGCTTGGCTTTTTGGCAGCCCGCGTACATATGCCCGTTGCCCGTTCTAGCCCTTTGCTGGCAAGGAACAGAGCTGGAGGCTGTTCGGTGAAGTCCTCCCATTATATCTCTGGAGTCTGCCGCAGCAGACAGACTCTCCTTGGCCATGTGCTGCTGTTTGGGGATGGGGAGCATAATCGTCTCTCTGGGGCTGAGCCACAGATGGTTGAGACTCCATATTAGCCCTGGAAACCCGTCTGCTTTTCTGAAATTGCGAGCATAATTATAAGGCGGAAGCAAACATCAGATGCCGGAGTCGTGCTTTTTTAGATTCATTACAAAGCAGCAAAATGCCTGGTTTTGTAATCGACCTGCGCTTATCGAAGCAGGCGTTCGGTTAGTCAGCTACTGAAGGGTCCTTATGTGTGCAGGGTGAGGGTGGGTGTTCAAATGCAGAGAGTTTCTGTATAATACACTCAGGGACTCCTTGCTGCCTCCCATAAAGAGTCCCTGTCACACTGAGTTTTAGATAATTTGCCCTTCCCCTGCAGGAGAGGCTAAGGCATTGCACCAGAAACTCTGAATGGGAAACTGACTCGTATATATTCAAAATCGATGTTCATGTATGATTTTATCTGTAGTTAGGGCTGTGACCTGTGGAATAAAAAAATTCAGCCCTGCCAATTCTCAGAAGCCAGGATCTTAAAATAACCAAGCTGCAGTATTTGCAAGTGTTCAATCCGAAACCAAATTCTAATTGAGTTTGGGGACATTTTCCACATGTCATAGCACTGCTGGCGTGACTGTACTTTAGGGAGGGGAACTGGCTGTACACAAACACAACATCCAGTGCTATGAGAGGTTGTTTGACTTATGAAGGGCATTCCATCTATGCATGAGGCCTGTCAGAAATGTATGAGTGTTAGGGATGTAGTAAGGTGTCTCACTGTATATGTCTCCTAGAGCACCACTTAAAAATAGTGATGGTTATCTTTTCCTCCCTGTTGTGGGAAGGGTCAGCCCACAGCCAGTAAGTCCCAGGAGAGACTGGTGGTGGTGGTAGGTAGAAACCAGAAGTGACACCATTAGCCACTCTAGGATTCACAAAATCCTTAAACCATAGAGTTTTTGTAGATTCCAGAAGGGTCTATGACGTCACTTCTGGGTTTTGCTGGAAATGACGTTGTCATGCTGGTGCATGCTCCATTCCCTCTCCCCGTTTCTTCCACCAGTGCCTCAGGTGCCAGTGGGCAAAGGAGTGGTATGCCAGGAGATCTCCCACTATAGTGAGAGACCTGGCATCCCTATGCTGTGGGGTAAACTCTGTTTTTCCATGCCCTTGCTCCTGAAACACCGCATGCACTTCTTCCCAAAAAGTGATACTGATATCTTCTTCCTCCTTGCCCCCCGGTCCTGTGTTTCTAATGGGCTCAGTTTTTGTGTGTGTGTGTGTGTTTAAAAGATTCAAGAATTTTGCAGTTCTGTGTACTTGAAAGGTTTGTCCAGCAACTTAGATTATTAAATACTTTTTTAAGTTTGAAAAACTGTTTCAGGTAGGATGGGAGTTCATGGTGATGCAAGCGCTGGCCAGTCAGTGCTATGCACAATGTGTTCCTGCTGGAAAGTAGCTGAACTGTCTTCTCTTGACTTCATCCTGTCAGCACGGTTGTACATCTGGCCAGAATAGAGTGAGTGCAGTCCCATGACGGCTTTATTATTTTGAACTTATTATTTATTATTTTGAACGTAATAGCAGAATTTTTAAAAACCCTTCTCAGTGGTAACCAATGCTCCCTCTAAGCCGTGGAGTCTTGTGAGCAAAAGTTCTACTTTGTGAGCTACTGGCATTAAAGCTGTAAGCGAGCGATTTGGTTACTGCAAAAATTAGTTCGCTGTGGAGCCCTCCTTCCTGAGTTAAGACAAAAATGTGTGAGCCGGAGGCTAAAAAACTGTGAACTCACTCACACTAACTCAACTTAGAGGGAACACTGGTGGTAACTTAGGCTGGAAGGAGAGGGCGCAGAAGCATTCTCACTGCTGCATTCATCCCGTGTTTGCCATTAGTAAACATCCCCCCCCCACGCCAATACATAGGGAGCGCCAGGTCAACAACTGTTCTTAGGTGCACAGGGCTTTGTGGGAAATGCACTTGAAACGACTGTGTTGATTCCCTGCCTGCCCCAAGCTAGCCACATCCAGGTGCTGCCAGGCATCGAGCTGAAGGAACTTGAATGGCAAACGGCGTGACCCTCTCCCCTGTGTGTCACAGGCATCTTGTGTTACTGTGTGTTACAGTAACTCCAGCATGATTGCCTCCATGGCTTAGATGACACTAACGGATGGTGACTCCACTAAAGCCACCGAACTAGTTGAAATGAGATTTGATCTTTGAGATCCCTGCCTTGTAGCTAGGGTTGCTAACCTCCGGGGGGTGCCTGGAGGAAATAGCTACTTTGGAGGGGAGAGCTCTGTGGCATCACATCCCCGCTGAGGAGGGTTGCCACGTCTGGGTTGAGAAATCTATGGAGATTGGGGGTGGGGGTGAAGCCTGGGGAGCGGAGGGACCTCAGCAGGGGATAATGCCGTACAGTCCACCTTCTGAAGCAGCCATTTTCGCCCTGACCTGGATAGTCCAGGCGAGCCCCATCTCAGAAGCTAAGCAGGGCCAACCCTGGCTGGTACTCAGAAGAGAAACCTCCAAGGAATACCAGGGCCAGGATGCAGAGGCAGGCAGTAGCAAGCCACCTCTCTGAAACATCCAGGCCCCACTAGAGGTCACCAGAAGTCAACTATGACTTCCAGGTACACACACACAGACGACTCACCAAAGTAGCCATTTTCTCCAGGGGACCTGGTCTGTGTTGTCTGGAGACCAGTTGTAATTCTGGGAGATCTCTGGCCACTACCTTGAGGCTGGCAACCGTACTGCTGAGGCCCTTTCCCTTCCCCAACCCCGCCCTCCCCGGGCTCCACCCCCAAATCTCTAGGAATTTCCCAATTGGCACCCCTCCTTGTAGCTCCCAGTGCTTCGCCACAACAGCACACTAGCGCTTCTCCTGAAATTAGTTCTGATTCTCAGTCTGATCGGATGCCTGTCTCAATGATCGCCTGCTGTCTCCAGACTTGGTATCTTCAGGTAGCCCTTTCCTGATTAGATGTGCCTGTTGAGGAACCCCCATGTGTCTGCTGAGGAGCCAGTTTGATGTAGTGGTTAGGAGCGCAGACTCTAATCTGGGAGAATGGGGTTTGATTCCCCACTTCTCTACATGCAGCTGCTGGAGTGACCTTGGGTCAGTCACAAGTTCTCTCAGAGTTGTTCTCTCAGGAGCAGTTCTCAAAAGAGCTCTCTCAGCCCCACCAACTTCACAGGGTGTCTGTTGTGGGGAGGGGAAAGGAAAGTGGTTGTAAGCCGCTCTGAGATTCCTTCAAGTAGTGAAGGGCGGGGTATAAACCCAATCTCCTCCTCCTTCTTCTGTGTTTTAAGATTCAGGGTATGTGCTAAGGGTACACAGCCAGACCCTCGGCCTAGGGCTGTTTCAAGGTATTTTGTCACCCCGAGCAACGTAGACCATCCTTTCCTGGGCCTCCACCATTGCGTGTTGGGTCCGAGCAAAGCTGTTGTGGCAATGCCACAGGCTTGGCTCGAACCCAGTCAACAGCAGTGCAGTTCTCAGAGGGGACGCCATCTGACTCGTGTGTCACCGGTGGCTGGAAGGAAGACGGCAGTGCTGCTGCTGTTCCTAAGCTGTTGCTTGGGTGGCTTGGCCACAGAGCCGGCTCTACCTCGCAGGCCTCAGAGTTGCCTTTCATGGAGAATACGACAGTGTTCTCCTGTGGCCGCCCATTTCAAGGAGTAATCTGAGAAGCTATTTGAAGGGCTTTCCAAGATAAGGCACGTAATGCACTCAGGGCATTCGGGCCTATACAAATACGAAGCGATGGCGTTGTCGGTGTTACAGTCGACGGCAATACCGAATTGCGTGGAGCTCCAGGCTTCGTCCAGGAGAAATTCCCCACTTCTGGGGCCTGTCGAGAGGTTTTGTAGGCCTGCGACCGACAATGTATGTTTAGGAGGGATATGATTGGCTGAATACTATTTTTAGGGGGAATAATTGGCTGACTAAAGGACAGCGGGGCAGGAAAGGATGGAGATTCTTGTAGGGAAATGAGCTAATGAAATCTGGCATCATTAAGAGAGCAGAGCTGGGAGCTGATAGCTCTGTAATGTATTCAAGCAGATTGGGGAGGCTGGGTTAGAGCACGGCAGGCCCTCAAGCAGAGAGGCAATGGAGGCAGAGGAGCGGGTGACCCAGGGGACGCTTATAGTGGAACACCGCCCCCCCCCAGTCTGTCAAGGCAGGAAAGTGCTGAGGCACCGCTGGAGTCTAAGTAAATTAACCCGGGTGTGAGTTTCCCTTCTGAGGCAGCAGTCTCCTCCGCCAGGTCTTTGACAGGAGCAGGAAGCAAGGCTCGCAGAAAGTGGCTGCTGATTTTTAACAGCCGCTCTTTGAACAGTGTGGGGACGAAGGCCGGCTTGTTTGTCATGTGAACACTGTGAAAGTCAGCTGTGAGTCACCAAGCACAATAGGTTCCAGGTTAGCGAACCTTGCCAGTTCCGGGGTAAGGAATACCTGGAAGTTTGGGGGCGGGGGGGTGGGAGCCTGAGGAAGGCGGAGTTTGAGGAAGGCGGGGCTTCAGTGGGGTAGAATGCCAGAGTCCCCCTTCCAAAGCAGCCATTTTCTGCAGGAGAACTGATCTCTGCCGCCTGGAGATCAGTTGTAACCCCAGGGGATCTCCAGCCACTACCTAGAGGTTGGTAACCCTGTTCCAAGTGCTCTGAGCGAAGATTGTTTGCAGCTTCCTGGTGTGTATAACTCACATGTATGCAAAGCAAAAGGGGTGTGTGATTCCCCCCCCACCCCGGGCCAAATTATATACGGTTGCCAGACTGCAGGTGGGTGCTGGAGATCTCCCAGAATTATAACTGCTCTCCAGATGACAGAGATCAGTTCCCCTGAAGAAAATGGCAGGTTTGCTGGGTGGACTCTGGCATTATACCCCGTTGAGGTCCCTGTCCTCCCCAGGCCCCACCCCCAAAATCTCCAGCAGTTTCAAAAACCAGAGTTGGAAGCCCTACCAGGCACGCTGGCCAGTGTTCCCTCTAAGCTGAGTCAGTGTGACCTAGCTCACAGTTTTTCAGCCTCCGGCTCACACATTTTTGTCTCAGCTCAGGAAGGAGGGCTCCAGAGCAAACTAATTTATGCAGCAGCCAAATCACTTGCTCACAACTTCAATGCCAGCGACTCACAAAGTAGAATTTTTGCTCACAAGATTCCGCAGCTTAGAGGGAGCATTGATGCTGGCCTGTGTAAATGTAATAGTCCTGTAGCTTTAACAAAAATTGTGTATTACTTTAACAGTGAAATTTAGAAAATTTATATGTATTCTGACACCCCTCATAAGAGGCTATGAGAAGACAGGACTCACTGGAAAAGACAATAATGCTAGGAAAAAATGGAAGGCAGCAGGAAAAGAGGAAATTTGCACGCAGTGCACGTAATAGTTCCTAAACCGTAATTTCCTTAGTTTGTGTGTAAATCCGGCGGTGGGGTTTTTCACATGCAATAGCGTGCATCTGTTTCCCTACACATAGAAGAGCTTTCTGTGTAAATTTCTGGAGATCCCCAGAATGACAACTGATCTCCGGACAACAGAGATCTGTCCTCCTGGAAAAAAAGGGGGGGATCTGTGGCATTATATCCAGCTGAGGCCTCTCCCCTCCCCAAACTCCTTAGATTTTACCACATAATCTCCAGGAATTCCCAAACCTGGAGTGGGCAATCCTAGTCCCAAGCCTGGCTCCAAACCCCCTGCTATTTAGGCAGGAGGAATCCTTCCCAATCCCAGATCCATTCCTGCTTTTTGCTTCCTCTCCTCTCTCTCTCTCTGGCTATCTCAGTCTATTTCTCACTGTCAATGCAGTGGGGCTTGGAGCAGATCCCTGTGGTGGCCATTTCAAAAGTATTGCGGGGATTTTTAAAAAAACTTTTTGGATTTTTCTGTAGATCCAGGGAGTCCCCTGAGTCTGTAGAAAAACCTGTTGGGGGAGAGTGTGCCCCCTATCTGCAGAAATAAGGATCTGCATGCAGAGGGGACTGTTGAGAATTAGATGTATAAATAGATATGGAACAGAGGTCCACCAGTGGCTATTAGCCACTGGAACACTATGTCTGGGGCAGTGATGCTCAGTATTCTTGGTGCTTGGGGGGCAACAGTAGGAGGGCTTTTGGAGTTCTGGTCCTGCTGGTGGACATCCTGATGGCATCTGGGTTTTGGCCACTGTGTGATGCAGAGTGTTGGACTGGATGGGCCACTGGTCTGATCCAACATGGCTTCTCTTATGTTGTTATGATTCTGAGCATGCATTCTGATGTTCTGCTCTTGCTCTCCTAAGGTGTTTATTTTTCCAGTCCTGCCATAAAGTCCCATTCTGTGGCACTTTACTTTCTGCTCATCTTTCTTCTCAAGGAGCACGCATGCCATCAACTCCATGTCAGGAGAGACTCTTTGCCTGTGCCGGCATTTGCAGTTTGTACAGGTGATTGTGCCTCCTGATCCTCCCGCCACCGGTCAGTTTCCAGGCATTCAGTATCCAGTCTACACAGGGGCTTGTGTGTTCATCCTCACACATGTAGACTCTGATCCTTTGATCTGTACCCTCTAAAAGTGGGAAGTACAGGTTATATCGGTGATTATTCTCTCAGTGGTTCAGGAGCCACATGTGGGTGTATAACGGGGCAACTCAAATGATTACGGGGGTGGAACACCTTCCCTACGAAGAAAAGTTAAAGAGCTTAGGGCTCTTTAGCTTGGAGAAACGACAACTGAGGGGTGACATGATAGAGGCTTACAAAATTAAGCATGGGATAGAGAAGGTAGAGAAAGAAGCACTTTTCTCCCTTTCTCACAGTACTACTCATGATGAGCAGTAAGCTTAACTTCTTCACCCAAAGAGTAATTAACACATGGAATTTGCTGCTGCAAGAAGTAGTGGCGGCTATAAGCAGAGACAGCTTCAAGAGGGGATTGGATAAACGGAGCAGAGGCCCATCCATGGCTATTAGCCACAAGGTACAGATGGCAGTGATGCTCTGTATTCCTGGTGCTTGGGGGGGAAGCCGCAGTGGGAGGGCTTCTGGAGTTCTGGCCCCACTGGTGGACCCCCTGATGGCACCTAGGTTTTGGCCACTGTGTGACACAGAATGTTGGACTGGATGGGCCATTGGCCTGATCCAACATGGCTTCTCTTATGTTCTTATGTCTTTGACGTTCTACCTGTGGCTGTTCCCTAAAGTTGCTGGCCAGTGGTAGACTGGGGCAGGATATGGACTTTGGGTTTTACTATAGAGCTTCCACAGAATCCCAGAGCAGTGTGACATCATTTTCAAGTTTTCCCCGGAAATGTTGTCACGCAGTTGCCATGGCAGAAGTTTTTTTTCTACATTCCCCCCTGTTGGCCTACTGTGCTGCAGAGGGGGGACAGCACTGCTGGCAAGAGGTTTCCCACTATAGAAGAAGACTGGCAATGCTACTTGCTCCCCTATATGTCTCCCTTCCCATGTTCCGGGACAGTGAGCAAGGTCACCGTAGGACTTGTGGTTGTCAGGTGGTTCCCACCTTAAAACAGCCACTGCTGGAGGATGGGTAGGCTGGGAGCCTCCCTGAGCCATAGGCTTCCATTCCAGGGAGGGAAGCAAAGGACCTGCCTTCTCCAACACCCCCAGACCCTGCAGCCTCTGTGCTCTCGTCTCAGCAGTGCTGGGAGGAGAGCAACTGGATTGCAGAGAAGGGAGTAAAACCATCATAGCAGGCACCAGAGAAAGAGCAAGCAGGCCGCAGTGCATGTGTGTGTGTGAAGGGTGATGTTGCTTTCTTCACAGCCAGCTGACCTCCTTCTGGGCAACTGGGCAGTCTCACTCTTTGCCAACCTCCAGGTGGGACCTGGAGTCCTTCCAGCATTACAGCTGACGTACAGAGACCCTTGGAGGAAATGGCAGCTTCGGCAGGCAGATTCTAAGGCATCGTATCCCTGCTGAGTTCCTTCATCTCCCCAAACTGCACATTCTCAAGAGGCCCACCTCCCAATCTCCAGGAATTTCCCAAGCTGGAGTTGGCAACCCTGTCCCAGGGGCTGTATATGTAATTCTATTTATATAACGTGTTTTTCTCCCCAGGTAGCTCTGTACCCCCTACCCACCAAATTTTTCTCTGGCTGTGTGGTTGTGGAGTGAAAACATCCCCCCCCCCCGGTACTAGAACTTGCAGAAGTTCCCTTAACAGGGAACTCCTAATGTCTCACTACAGTTAGGAAATTTGACAATTCCAGGTTGGGAAGTTCATGGAGATTGGAGGAGGAGGGCGGGGTGGGGAAGGACTGCAGCAGGGTTGTCATTCCGTAGAGTCTACCAGTGTTCCCTCTAAGCTGAGCTGGTGTGAGCTGGCTCACAGTTTTTTAGCCTCTGGCTCATACATTTTTGTCTTAGCTCAGGAAGGATGGCTCCAGAGCAAACTAATGTATGCAGCAGCCAAATCGCTCGCTCACAGCTTTAATGCCAGTAGCTCACAAAGTAGAATTTCTGCTCACAAGACTCCACAGCTGAGAGGGAGTATTGGAGTCTACCCTCCAAAGCAGCCATTTTCTCCAGGGGAAATGATCTCTTGTCATCTGGAATTCATTCGTTACCATATGGCAGTGGGCGGAGTATAGCCAGGAGATCCAAAGATTGTCTGGCAGCCTGAAACTCTAGCTCTTTTTGTGGCGAGCTAGGGGTTTTTTTAGGTTGAGAGAACGGTGACTGGCCCAAGGTCATCCAGCTAGCAACAAGTGGAGGGGCAGGGAATCGAACCCAGTTCTCCAGATTAGAACCCGCCACTTTTAACCACGACACCAAACTGGCTCTCTGTCACCTGGGGATCAGTCGTAATTCCAGGAGTCCTCCTACACCACCTGGAGTGTGGCAATCCAAACAGTGAGCCAGCAGAAAGCCGGATACATGCAAAGGGTATAAGCACAAATGTGAGCAGAGTGACATACTAACTGAGCTGTAGTGAGTTACCAGGAGGGCGTTTCCATGAAGCATCTGCAATCCATTGAATGAACTCTCTGGTTTGCATCCTAAAATTCACAAGTACAGCAACTCTCTCTCACATACACATGCATGTGAAGCTGCTGTATGCTGAACCAGACTATCAGTCCATCAAAGTCAGTATTGTCTACTCGGACTGGCAGCGGCTCTCCAGGGTCTCAAGCTGAGGTCTTTTACATCACCTACTGCCTGGTCCTTTTAAACTGGAGGTGCCAGGGATTGAACCTGGGACCTTCTGCATGCCAAGCAGAGGCTTTTTCACTGAGCCACAAATTTCCCCCTCCTGCTGCAACGTACCTTGGCCATACTGGTGTGTGTGTGGGGGGTCAGTGGATGCCTGGAAACAGTGTGGCGTCGGCAGTCACAAAATGGGAGGTTTGCTGAGGAGTAGGGGAATTGGCAATTATTGTCCCCCTCCACTAGTGCTTCCATAAGTGGAAAAATGAGTCTGGGATCTAAGCCGCTGACTGCAGCAGGACTTCCCCTTTGGTCACTGGACCCCTTGTAGTGGCGGCCCTTTGCCTTCCCTGACCGAGAGCCACATCTGGCGACAAATTCCGTTCGCTCTTCTTAGTTTTGTTTCCGTTGCAGTTTTCCCGCGTATGTCTTGTGTGACTCTGGACTGCATTGCTTAAGTTGCATTTCTTCCTTCTCGTCGCCCCGTACTTAGAACACATTTTCTCATTCCCCGTGTCAGCATGTATTGGATTGTGCTCTGTTAACTGGTGCGTGAACGGATTACGCTTGTCTGCCCCCTTTTAGACGACGTCCCTCCTCCCCACAAAAGAAACCTTTCACCAGATTCTGAGCCGCAAGTTCTGTGTCCTTTTTAGTGGGGGAAAGAAGGAACAAGGACGCAATTTGCATTGCCTACGTACATGCAGCCGTCGCAGATGCCAAGCCCTGATATTCGCTCTCTAGTCGTTTGTTCCGAGATCTGTTGGAAGGGTGCAATTTGAGTCCTCTCTGGTTATTTTTAAAAAATGGATAAATGAGGGCTACATCGCTTCTCGACTGAGGGCCCCACGCAACTTGGAAGCGGTGCTCCCTCTAAGCTGAGTTAGCGTGAGCTAGCTCACAGTTTTTTACCCTCCGGCTCACACATTTTTGTCTCCGCTCAGGAAGGATGGCTCCAGTCCCAGAGCAAACTAATTTATGCAGGGGCCAAATCACCTGCCTGCTCACAACTTCAATGCTGGTCGCTCACAAAGTAGAATTTTTGCTCCCAGGACTCCACAGCTTAGAGGGAGCATTGCTTGGAAGGTGGTTCTGCATTCAGCTGGCGTTTGTCTTGAGTTGTGTAGTAGAGAAGGGGCGGGAAGCATAAGTCAAGAGCACTGGGCCAAGTGGTGCATTTCCCTTCTGTTCACCCACCGAAGAAGGGGTGTTTCCTTCAGGAATACGTGCCATCAAAAGGGGGCTGTTTTATTGCATCAGAGAGTTCAACAGCACTGCACAGAATCCGGTTGTGGCTGCTGAATGTGGGCTACAATCCTGCCTGGAATATTTTATTTATATGTATGGTTGCTGTATTAAAAGATTTAGAATGCTAGGGTTTAGAAAAGTGCAGCAAGGGTTGTATATATTATCGTGCTTAAAAAAAAAAAGCCATTTCCCCAAGGGATCCGGCACAAACCTCTAGCTGCACACCTGGAGTCTCTCTGTGCATTCCCAGTGGCAAGTGATTCTCCCTCTTGTGTTGAGCTGGAGAGAGCTGAAGGTGGTCCTTGACTTTGCTCTTCTCCACGTTTTCCCCAAAGATGAATGGGACATCAGGGGCTGGAGGGAGCCTGGCAAATCATAAACTTTGCTGGCTATAATTGCGGGTCATGTTTACTTCAATTCCTGCAAGACCCTAGGCAGGCTAGGTGGGATATAAATCAAAATTAATAAAATAATAAATTTAAATAATAAGACAGAGCTGTTCTGCCAGGTCTTTGGCTGAGGCAACGGACGTCCATATATGGCCTCCCTGAGGTGGTTGTCACTCTATTAACTACTACTGGCTATTGCCAGGAACCTCCCACAACCACGGAATATTTTTTTTTGTTATTAGCTATGACCACCATTTTAATATTTATGAAAATGTTTTAAATTTTAATGTCATTTTATTAACAAAATTTTTGTATAAATGATGTTGTTATCTGTCCTGAGCCCACTTCTGGAAAGGACAGGCTATAAATGTGAATAAATAAATAAATGTGTATCACACTAGGACAGCAATCCGCCACCTTTTTCAGCTTACTAACAGGGTTGGAATTTTGAGAGGGAGTGGTGAGCGTCACCTCAAAATGGCTGCCACAGGAAGTGAAACGAAGCTTGGTCTGTGGTGACATATTCTCAGGCCTTTTCCAGCCAGTTTGGTGTGTGAGCCAGTTTGGTGTAGTGGTTAAGTGCGTGGACTCTTATCTGGGAGAACTGGGTTTGATTCCCCATTCCTCCACTTGCACCTGCTGGTGTGACCTTGGGTCAGTCACAAGCTCTGCCACAGCTGTTCTCTCAAGGACAGTTTGTGTTAGAGTTCTCTCAGCCCCACCTACCTCACAGGGTGTCTGTAGTGGGGAGGGGAAGGGAAAGGAGTTTGTAAGCTGCTCTGAGATGCCTTTGGGCAGTGAAGGGCGGGGTATAAATCCAAACTCCTCCTCCTCCTCCTCTGCCAATGGAGGTGACATCCGCCCCCTTCTGATTTGCATTTAGAAGAACAGATAAAACTGTATTGTTTCTAAGGATGCTTTGTTGATCTAATTGTTGTTATGTGGACTGTAAGTTGGACTGAGGTTGTTGTTTGAAGGTGGGGTCATGGTTTATGGCAAGTAGCCTCAACCTTTTCTGGGCCTGTGGGCATCTTCAGAATTTTGAGATGGGGTAGAAATGTATGGCTGCAAAAGTTAAGACCATAAGGAAGGCCTGAGCGCCAAAGAATAGATGCTTTTAAATTATGGTGCTGGAGAAGACTCTTGAGAGCCCCTTGGACTGCAAAGAGATCAAATCAGTCAATCCTAAAAGAAATCAACCCTGATTGTTCCCTGGAAGGCCAGATCCTGAAGCTGAAGCTCAAATACTTTGGCCACCATATGAGAAGGGAGCACTCACTGGAGAAGACCCTGATGCTGGGGAAGACTGAAGGTCAAAGAAAGTGATGGCAGAGGATGAGATGGTTAGACGGTGTTATCGATGCAACAGACATGACATGAAGCAAACTCTGGAGGACGTGGAAGACAGTAGGGCCTGGCATGATGTAGTCCATGGGTCACAAAGAGTTGGACTCGACTGTGCGACTGAACAACAACAACAGGAAGTGCCACCCCAGAATGGCTGCCATAGGAGATGGAGGCAAACGGAATACCTCACACCTCCTGGGAAGAAGGAAAGCCTGAAGGAGGAATGGAACCACAGACTGACTATGAAAAGATCAGGTCCTCCTTACTAGTCCTCCTGATTCTCTGATAAAAAACCTTTTCATTCAGATGAGCAAATCCTAACATGCAGTGGCCCTTCCCACTTTCAGAAAAGCTTGGAAGGCACCAAGGATGTTCACCCACGGACGCCACATTGAGGATCCCTGGTTTATGGCTTTATTGTTTCTAGTGTTGGTATGTTGTTGAGTGCTCTTGTAAACCATCATGGGCCCACTAAGTTAGGGAGAGGCAGCACTATAAATGTTTTAATGAGTAAACATGCGGGCCATGCAGTACTTTTTAATTATATAAAACAATCCTAAGGAGGTCTGCTTCGAATCCTGTTCAGGTCTGTTACTCCCATGATTGCATTGCAATAGACTTTTCTTTAGAACAAGCATGAAAAAATGTAACTAGGATCTAACACAGAGACACCCTAGAAAATTAAGAATGAGCTCCACCCGCCTTTCTTTCTGTAGTGGGTTTTTATTAGAAGTCAGGTTGGTGTTTTCATTGTTTGGCACGGGCGAATCGTCAGGATCCACACAGACACACACACAAATTGGGAACATCTAGGATCGCCTGGACTCCCGCTAGAAGAGAAGATGACTAAACTGAGGCCATCGTCACTTTGGTCACGGTATGAGAAGACGAGTTCCTGGAAAGGGCTGTAACGCTAGGAAAATCCAAAGGCAGCAGGAAAAGGGGAAGACCCAACATGAGATGGATTGACTCTCAGTCAAGGAAGCCACAAGGGCCCTCAATTTGCAAGACCTGAGCAAGGCTGTTAAGGATAGGATGTTTTGGAGGTCGTTAATTCGTAGAGTCGCCATAAGTCGGAAGTGACTTGATGGCACTTAACACACACACAGGGTTGCCAACTGCTCGGGAGAAAATGTTCTGTCCCTGTAATAGAGGCTTAATGTCTGGAAGCAGGCAGTTGAAGCTCTTCATGGCCCGGAAGTAAGTAACCTACAACCTATGCTGGACAATGATACTCCTCTCACACAGACATTGGGAGGCAAACCTTTCGTTTCCCAGACAAGACGGCCCTCTCACCCCCCAAAATGCCCCTCCTAACATGGACACAACACAGACCCTAGGACCAGGGCCTGCAACAAACCAAGATGTCAACTCTGTCTCCACATTCACTCTGACAACATAATCACCAGATCTAACAGCACCATCTCAAGTTCATTCATTTGTTCATCATCCAACATTAGTTTGGTGTAGTGGCTAGGAGTGCGGACTCTAATCTGGGAGGACCAGGTTTGATTCCATACTTCTCCACATGCAGCTGCTGGTGTGACCTTGGGTCAGTCATAAAGTTCTTCCAGAGCTGTTCAGTGACAGTTCTTGAGGGAGCTCTCTCAGCCCCACCTACCTCACAGGGAGTCTGTTGTTGGGAGGGGAAGGGAAAGGAGCTTGTAAACCACTCGTCCTTCAGGTAGTGAAAGGTGGGGTATAAATCCAATCTCCGCCTCCTCCTCCTCTTCATGATATATGCCATGTCAACAGTGCCCTTCCACTCCCTACATCAGACAAAACAGGCCAGTCCCTACACAAAAGAAAATGTGGACGTAAATCTGACATTAAAAACCACAACACTCAGAAACCAATGGGAGAAGATTTTAATCTTCCAGGTCATTCTGTTACTGATTTTAAGAGTGGCAGTCCTCAGAGAAGCTTCAAGGGGAGATTACAACACAAAATTGCTGACTTGGAGTTCATTTGCAAGTTCAGAACAATGGACAACCCCCCCACCCCACCCGGGCTGAATTAGGATTCCTATCTCACTACAGATGCTAATTTTCTGCCCCCAGTTATTTCCCCTCTGCTTTAATCTCCAAGGTGCTACTGGACTTAAATCTAGTAAAGATAAAGATTTCCCTTGCTTGAAAGCTAGTCAAATCTGACTCTAGGGGGTGGTGCTTATCTCCGTTTCCAAGCCAAAGAGCCATCGCTGTCCAAAGACATTTCTGTGGTCATGTGGCCAGCATGACTAAACACTAAGGCATACAGAACACTGTTACCTTCCCACCAAGGTGGTACCTATTTATCTACTTGCAATTTCTTGCTTTTGAACTGCTGGGTTGGCAGGAGCTGGGTCCAGAGACAGGGGCTCATTCTGTCACATGGCACCGGGGTCTCAAACTGCTGACCTACAGACCTTCCGGTCTGCAGCTCAGCATCTTAACCTCTGAGCCACCACAGACTCGAATCTAGCTGTGCTTAAAAGGCCGGTGACTTTAATGACCGAACCATGACCATGGAGGATACATGTCTTTTCCAAGGCATTGCTCCACCCAGCCTTCGTCCATGTTCTTGTGTTGCTTGTGGCTAATCTTTCTCGGTGGTAGCACTTGTGGCAGCCCTAGGCCTCCATGGAAATGGGGTGGCAGGGATGTGGAAATAGATTTTATTGCATTTGAATCACACTCAGAATTGAAGGCTTTCAGCATCACTAAATACTAACTTCTTAAGTAGATTTTCAACTTTTAAAAAGATTGGAGGGGGAACAAGGAAGGGACCAGTGCTCCCTGTAAGCTGTGGAGTCTTGTGAGCAAAAATTCTACTTTGTGAGCCACTGGCATTACATAAGAACATAAGAGAAGCCAATGTTGAATCAGGCCAATGGCCCATCTAGTCCAACACTCTGTCACACAGTGGCCAAAATATACCAGGTGCCATCAGGAGGTCCAGCAGTGGGGCCAGGACACCAGAAGCCCTCCCACTGCTGCCCCCTCCAGCACCAAGAATAGAGTGCATCACCTGCCCCAGACTGAGAGTTCCCATCTATACCCTGTGGCTAATAGCCACTGATGGACTTCTGCTCCATATGTTTATCTAATTCCCTCTTGAATTAAAGTTGTGAGCGAGCGATTTGGCTGCTGCATAAATTAGTTTGCTCTGGAGCCATGCTTCCTGAGCGAAGACAAAAATGTGTGAGCTGGAGGATAAAAAACTGTGAGCTAGCTCACACTAACCCAGCTTAGAGGGAACACTGGAAGGGATGCTTCTTCCTGGAAAAATTCCAGACATTTAAAGCAATGATTCCACAAAAGGAAGAAAGAAGATTCATAGTATAACATAGATGGATGCCTGAAGGAATTTGATTGGTTTTGCCTGGAGGAAAGGATTTAAAGAATGAGGGGGGGGGTGTCTTTGAACTGCTGTGGGTTTTGTTGTCGTTTTTTAAGAGTATAGTTCCCCAAATCTGCTGAGGGGAAGTATAGGGAGCAATGCTCCCTCTAAGATGTGGAGTCTTGTGAGCAAAAATTCTACTTTGTGAGCTCCTGGCATTAAAGTTATGAGCAAGCGATTTGGCTACTGCATAAATTGGTTTGCTCCAGAGCCATCCTTCCTGAGCTAAGATGAAAATGTGTGAGCTGGAGTCTAAAAAACTATGAGCTAGCTCACATTAACTCAGCTTAGAGGGAACACTGATAGGGAGTCAAGTTGTGGCAGACTGTGAGTAGATAGCCTGGATTGCTTTGTAACTGAAAAGTAGGGATGCCAGCCTCCAGGTGGGACCTGGGGATCCCCCAGCATTGCAGGTCATCTCCAGACCGCAGAGATCAGTTTCCCTGGAGAAAATGGTTGCTTGGGGGGGCAGAGACAGTGCGAGCTTCAGCTGAGACTGGTTCAAACCCCAGAAATAGGATTACCAACCTCCAGGTGTGGCCTGGAGTTCTCCCAGAATTACAGGTGATCTCCAGACTTAAGAGATTGGTTCCCCCTGATGGAAACGGCAGCTTCGAAGGTGGTCTTGTGTGATGTACCTCAGAGATCGCATTCCCACCAAGTTCCCTTCCCTCCCCAAACTCCACCCTCTCCAGACACTGCCCTCAGATCTCCAGAATTCCCCAATCTAGTTGGCATCCCCCTACCTTGCTGTTCAAGGCTCAGCTCTGAAAGATAAACTTCGAGTCCCCTTCCTGTTCTGTATGGTCCTAATTCCTAGTAATGCCTGGTTGACTGAATGGCTCTTATGCATCTTATCCATCTTATCTTTGCAGCCCATTGTTACATTTAGGGGCCTATTAACTCCCCACGCGTGAGTCCTCGGGAGGAGCCGAGAGCGCTTCTGAATTACTATGGAGTCTGTTTCTGCCTGCTGGGTAAACCGGGATTATTTGCTCCAGTTGGCTCTGTCATTACTTATATTTGTAATTTGATGGGGGGGGAGTTTTAAGGCCAGGTAGTAATGCATCTGGCAGGTGTAGCATTTTCTGCACAAATGCTTTTGCGATGATAGGTGCGCACTGACAGCTTTCTCTGTATGCTCACCAGCGCATCGGTACATGCAAGTACATGGTGACTCTTCTACAGTTGTAAAAAATGCTTGGAATCATAGAATCGCAGAGCTAGAAGGGGTCCTACAGGCCATCTAGTCCAGCCCCCTGTTCAATGCAGGGTCAGCCCAGAGCATCTCTGCCAAGTGTTTGTCCAGCCGCAGCTTAAAGACTGCCAGTGAGGGAGAGCTCACCACCTCCCCAGGCAGTTGATTCCACTGTGGCACCACTCTGACTGTACCTAACTTGCAGTCCTGTGTTTTTGTGTTATTTCGCTGTCAAGTTGCAGCCCATTTACAAAGCAAGAGTGGTTCAGACGTGGCTTTGCCATTGCCTACCTCTCCCTAGCCACCCTGGACTTCCTTGATGGTCTCCCATCCACGTACTAGCCAAGGCCAACGCTTTTTAGCTTCCAAGACTGGGCTAGCCTGGGCTATACTGATCAGAGCAACTGTGTTCGATAGCTGTTCTGTATGTTAAGGGTTGCTTTAAATAATGTCCTGTGGGGTTTTTTTTAATGTAATGTAGTGGTTAACGATGTCGGATTAGTAGCCGGGAGACCCAGGTCTGAATCCCCAGTTGTTCCATGGAAGCTTATTGGGTGACCGTTGGGGCACTCATACTCCCTGAGCCTAACCTACCTCACAGGGTTGTTGCGAGGATGAAATGGAGGAGAGGAGAATGATGGAGCTGCTTTGAGCTCCCATTGGGGAGAAAGGCGAGGTACAAATGAATCAGTTAAATAAATCTATGTTGTACTTTTCTCCTGAACACAGTACAGAATAGATGGAGATGGGTGGCCGTGTTAGTCCGTCTGTAGCAGTAGAAAACAGTAAGAGTCCAGAAGCGCCTTAAAGACAATGTTCCCTCTAAGCTGTGGAGTCTTGTGAGCAAAAGTTCTACTTTGTGAGCTGCTGGCATTAAAGTTGTGAGCAAGTGATTCGGCTGCTGCATAAATTAATTTGCTCCAGAGCCCTCCTTCTTGAGCGAAGACAAAAATGTGTGAGCCGGAGGCTAAAAAACTGTGAGCGAGCTCACACTGACTCAGCTTAGAGGGAACACTGCTTAAAGGCTGTGGTCACATGCCAGTTGAAGCGGAGGGGAAGCGAGGAGGAATTTGACACGCAGTTGCGAGATCACACCTCCCTTTGAAGCTGCGGGTGCAGCCCGTCACTGTGTGATCAGACACAACTGCGGGTGAGTTGGGGTTTTTTGGCCGTTTGTTCCCCATGCGCATAAACGAGGAATCGCACCTCTGCACTGAGGGCCCCCTGTGGAGTGTGTGATGATGCACATACTGAGAAGGGGGGGAACCAGCACTTAGCCGGGATGGCCTGATCAGACCATCCCAATGGCTTGAAAGCATGTGTGAGCGATCAGATGGGGAAAAGTCCATCCGTGGCCCGTCAGAACTACCGGACTTTCCCGCTTCTGCAGCGGAGCAGCATGGGTTGCCGACGGCTGTGGGACGCTTCCCAGATGTTGCTGTCTGATTGCTCCCTTTAGATCCATCAAGCATTCACACCTATGTCAGATCTAAAGGCACATGTGATCGCAGCCAAAATTTGGGCCCTGACCTGGACAGCCCAGGCAAGCCCGATCTCATCGGATCTCAGAAGCTAAGCAGGGCCGACCTTGGCAAGTACTTGGAAGGGCGACCTCCAAGGGATACCAGGGCCGGGACTCAGAGGCAGGCAATAGTGAGCTACCTCTCTGAACTGACCTTGCCTTAATCAGCCATTCCTTTTCATATGGTCACAGAGATCAGTTCCCCTGGAGAAAATGGCGACATTGGAGGATGAACTCTATAGCATTACAACCCTCTGAGGTCCCTTTGCTCCCCAAACCCTGCCCTCTGCAGGGCTCACCCCCAAATCTCCAGGAATTTCTCAACCCCAACCGGAATGGAAGATCGATCGAGATGGGGTAGCCGTGTTAGTCTGTCTGTAGCAGTAGAAAAGAGTAAGAATCCAGCAGCACCTTAAAGACCAACAAAATATACGGCAGGGGATGAGCTTTCCTGAGTCACTGCTCATTTCTTCAGATATAAAAATGCATCTTAAAGAAAAGCAGATATAGTGCAGAATGTTTTTCTGTTAAGGCTTATTCCCATACCAACATTTTGACCTGTGGGTAATGCCACTGGTGTAAATACAGCAAGTGGCTACTGCTTTGCAGAGGGGTAGGGTCTTCCTAACTGTTTAACAGGCCTTCCCTCCACGAGAGGATCTTCAAGGAGTTCTAGCATAGTGGCTACAGAATTGGTTTGTAATCAAGGAAACCCGGGCTCCAGTCCCTACAGTGTGCCCTGAAGCTCACTGGGTAACCTTGGGCCAGGCGCTCTGTCTCAGCCTGACCTACCTCACAGAGTTGTTGTAAGACTCAAAGAAATGGGAGTAGGCCACGCACGCTGCCCTGAACCTCTTAGAGGAAGGACGGGGATACCAGCCTGATCAATTAAACAAGTGTTCGTGCATTCTTCCACTTCTAAAGTCATTTTACTGCCCTGACCTGGATAGCCCAGAAACGCCTGATCTCATCAAATCTTGAAAGCCAAGCAGGGCAGACCCTGGACTTGGAAGGGCAACCTCTAAGGAATACCAGGGCCGGGATGCAGAAGCAGGTAATATAAGCCACCTCTCTGAAATGTCCCAGCCCCACTAGGGGTCTCCAGAAGTCAACATAACTTCCAGGCTCGCAAGCTCATGCTCATACACACAATACTTACCAAAAAATGTTGTTTTGGCGAGCTCTTTTTTTAAAGGTGAGAAGCACTAATAAGCATATTAAAAATAAATAATTGCACAGGCTAAGAGCTCTTTCAGTGTGATACCAGTCATTAAAGACCTATGACCTAACCTTTATAAATTAGATTTTTAAAAAGAAAACTGGAGAGTAGCAGCAGTGCCCACATTAGTTGAATGGAAGAATAAACGTTATGAGTACCCCATTAGATTGAAAAGTACTAATTACGTAAGAGTGAGCAGGAGGGAGACGAAGCTGATTTAGCAGTGTTGGTTGGGAACCAACCCATGGGGAATGCTTTTTAGATCACTATGACTGATTGTTGATTAACAAAAGAATGCTTCCAACACGACTGCAAGGTTACCCTGTGGCAGCAGTTGTGACAACTGACTTTCTGGATTCATGTGCATTTGAACGGTCAGCTGAAGTGGGCAAAACCCTAGGGTTGCCAGATCCAGACCCTGAGGAGGTCGAGGTTGGGGAGGGGAAGGACTTCAGTGGTTTATAATGCCACAGAGTCCACCTTCCAAAAACACACATTTTTCTCCCGGTGACCTGATCTCTGCCACCTGGAGATGAGTTATAATCCCAGGAGATCTCCCAACGGCAGGTCGGGCACCCTACAAAACCCTCCCATAGCTATTAGTCCCATTTGCCATGGCGGCCGTTTCAATTGCTGGCTACATTTGGCCGCCTGATTCTTCCACAGACTGGTTTAAAGAAATAACATCATGTGGTGCACACCAGCAGTCGGGTTATAGCTGGGAAGCTCGTCCTCCCAAGAGATGTGTGGCTGCGATGTCTAGTTTCAATAATCCTCCCAGGTCTTCCTCTCTCTGCTTATTTTCACAATAAATCTGTGGGCCGACATCAGCGGCTTCTGCTGGGGAAGGCAGCTTCAGGAAAGGGAAATTGGCACCAAGGAAAGGGGGCACTTCAAACCTTTCGCCCACCGCTTGTTTGGAGATCTTCCCTCCCAAGACTCTCTTAAAAATCCCTCTGGAGGATTTCGGGCTTGGTGTTTGTGAGGTAAACACACCTCTGGAGCTCTGCAGGGAGAAAAGAACATCAGAAGAGCCCTGCAAGATCAGACCAGCGGTCCATCTAGTCCAGCATCCTGTCTCACACGGTGGCCAACCAGTTGCCATGGAGACGGCCAATGAACAGGGCATAGAGGCTGAGGCCTACTCCTGATGCTGCCTCCCAGTACTGAGATAAAGTGGTTTCTGCCTCTGAATATGGAGGTTCTCTTCAGTCCCTGTGGCTAGTAGCTATTCATGGACCTGTCTTCCACCAATGTGGGTTGTGCGGCACATGGAGGAAGCTAAACACCTCTTTTCCTTCTCCGCTGCAAAGCATCCCTTCCTGAAGCCTAGAAGTGGTAGCTGTCACAGTACTGTTATGCAGATTTGTGGGGGAATCTAGTGGCGCACTAAAGACTAACAAAATTTTATCCCAGCATAAATTTATAATAAAAGCGGGTTAGTTTTTAATATACGAAATGAACACAGAGGCACATTAGAGACCAGCAGGATTTATTCCAGCATAAGATTTCATGAGTCAGAACCGACTTCATCAAAAGCATAAAATGTTAAGCTGATTATTTTATTTTGCTGCTACAAACTAACACTGCTGGCCCACCTGGAATTAGCCTCACGCTAGTCTTTAAGGTGCCCCTAGTTAGGGTTGCCAACTTTAGGCTAGGAAATTCCTGGAGATTTAGGGGTTGAGCCTGAGAAGGGCTGGGTTTGGGGAGGGACCTCAGAGGGGTACGAGGCCATAGAGTCTACCCTCCAAAGCAGCCATTTTCTCCAGGGGAAGTGATCTGTATCATCCAGAGATTTGTTGATATTCTGGGAGAACTCCAGGCCCCACCTGGAAGTTGGCAAGCCTCCTCCTAGGCTTTTCCTGAAACAGTCTGACATTGCTAATTAGGGTTGGGAAATACCTGGAGATTTTTGGGGCTGAGTCTGGGACCTTAGCAGGGTATAACGCCATAAGGGTATAACCATAAGAGTCCACTCTCCAAAGCAGCCATTTTCTCCAGGGGACCTGATCTCGGTCATCTAGAGATCAAGTATCATAGCAGGAGATCTCCAGGGGCCGCCTGGAGGGTAGCAACCCTTTTGCTAGGGTTTTGGAATTATTATGAATGTGCCTAATTTGTTGCTTGGTCCTGAGAGTGGGGCGTTCTGGGTAAGCTATCATGTCTGTTCCTTCTGTACTCTCATTACCATGGTTGAATCTGTGGGTCTTTGAAAAGTATGGTTCAGAGAAACAAAAAGACATGCATGGCCATAGGCCAGTGATAGAGCATCTGCTTCGCATGCAAAAGATCACAGGTTCAATCCCCAGCATCTCCAGTTAAAAGGATCAGGTAAGAGGTGATGGGAAAACCCCTACCTGAGACCCTGGAGAGCTGCTGCCTGTCTGAGTAGATGATACTTACTTTAATGGACTAAGCGTCTGATTCAATATAAGGCTGTTTCAGGTGTTCATGTGTTTATACCTTTTGAGCCAAGAGGAGCAGACGGCTAGTTTGCTTGCTGAGTTTGTATTGGAAAAATTCAAAGTATGTGTGGATAGGCAAGTAATTATTTCTGGGCCTGGTATTCTTGTGTGTGTATGCTTGCATGAACTAGCCAATTAGCCTCCATGTCTTTGGCTTCTGCGATTTTGCTGGAAGTTGAATCTGGGAAAGCACGTTCAGATTCAAAACCATACCATACGTGCAACTCTTTCTTAGCTTCCCTGTGCTGATTTATACAAGCAAGAGTTGAGCAGCAGTGCATTAAAATAGCCTTGGAAAACAGTCTGCAAAAGTTACTAACTCTTAACTTTTTTTTTCCAACCAACCCAAATTGCATGAAGCCTTTGACTGAATCAGACCATCAGTCCATCAAAGCCAGTTCCTGGAAAGAAAGAAACCAAACCACCCACAATCGCCTCTTGGTATGCCATAGTCTGGGATTACTTTTTACTAAAGAAATGTACGGTCTTCTTCGATGAGAGCCATAATGAGAGGGAACTGTACAATCTCTCAGAAAAATGGTCCCTTTTTTTTAGAGAGAAAAGACCTCTTGATATAAAGTTTAAAAAGCAGTTAACATTCCTTTCATAGTCAAAGATCGGTACTTAGTCAGCTCAGTCCTTTTCTTTAAATTGCCTCCCGAAAGAAAATATCTATGTAACTCGCACTACTCAACTAAATAGTATAAGGGCACATTGAAATGTATTATTATTTTAAATGTTTTTCTTAATGTAGCTCACCCAGTTGACAATGTTTGTTAAACATTTGAAAATTTTAATAAAAATAAAAAGCCAGTATTGTCCACTCAGACTGGCAGCGACTCTCCAAGGTCTCAGGCAGCAGTCTTTCACCTCTCCTACTGCCAGATCTTTTATCTGGAGATACTGGTGATTGAACCTGGGGCCTTCTGCACGCCGAGCAGATGCTGAGCCACAGCCCCTCCCTTAAGATTCATTGACAGTGTGAAATTCAAGAAGAACCAGCTGTGTTCCAATTGAGAAGCCTTCATTAGATACCTCATACTGACAACTTACATTCGGTAGTTAGAGAAAACAAGCAACTAGAACAGAACGAAGCTTGGCTCTTGTGTTGGGCCATTTCTTTCTTTTTTTAAAAAGAATCAGATTTACAGACTCTTATTATATTTTAGCTCTGGCTTTTGTGTGATGAAGGACCCCTGCACGATTGGGGAAACTTGAAAATACTTTAAGATAGTGCAGATCCCATGAAAGATATTTATGGTACCGATTCACAGTGACTTGCACTGAGCCAGTAAAATAGATGAGTGGATCTTTTACCGTAGTTGAAAGAAGACTGATTGGTTTGGCTGTACACTAAATACTCTGTGGGAACCCTATCTTTTACTGAATGAGTTCATAATCCTTCCTTTTTTCCCCCCTCCAGGAGTCTAGATCAGAGGAAAACATTGCTAGAATGCAAAAAGAACAGGCTTCTAATTGCGACACTTAAGAAGCTTAAGGGCAGTATAGTATTGTATCCAGTGATGTGGCTGGCTTGCAATTTCGGCATAGCCAGCGCTGGTATTAAGATGTAGTAAAGCCACATGGCATTACTACGTGTACAAAAATAGAAGGGGGAGTTGCCTCCCAGCATCCTGACAATAGAACATTTTTTTAAAAAGTCTGTGTTTATAATGCACAAAAACACATTAAAAGTCTGACGCAGTATAAGACAACTTCCTGTGAGAAGCTGAGATAATGAGGTTCTGCGGCTCAGTGTGGCGAAGAGCATTTCCTTTGCAAGTAGAAAGTCCCAAGTGCATTCTCCGGGCAGGCGACCCAGGTGGTAGGTGAAGGTGAAGAGACCCCTTGCCCGTCAGTGCAAGACAGTACTGACCCTGACAGGCCAAGGGGTCAGCAGGCCCGTAGCTACAGTGGGGCGTTTTGGGGCCCTGCCCCCTTAATTAAAAGCCCCGCCCCACAAATAGCCATGCCAGAAATCTTATTTTTGAGGAGAGACAACCCCCCCAGCTGCTAGCAGCACCACCACAGCATTGGGCTTCCATCTCCCTCCCACTGTGAAATTGGGGGGGGGGGCATCACGGGACCTGGGAAAAGACAGCTCAGAGAGCATTTAATTGCCTTCAGAAGGCATTTCAACGTCTTTTGAGTTCCCTTTCAAGAAAACTCAGAAGGGCAGTCAAGAGCGGCACCCTCAATACATCTCCAACAAATCCCCCCTTTCTGCTAGCCCAGTCCTGTTGTATACTACCTCGGTCATGGCGAGTCTTTCAAAAGCATCCCCTTGAGCCTTTGGGAAAAGATGCAGATTAATTTAACTGTAATTTAACTGCCCCCTTAAAATTTAAAGGCCTCCCAAGCAAAAGAATTCTGGCTACAGGCTTGGGGGTCAGACACTGTGGAAAGCAGCGACATGTGTCCACAGTGGAACTTAAATGAGGACCTGTGGTATCTTGCAACATCACAAACATACCTTGTCTCTTATTCTCTTCCTTGACAGTTTTACAACTCTTTTTTTTTAATCTTTTTTTCCTTTAAAAAAGGAGAAGGATGGATGTGTAAATGAATAAGCGTCTGTGGGACTTAAGCCAGCCAGCAGCCTACTGGAGCGTGGTGGGAAAGGCGAGACTGGCGGCTGAAGCACGGTTTGAATAACCGATACGCACATGTGTCATGCAAACAGTGAATCTGTGAAGAAGCCGGGCTCACGGTTGCAACAAGGAGAAATCGGAGCCCCCAAACAAAAGAGAATGTCTGACTAGCTCTTTTCTTTTAAAAAGAAATTATTATTATTTATACCTCCATTAAGTCCAGGTGACTTCTGGCAGGCCTTATTTGGGCTTGGAGGCATGGGACATTTCAGAGGTGGCTTGCCTTCGCCCGCCTCTGCATCACGACCCTGGTATTCCTTGGAGGTCTCCCATCCAAATACTAGACAGGGTCAACTCTGCTTAGCTTTCAAGATCTGTCGCGATCGGGCAAGACTGGGCTATCTAGGATCAGGGCTGACTCCTTTCTTTTTTACAACACTGTGGGTGCAACTTCTCTTTTTGTATTACGGTCTGCCTGAATCCTTACAGAATAATCTGTTCTTTTTTAGTTTGTTTTCCCTCTGTCTCAGTGTGGGCATGTGACCGTGGAAATCCGGTGTGTGTGTGTGTGTGGCTTCTAAAAGCAAGGGGGGGGAACATGTGGTAGGGAAGGAAGAGCTCGTGGTCTGTCTGGGACCCTTCCCCTGTCAGGTTCCTTCCCCCAGCGCTCTTCCCCCTCAGCTGAGGTCCTGTACCAAAAGTGACCTCCTCAAGAAGGAAGCCAGTTCGGGCCGCCAGGCCAGCAACCGTAGTTGCCTGCTTCTGCTTGGGGTGGTGGTGCAAGGGGAAAAAACCCTCCAGCGCCATCTGAGCTGCTGCATCGCTTCCAGGGAAAACCTGGGCATGACGTAGGGTAGTTCTAGGAACTGCCAGAAATGGTATAGTTTTACCACAGAGTTTCCGGTGATTCCTAGAGCCGCCCTTTGTCACTTCTGGTTTTTCCCTAGAAGTAAGAACCTGGATGGTTAAATAGATACAAATTAGAGGGCCCAATGTAAAATCAATAAGTATACAACATAAATATTACAAATGATCAAAAACACATGTATTTATTATAGATTAGTTTAAAAACAATCATAGCCCCAAATATAGCCTTAATAAGAATTACAAATCATACAATATGCGCAATTAGGACCTTATGCAACCCTAAAACAGACGCATTTTGGCATACCAGCCAAATGAACATAGGCTCAATTATTGCAATATTAATATTAATATAGGAAGAAGAAAAGATTGGATTTATACACTGCCCTTCACTACCCAAAGGAGTTTCAGAGCAGCTTACAACCCCTTTCCCTTCTCCTCCGCACAACAGACACCCTGTGAGGTAGGTGGGGCTGAGAGAGCTCTCTTGAGAACTGCCCTTGAGAGAACAGCTCTGAAAGAACTTGTGACTGACCCAAGGTCACACCAGCAGTTGCATGCGGAGGAGTGGGGACTCAAACCCAGTTCTCCAAGATTAGAGTCTGCACTCCTAACCACTACACCAAACTGACCAAGTGAAAATTATATTCTGATAAATTTCAGTGACACAAAGCAAGGATATACTATATAAGCTTCATGTGGCACCGCTTTGTGTCCAAAGTAGGTACATATAACCAAAATGGTATTTCAATTGTGCACCCTCCTATTTTGGTCCAGGAGATCCAATTCCAAAAGCAAATGTGGAACCAGTGTAACGATTAGTGTGCAGTAACATAGTGGTAAAGATGTCGTCGCACCTCCTATATGTCCCTATCCCAAAAGCCAGGGTGATACAGTAGTTAGAGCGTCAGACCAGGATGTGAGAGACCCCAGTACTCATCTCTGCCCTGCTGTCAAGCTCCCCAAGTGACTTTGGGGCAGCCAGACTCTTGAGAGCCAGTGCGAACTAAGAGCTAGTGTGGAACAGTGGTTAGAGCAGTTCCCTAGAACCTGGGTTCAAGTCCCTGCTTGCCATGAAACTGTTTGGCTTTGGACCAGCCATCATTCCCTTTCAGTATCACTTACTCCATAGGCTTATTGTGAGAATACAATGGAGGACAGAACCACGCATATACCACCCCAGTCTCCTTAGGGGAAGGGTGGCAGGATAACCCACTGAACAAATAAATAGGGTTGTGGTGAGCAGTGTTCCCTCTGAGCTGAGTTAGTGTGAGCTAACTCAGTTTTTTAGCCTCCGGCTCACACATTTTTGTCTTAGGTCAGGATGGATGGCTCTGGAGCAGACAGACTTATGCAGTAGCGAAATCTCTTGCTCACAACTTTAATGCCAGCAGCTCACAAAGGAGAATTTTTGCTCACAAGACTCCACAGCTCAGGTGGAGCATTGGTGGTGAGAATAAAATAGGGTCACCCGGTTGGACCATTGCACCGGTGGGGGGATGGGGGGACGACATTGTGCGACATGCGTATGTCACCCAGAAGCGACATAGGCATGCCGGTTGCATTGGTGCAATGCTCTGGTTTTTGGGCAAAACTCTATGGCAAAATCGCCCTTAAACCATAGAGTTTGGCCCAAAAACCAGAGCGTCACCCCCCCCCAACATCACAGATGCACCTACGTCACTTCTGGGTGACGTCAGTGCGTCATGCACAGTGTTGCTGTTTGAGGGGGGATTTCCTCCTGCCCACCAGTTGGCTGCTGGCGGGCAGGCGCCCACAAAACCTGGGGATCCCCCGCCCCCACCTGGGGAATGGTAATCCTAGGATAAACGGAGGGGGTTCAGAACAGTGCGTGCCGTGTTGAGCTCCTTGTAGGAAGGGCATGTAGATAGACATACTAGATCAGGGGTGTCGAACTCATTTGTGATGAGGGCCAGATCGGTCATAAATGAGACCTTGTTGGGCCGGGCCACGTGTGTCATAAAATGTAATGTCAGGTAGCAGAGATATAAACTTTATAAAGGACACAAACACAAAGGGGTGGTTTTTTTTTACTTAAAATAAAAACATGCTTAAAACATTAGCGCTCTTGCAATATTTTGTTTATTTAACAGTGTCTGCTAACTGACTCCTCTTGCTCTGAATTATTGCATCAAAATGCCTGTGCTGTTGCACTCTGTAAGCTGTGTGTATCTGTAAGCTGCAAACCTACGATGATGCAGCAGCAGCAGAACTGGAAGAACAAGCAGAAGACGGGCAGTTCCACCGCGGGCCTGATAGAAGCCCTCCGGGGGCCTGATCCAGCCCCCGGGCTGCATGTTCAACACCCCTATACTAGATGGATGGAAAGCACTTGAAGGTGGGGCCTCCAGGAAAATAAGCTGGGCTGGGGTGGATAGAGGGTTTATCCCTGCTTACCTTTTGCTTTTGCTCCTGCTTAAACACATGGGACTGCTGCCATTACGTGTCATCTGAGCTCTTCCTCTCTCTTTCTCTTTCCCCCAGGAAGCTTGGCTTTTGTGTTTCCTTTCTGGCACTTTCTTTCATTAACACCCCCCCCGAGATATTAAATAGAATGAGTAGATAATCCCATTAATCAAGAGACATCCTCAGAATAACAGTTCTATCCTCTGCCTTCCAGAATAATAGCTTTACAGTTTCTATCTCTGAATCTTTTTTTTCTTCACTCCAAATAGAACATTTCTGAACAATGGCCTCGAATGCATATTACATCTTTCCTCCTCTGGCCTTCCTCCTCCCCCTTCTAATAATGGGCAAACACCTCTGGCTGCTTTCTGAGCTTGAAAGGTAGAATTCTGGCTTGAAAGTGCGTGTGGAGGTGTGCTGCCATCTTAGTGGTCAAGGGCGGCTTACAAACTCCTTTCCCTTCCCCTCCCCACAACAGACACCCTGTGAGGTGGGTGGGGCTGAGAGAGCTCTGACAGAAACTGCTCTTTTTCAAGAACAGCTCTGACAGAATTCTGGCTTGAATGTGAGTGTGGAGGTGTGCTGCTATCTTAGTGGTCAGAGCGGCTTACAAACTCCTTTCCCTTCCCCTCCCCACAACAGACACCCTGTGAGGTAGGTGGGGCTGAGAGAGCTCTGACAGAAACTGCTCTTTTTCAATAACTGCTCTGACAGAACTATGGCTTGCCCAAGGTCATCCAGCAGGTGCAAGCGGAGGAGTGGGGGATCAAACCCAGTTCTCCCAGATTAGAGTCTGCGTACTTAACCATTACACCAAACTGGCAAGTGAAATGGAAGACACCAGGGTCCCACTTTACTCTGACGGTTTGCATGCCCCCTTTCCCCCTACTCTTCTGTTTCAGAGAAGGGTCTGCAGCTCTGAACTTGGGGCCTGGAAGGAGTTATGATTTTATCACAACTGCAGAACTTCAGCACTACAGAGTGTGTTGTGATGCTTATTCTCTTCATCACTACAAATCCCATTTTTTCCTCCTTTGTGGGGCTCTGTGCAGGCACATACAGGATCTGTCCCTCTGTGCTTTGAACAGGGCTGGTTCTCAGGCCAACTCTTTGGGGTGGCACAGTGAGGAGGGTGTCAGGGGTGACGGGCATCCACTTCAGGGCCTCTGCTGGTGCTGTAAATACCACAGGGAGCTTGGTTAGGTCTCTGCTAGCAGTAGTGCAGTCCCAAGAGAAGAGGGCTATACTATAGCTGGGGGGTAACAAAAAGTACTTTGAACAAACACCAGTTCATCCACTTCCCTCTTGACTGCTGCAGCCGCAGGATGGAGGAACATCTTCTTTCTGTTGTTTTTATTCTGCATTGACCCCAGGGTTGCTAACTTCCAGATGGGGCCTGAAGATCTCCCAGAATTACAACTGATTTCCATAGTACAGAGATCAGGTCCCCTCTAGGAAATGGCCTCAGGTCCAGAGCCCTCTGGAAGAGGATTCTATGGAATTACACCATGCTGAGGTTCCTTTCTAAACCCTGCCTGCCCTAGGCTTCAACCCCAAACCTCCAGGAATTTCCTAACCTAGAGCTGGGAACTCTAAGTGATCCACGGGTCTGTTTCCCCCCCATACACACATACCTTAGTTCATTTGCAGTCTCTTTCTTTTTCCTCTTGAATATTATTTTCTTTCTTTCTTTCTTTCTTTCTTTCTTTCTTTCTTTCTTTCTTTCTTTCTTTCTTTCTTTCTTTCTTTCTTTCTTTCTTTCTTTCTTTCTTCCTTCCTTCCTTCCTTCCTTCCTTCCTTCCTTCCTTCCTTCCTTCCTTCCTTCCTTCCTTCCTTCCTTCCTTCCTTCCTTCCTTCCTTCAACAATAACTGCTCAATTCTACTGCTCACTTCTTCAGATATATGAAGATATCACATATCTGAAGAAGTGAGCAAGTGACTCACAAAAGCTCCTGCCCTCCCACAAATTTTGTTAGCATCCATCATGAACTCAACATCCGTTACCCAGGTATATAGCAAATACTTGTAAAAATTGACATGGATACTGAGCACTAGGTTAACAAGAGATATCTAAAAATTACCACCTCTGCAAAGTGCTGCCTGAACTGTTCCTTAAGTTCTAAGCATAAGGTTTAGTTTCTCGTATTTATCAGAGGTATAATATTGAACAGGGAGGACAATACAGCAGGAAACCGTTTCTCTCATTTCATGCTCACTCGGTTTTCCTTTCCTTGGCTTGCGATTTCCTGTGTTGTAAAAAAAAAAAAAGTCACAAGTGCCGCACAACCTTCTGTCTGCCCCTGGATGACTGTCAAATGCCACAGGGAGCTCTACAGGTCAGGCTCTAACCCCTTGCCCTGTTAGAGAAGATGGCTGGAAGGTGGGCACGTCCTTTCTAGCCAGGTATAGCATTGCTAGTTTCTAAACCTGTAGCTGTCCTTTTCAATATCAGGTTGATCGGCAAGCCGTTATCAGGTGGTATCATTTAACGTCATGCTGTGAAAAGATTGTTATGCATTTCGATATGTTAAACCTCAGTTAAAAGGGACGGGGCATCCCCCTCCCCGCCTGCCTAGTTGGCAACCTTAGCCGGGCAACAGATAATTGGCCAGAATCCACCTGAGCTCACAAGTCAGCTGACCTAAGGTAGCCAATCCGCCTCCTCCAGTGGTCACTGGGAAGGGAATGATCCCGTCTGTCAAGGGATATTTCCGGGTAATTGACTATCGCAAGTAAGGTGGCCACCTCTGAGCTGGGAAATTCCTGGAGAGTTGGGGGCGGAGCCTGGGGAGGGCGGGGTTTGAGAAGATTTGAGGGTGGAGTCTGGGGAGGGTTGGGACCTCAGTGGAGTACAAGGCTGTAGAGTCCACCCTTCCCCTCCCCCAACGCAGCCATTTTCTCCAGGGGAAATCTCTGTAGTCTGGAGACTAGTAGTCATTCCAGGGGATCTCCAGGCCCCACCTGGAGGTTAGCAACCTAGTATCCTCACTGTAATGTCTGTTTCTCCCTCCTTTTTGCTCTGCAACCACTGGAACTCTGCCACTCATGTTGCCTCCCACACTGAATTCCACCCTGCCAGCCACTTCCTCTGCTTCGGGCCACCTGCGGTCCAGCTGGACCTTTTCAGGTACCCAAGAATGCTGGATCTGGGATGCATCATTGCTAGACAGCAAGATACCTAGTCTTCCTTACGGACTCGCAGAACAGGCCCATGCCATTTTGGGTGGGCGTGATTCCATGTATGGCAGCCCTTCAAAAGCAGCAGATGGATATCTGAGTGGGAGCAGGGAAACGGGGCCATCTGCCATTGGCCGTTGGACATGCTTGGCCAGTGTAGGGACGGGTGCACACCAATTCTGGCAGATCAGGAGTACAGCTACACCTGTCTAGTGAAGAGCGAGCAGTCTTGGTTAAGTGGTGGTGTAGTTGAAAGCGGCTGTGAGGAACACTTAGGCTGCTCAGCGTTGGCTGGCCTGGGTATGCTTTCTGTTTTTATCCGGTTAACGGTCAATTTGAATGGTTAATTCAAGTGATTTTATGTTTTCTGGCACTGTTTTGTAAGCCATCTTGAGCTGGTCTCTGAAGAAGTAGCATACAATTTTTTCTAATGAAATATAATTCAACTTCAATTTTACAATGACACTGAATCGGAACTAGGGATGCCAGCCTCCAGGCAGGACCTGGGCAGTGTTCCCTCTTAGCTGTGGGTGTGAGCGGCCGTTCATTAACACAGGAAGCCCTGCTCAGCAGCAGACTGGAGCCACGCAGGTTCTTGCACTGGCCATTGCCCTTTTTAAGAATACAGCAATTATATACTGCTTAGGATGTGAACTGCTCCGCTCGGGGCGGGGGGCGGGGATTAGAAGGATCAGTTCCCCTAGATAAAATGGATGCTTTTGAGGGTGGGCTCTGTGGCATTTCAGCCCTCTGAGGTCCCTGTCCTCCCTAGGATCCATTCTAGGGTTGCCAGCCTCCAGGTTGGGCCTGGGGATCTCCCGCTTTCACAACTGATCTCCAGCTGACAGAGATCAGCTCCCCGGAGAAAATGGCTGCCTTGAAGGGTGGACTCTATGGCATTGTACCATGCTGAGGCCCCTCCCCAAACACCACCCTCTCCTGGATCCACCCCCAAAGTCTCCAGGTAATTCCCAACCCAGAGCTGGCAACCCTACTGCGTCCCACAATCTCCAAGAGTTTCCCAACCGAGATCTGGCAACTCTGCCCCCATCCATTCCCTGCTGTTGGCGGGGGGGACCTGGCGACCCTAAATGAAACTGCCATCTCTTCGATCAGCCCAAGTAGCTTTACTCTTTGACAGTGGCTTGATCTCCAGGAACTGACACATGATAAGCTGGTGAAGAATGTCAATTGTATGGGCGTCAATTAGGAGTGAAATCAACAGGGTTCTGCACCGTTGGCATGTTAGGTTCCCCAATCTTGTATTTATATAATTACCAGCCTGGGCTAGTGTCATCCTTGCATTATGGATAAGAGGCTCCTGTTGATCTCCAGAATGCCTTACTGGTGCTATTGAGGGCCAGTGCCAAACCAGGACCTTGGGAAACCCAGGTTTGACTCCCCCCTCTGCCATGGAAGGTGTGTAACCTTAGGCCAGTCACCCACTCTTTCAGCCTAACCGACCTCACAGGGTTGTTGTGGTGAGGCTAAAATGGAGGACAGGAGAAGGACATAACTGACTTAAAGCTCTCTGTTGGGGAGAAAGGGTGGGGGTACAAATGAAGGAAATAAATACATAAATATTCCTTCTGCCAATATAGCTTTAACAGATTGGGGGTGACAGCCAAAGAGAAGAGGTGGGAGTGGCTGGCATTGTGGTTAGGAACGTGAACTCTACTAATCTGGGAGATCCGGGTTTGATTCCCCGCACTTCTCCACATGTAGCTGCTGGTGTGACCTTGGGTCAGTCACAAGTTCTCTCAGAGCTGTTCTCTCAGGAGCAGTCCTCGAGAGAGAGCTCTCTCAGCCCCACCTACCTCACAGGGTGTCTGTTGTGGGGAGGGGAAGGAGATTGTAAGCCGCTCTGTGTCTCCTTCGGGCAGTGAAGGGCGCGGGGTATAAATCCAATTTATTATTATTATTATTATTATTATTATTATTATTATTATTATTATTATTATTATTATTATTATTATTATTCCTGGATTTTTTCTTTTGGGGGGTATATTGCTGCATCCATTCTTTGCAGACGTTATATGCAACTGCCAAGAACAGCAGAAGGCCTACTTGTGAGTAAGAAGTCCTGAGAAGCAGGTCCACTGGTGTGTAGTGGTCAACCAGCATGGTGTAGTGGTTAAGAGCGGCAGACTTTAATTTGGAGAGCCGGTTTTGCTCTTTCCCCAGTCTTCTTCCATGTGAAGCCTGCTGGGTGACCTTGGGTCAGTCACAGTCCTCTCAGAGCTCTCTCAGCCCCACCTACTTCACAAGGGGCCTGTTGTGGGGAGAGGAAGGGAAGGCAGTTGAAAGCTGCTTTGAGACTCCTGAGGGTTAGGGTTGCCAGCTCTGGGTTGGGAAGGACCTGGAGATTTGGGGGGTGGAGCCTGAGTAGGTCAGGGTTTGGGGAGGGGGGACTTCAGTGGGGGTATAGTGCCATAGAGTCCACCTTCCAAAGCAGCCGTCTTCTCCAGGTGACTCATCTCTGTTGCCTGGGGATCAGGTGTAATCCCAGGAGATCTCCCGCCGCCACCTGGAGGGTATAGAAAAATATATGACACTGTGTATAATAGATGTATGCTTAAGATAGATCTATTTGTGCTCTTTATTTTTCTTTTTATATTTTTTCTATACTATTATATAAATATGACTGTCAAGTATTACCAAACATAGGTTCACCAAAACAATACATCAAAAGTGCAGGTTTGTCCTACGTTCAAACACTCAAACAGCACTGTGTCAGTGTCACAATCACTCGTCCCAGGGGACCCTAGGAATTAACTCATATCGAGTACAATCTTTTTTCAAGGACAGTGACGTACACGCAAGACATAAGGCGCAATAAATTCTCTCTGTGAGCCTAAAACTCTTAAAACAGCAGCATTTGTCTGGGGTCCCATCGGCATCCTCACGGCAAACATAATAACTTATCTAGGAGAACGTGTCTCTCAAGTTCTGTCAGGCTTTCTTCTTCCTTGTCTGTCGCTTGAGAAGAGCCTGTTCCGACTGTCCTGTCTCCTCCAGCTGTTCTCCCCTGAGGGAATGCTGCTCGCTAATGAGAGTGTCCCACAGGCAGGCTGTGGTTCTGGCTTGTTGCTTAAACTCGAGACCTTTCCCAGTCATCAGATGTGCTTGATGAATGACTACAACGGATCTGTCAGGGCTGGGCTCCCTTTCAAGCAGCCACACAGAGTTCTTCTCAGCTAGCGCGTCTGATGATGCCTTGATGTCTGTCCTAGGACGCTCACCCAATTAAAGAACCATCTGCTGATTAATTGATACAACTAGTCGGTTTGAATCAAGCCGTGAGTTATGCGGAAAACATGATGTACTTTGCACGCTTCACAGGCAGCGCAGAAGAGGCATTCCTTGGATGTAGAAGAAGGATGAATGATTCTTTCTACTAGCCATTGTTCTTAAACACTCCCTGCCAAAGGTAGGGATGCCAACCTCCAGGGAGGGCCAGGAGATCTCCCAGAATTATAGTTGATCTCCAGAGTGCAGAGATCAGTTTCCATGGAAGATACACCAGCTTCAGAGGGCAGACTCTATGGCATACCATAGAATATGCAGAAATAGAAGCCCTAGAGTGCCATCTACCTACCTACCTTGCTAAGTTGCCGCCATTCCTAGCACAGTTCCAAAATCTCCCAGAATTTTCCCGTACCAGAGTCAGCAACCTTAGTTAAAGTTCATTTTTTAAATAATCTGCCCCAAGTGATCAAGGACACCATCTTCATTGACTGAAAAGTACTTCGTTCAGTCTTTTGGAACGTGGTAGGGTGCATCATGAGGAAGTGACATCACTCTTTCAAGAGGGATATCCTCTCTCTGCATCCACGCAGAGCACCCGTCAGTGACCACGCCCAGGCTTCCATGCAAGTGGCAGCAGTTTTTGCCGAGACGTATCCGGGGGGGGGGGCGAGCTGGTGTGAATGCACCCTTTTGCCTCCTTGTCGTGCTGAGTTTTGGATTTAAAATCTGCCATTCTCGCTGGCCGCTTAATTGCCAATGCCACTTTCCCATATGACTTAAAATGTCACTTAGGCTCCTCAGCGTTCCAGTTCCACCCGTCTTCCCTAATGGCCGATGCACTTAACGAGCCGATGCACTTTTCTCGCAATCAGGTGCCATCTCTGCACAACGGCTCTGATGCAGCAATGCGTGACCAATTTGAAAATGATCTGAAGTATTGTAATAGCTTCCCCCAACCCCTTTCCCACGCGGGGAAAGAAATTAACTAATACACTTCACCGCTGCAGTTGGGGAGAGCTAGGAATCAATTCCCGTCATAATCCGGCCACTAATAGCTTCAGCCGGCTCTTTGCAAATGTCTCCATTTGTTTTGTTTTCCAAAAGTCGGCCGGGCAGGAGTTTGGAATAGGTGATGTGGAGAATTGTCCCGCAGAATGTCTCCTTGAAACTAATTGGAGCTGTGCAAGTAGGTAATGCCAACCTCCTGCTTGGGCCTGGAAATCTCCCCATATGAGTCCCACAGAATATTGTGTTCTGCATACTGGCCCTAAGGATGTCCGACTTGCCTCGACGGGGACCAGGGCCTTTTCGGCTCTGGCCCCCACCTGGTGGAATGAGATCCCTTATGAGATCAGGGCCCTGCAGGACCTATTACAGTTCCGCAGGGCCTGTAAGACAAAGCTCTTCCTCCAGGCCTTCAGTTTAGGCAGCGGGCATCCATCTGATATGGCCTCCCCCCCCAGTGACAGCAGATCCTGTATTGCCAGCATTAACATCATCTGTCAAAGCATATTGTTTTGTGTAATTTTAATTTGTTGTTTGATTTTAACTGATGTATATATTTGTCAAAGGCTTTCACGGTCAGAGTTCATTAGTAGTTGTAGATTTTCTCGATTGTATGGCTGTGGTCTTGGCATTGTAGGACCTGATGTTTCACCAGTAGCTATGACTGGCATCCTCAGAGGTATAACACAGAAAGATGGAGTACTCTCTGTGTCATGCTGAGAAGAAAAATGGTAGGCAGGTAATTTATATCTACTCCAGAAGGTGGGGTAGGGCTGAGTCATTATCTTGTAGGAGTCCTCCAGGCTATTAACATGCTAATAGAGGAGTTTTCCTGAGGAAAGGCTGGACACTGAAAGGCTGGACAACACATCCAATTACCATGTCAGATCACACAGGGAAGCCATTGAAATTCATAAACAAAAACACAATTTCAACAAGAAAGAAGAGAGTTTAAAAATAAATAGGGCATGGTTTCCTGTCCTGAAAACCACAAAAGGCTCTACATCTAACAGTAGCACTACAGATAAGATTAGAATTTCAACAGCCAATCCACATACAAAAGAACCTCCTCAGAAAACAGGAAACCTCCTCAGGAAACAATCCATATACAAAAGAACCTCCTTGGGAAAGCTGCCCTCAGCTCCCTGCCCTCCTCTAAGTGACAGCCATTCAAATACTTCAAGAGGGCAATCATATCCCCCCTCAACCTCCTCTTCTCCAGACTGAACATTCCCAAATCCCTCAGCCTTTCCTCACAGAGCTTGGTCTCCGGACCCCCAGTCGTCCTCTTTGGTCTCCTCTGCAACCACTCCATTCTGTCCACAGCCTTTTTGAAATGAGGCCTCCAGAACCCCCAAAGATTATTGTGCAACACGGCACTTGTTTGCATGTCTCTTCTGCACCAGTGTTTCTTCCCGCACTTCAGATCATTCAGGTTTAAAAATGGCCTATGGTATGAATAAGTGTGTCAAAGTGGAACCCAGTGTGGAATGAAATGGTAGGTGTGAAAGGACCGTAAGGATCAGTTGAGTCAGAGATGCAAATCTGTCCCTCTGTGGCCGTGTGGATATATCCCAGCAGAAGGGGGCTGCCTCTCCGTTGCATGGAGAACTGGCAGAGGCCAGGATTTGCACAGGGAAATGTGGTTTGCACAGGGAAATGTCGCCTGTGTTTGAAGGAAAGCACAAGCCTGGCAGAAAAGGAGAGAGAAGTAGATGCAATCGTATTGCCACCTTTTCCAAAGCCAGTGGCTCCAAGCCAGGCTCAAAGGGGATCCTGTTTTCTCAGCGGGGGGACCTGCAGTTAAAAGCCGAGATTATCACTGCTTCTATAGAGACCTCATGCTCGTGTCCTGACTGTTCCCTGCTGAGTTCTGCCTGTGTTAATTTTTAATGCCTGCTGCCAAGGGGTAGTATGGAGACAACTCCATCATCATTCAGCCTTGCCCGCAGCTTGCGGTAATTGCACTTGCAGGATTCACATTTGGGGGAGGAACAGAATAAAGCACGGGATATGTAAGCCTCTGGAGGAAAATCGGTAGGACGGTTTGTGACCCCCTCCCCCCCAAATAATGCCAAATGTGGAACCAAAATATTTTCTTCTGCTTGACTAGTTTCTTGGCTGAAAGACAGGGCGTCCTGTAAAACCTGTCTTGATCCGTTACGGAGCTAGAACCTGGAAACTACAGTGGGTTGCCAACCTCCAGGTGGCACCTGGAAATTATCTCTGGGCAACAGAGATCAGTTCCCCTGGAGAAAATGGCTACTTTGGATGGTGGGCTCTTGTGTGGCACTATACCCTGCTGAGCTCCCTTCCCACCCCAAAACCCACCCTCTCCAGGCTCCACCCCCTAAAATCTCCAGGTATTTCCCAACCCAGAGCTGGTACCTGTAGTAGGTTCAGATCTGGATTAAAAGCTGTCCATCCAAAGAGCAACAGAACAAAGTTTGAGTCCAGTGGCAACTTTAAGACCAACAAAGTTTAATTCTGGTTATAAGCTTGCGTGCGCACGCACACTTCATTAGGTACCAAGTGATGAAACATGCAAGCCCACGAAAGCTTCTACCCAGAATTAAACTTTGTTGGTCTTAAAGGCGCCAGTGGACTCAAACTTCGTTCTGTTGCTTCAGACCAACACGGCTACCCCACCTGGATCTCCCAAAGAACAGTCATTAATACCGAGTCACAAATGGGCACTTCTAAAATGTGTCTGAAAATCTGAATTAATGGATCATTATCAAGGAGGAATAATTAGAGATGTTCTATAGAGGGTCTGGCGTGGACTCTTAAATGGCTTGCAGCACAGTCCTGAGGTGGAATTGCACCCTTCTGAACAAATGGATGTAGAGGGCTGTGACTCAAGTGGTTAAGACGCTGAACTGGAGACCGGAAGGTCTGTAGATCAGCAGTTCGAGACCCGAGTGCCACATGACGGAGTGAGTTCCCATCTCTGGCCCCAGCTCCTGCCAACCTAGCAGTTCAAAAGCAAGAAATTGCAAGTAGATAAATAGGTACCGCTTTGGTGGGAAGGTAACAGCGTTCTGTGTGCCTCGGTGTCTAGTCATGCCGGCCACATGACCACGGAAGTGTCTTCGGACAGCGCTGGCTCTTCAGCTTGGAAACAGAGATGAGCACTGCATCCCTAGAGTCAGATTCAACTGGCTTTCGAGCAAGGGAAACCTTTACCTTTACCTAACTCACTGCTTAGGTCGACGTTGTTAGACAGGCAATGAAAATGTATGGTGGCATACGGCTGAAGTTATGTACCCAGAGCCGGGTCTCAAAGGTACTGCTAACCTGCTGCTGCTCTTGTCTGATCACATGATTTTGGCTTTGGATTCCCTCTTGCAGAGAACATATTAACATCGACATTAATATCAATATTGCACCAACCTGAATAGCCTGTGCTCTGCCGATATGACCCAGACCATGTTGCCAGCTGACTTGTCGTGTGCCTGCCATCATTATATTGCGCTAGCACTTTATGTTTTTAGACCTATTTTATTGCAATTTCATTTAATCCATTGTTTTATCCTGCTCTAATACTATGTAAGCCGCCCTGAGCCTGCTCCAGCGGAGGGGATGGGATATAAATTAAATAAATAATAATATCTTCCCACAGCAGTTTCTCTCTGTTCAGCAACCAGGTGAATATTTTGGTCACTGTCAAAGAGCCGACATGGTGTGGTGTGGTTAAAGTGCTGGATTAGGGTCTAGATGGCCCAGGTTTGAATCCCCACTCTAACTGGGTAACCTTAGGCCAATCACACGCTCTCAGCCTCATCTACCCCACAGGGTGGTTGTGAGGATGAAATGGAGGAGGGGAGACTGACGTCAGCCCCTTTGGGTCTTCCTAGTCTTTGCTTTTTTTCCATAAGAGTTAGAGAAATGCTCTGTTTTTAACCTGTACTTAGTGTCCATAGCACACTCCAGGGCTGGGTTGAAATCCCAGGGGTTAGACAGGATCTGACTCGGATGGCCCAGGTGTTGTGTCCGCGGACCGCCTCCGGGCATCAGCAACAGAGCCTGAGCTTGAGTCCCAGAAAACAATAGGACTAGGCTCCTGACTCTGACTTGGGGAAACCAATGGGAACGACGGCGGGGAATTCAAACCCGCCAATGGGACCAAGGGGTGTCTCCCTACGCTTGTATATAGTTGGCCACCTGGCCGGTAAAAGGTGTTCTTTGTTGTGTAATAGCAAGCCATGCAGACCACTGCGTCTGTGTCTGTGGCTTCCTTATGCATCCAACCCACTACACAATACCAGGCTAGCCCAATCTCATAAAATCTCAGAAGCTAAGCAGGGTCGGCCCTGGTTAGTACTTGGATAGGAGACCAGCGAGGAATTCCAAGGGTTGCAATGGAGAGGCAGCCAATGGCAAAACCACCTCTGTTAGTCCCTTACCTCAAAACCCCTACGGCATTGCCCTAAGTCAGCCGCGACTTGATGGCACTTTAGACACACAGAGAGGCTGGAGTGACTACTGCAGAGAATTCTGATGTTAGCTGCTCCGAATCTCTTGCAATTTAGCATGCCAACACTGCAAATGTTGGGAAATGGTTGTACGCAGAATAGCCCGAAGCAATCGTACTTTTAATGCATTTTGGATGGGAATGAAAAAGACATCTTCTTCTTAAGTTCAGACGAGTCTACTCCCAAGATCTTTCTGGACTTTTGTAAGAGAAGGTCTCGGGCAAAGGTCTTTCACATCACCAACGACCTGATCCTTTTAAATGGGGATGGCAGGGATCGAACTCTGGACCTGCTGCATGCCAAGCAGATGGTTTGCCACTGAACAGTGGTCACATGTAAAAGGTAGCATGTTTTTGAGCCATTTTTGAACTTTCATATGAAGAATTCAGTATTTTTAGGAGTTGTGATTCTGTCCTTCCCATCATCCTTGCAAAGTAGCTTTTTGAAATTAATTTCCTTGAGATTTGGCAAATAGAACATCATGATTCATGAGCGCAGTAGTAAAATCTGCGTTCTGAGAACTTTCTCCTCCCTGTTACCTATCTGCTGCAGATTATTCGTCAGCAGCTATTTCCCTAGTCTACAACATAGTGTTCATCGATGAAATTTCTGTAACGATGTTTGTAGAAAGCCTTTCTTAGGGTTGCATTCCATGTTTGTGAACTATATAGCGGCATTCTTCATACATATGGATTTATTTATTTGTAAATTAAAACATGTACACCCTGCCTTTCCTTTCTGGCTCTAGGTGTCTTACAAGTAATCATTAAAACATTACAAATGGCCCTGACCTGTGTGGCCCCGGCAAGCCTGATCTCGTCAGATCTGGGAAGCTAAGCAAGGCCAACACTGCCAAGTACTTGGAAGGGAGACCTCCAAGGAATACCAGGGCCAGGACGCAGAGGCAGGCTATCAAGCCACCTCTCTGAAATGTCCAAACCCCAAGAGGGGTCGCCAGAAGTCACCATGACTTCCAGGCATGCAAGCCAAACACACACACACAACATTACAAATGAAAGCCAAATAATTTAAAAAAGCCAAATAACTTCTTGCCCAAAAGAAGAAGAGATTGGATATATACCCTACCCTTCACTCAGATTCTCAGAGCAGCTTACAATCTCCTTTCCCTTCCCCTCCCCACGACAGACACCGTGTGAGGTAGGTGGGGCTTGGCCAAGGTTGCCCAAACTATGGCTTGCCCAAGGTCATCCAGCAGCTGCAAGTGGAGGAGAGGGGAATCAAACTCAGTTCTCCCAGATTAGAGTCCGTGCACTTAATCACTACACCTGCTGTTCGTACCCCCTTAAAAGCACTGGCAAACAGGCTTTGCAGGATGTCCTGAAGGCTTCCAGTGAGGGAGCTCCCCTCATCTCTTCAGGGAGCCCATTCCATGGCGTGGGAGGCATGGTGGAGAAGGCCCCGGGCTCTGGTGGATGCTGGGCAGACCACCCTAAATAGGGGGAACATCCAGCAGGTGGCAGCCTGCGCACCATAGCTGGCGTGTGGGAACACATGGGAGGAGACGGTCCTTCTCAGCCAACGAAAGGCTTTAAAGGGAATCACCACCACCTGAATTGGATTTGGAAACAAAAAGGCAGCCAACGTAGCTATTTCAAAATGGGCAAGGTATGTGGACTGTAGGCTGGTTCACCCCTGGTAATAACCGTGCTGCTGCATTCTGGGCCAGCTGGCGTTTCTGGCTTGTCTGCAGGGGCAGCCCAACATGGAGTGCCTGACAGTAGTCCAGCCATGAGCCTACGAACGCATGGAGCAGTGGGGTCAAGTCGGCTGACTCTGAGAATCCGATGCGCCTCTTGGGAGGCACTCTTGGCCACTGCGCCAGCATGCTTTTCAAACAGCCAGTCTAGGTCCATGAACACCTCCAAGCTCTCTACAAAAGCGAATCCGTCCAGGACGAGTGGATCCAGGCCACTTGCAGAACGCCAGCCTTCCCAACACAAAAATCTCGACACAACTTCCAGCTCCCCTTCCCCCCTATTTGGGTATAGTATTGTTGTTTGGTAACCATTAGGGATGAGTGGATTGCTGTAACTCCATGCCAGTTAAGATTCTGACTGTCTTTAATCCAGGGGTTTCACTTCAACAATCTTCTATTGCATTTTGCAGAATTTGGGAGAGCAGAGTTGAAGAGAAAATGGGCTTCTCTGTTTCCTTGAGGTTTGTGGAAACTACCGGTGGGGATGGGGGTGGGGAAATGTTCATTCCATGGTTGTGCACTTCCAGCCTCTGTGTGAACCAGGCATCTGGGGGGAAGTCACTTAAAATGACTACAATATAATAGAGGCCTACTCAAAACTATACCTTTGTCTGTGGAGAAAATTAAAGGGGGGGAATCAGTATTCGAAGGCCATTTGTGAAAGGGTTTTTTGTTTGTTTGTGTCTGTATTTCCGAAGTGGGTAGGAGTGGTCTTCTGTACCACAGAAACAAAAAGAAAGAAAGCCCTTCAGAATCAGTTCATTGCATGTTGAAGGACATTTTCTTGGTGACTCATAAAAGGCTAGGGCGTAAGGAGGTTTCAATGATTTTTGTTTCATTTCCGTGGTGTAGGAAAGTGCAATTACGTTCCTCAGTACCTATAGAAACAAACAAACAAACAAAAAATAGAAACCCTTTCAGATCAGCCCTTTGCATGCTAATTTCCCCCCGATTTGGGGGGGGGGACCATGGGAAACTGGTAATTTTGAAGGGTTTTCTTTTTCTTGCCCTCTTTGTTTCTCGTGTGGTCCTCCTAGAATCCCCGGATCTTGAGGTTGCATATTCATAGGACTTCATACAAGGCTTGCCAACTCCCAGTTGGGAAATTGCTGGAGATTTTGGGTCTGGAACGTGGGGAAAGCAGAGTTTGGGGGGGGGTGCTCAGCAGGCTGTAATTCCCTAGAGTCCACCCTCCAAAGCAGGCATTTTCTCCAGCGGAACTGATCTGTCATCTAGTGATTACTTGTAATTCCAGGAGATATCTAGGTCCTACCGGGAGACTGGCAACTTCAGACAAATATTTCCCCAGAATTCACAATTTACAACAGGGGCACCAGAGAAGAAATTTAAACCACTGTGAAGTGTGGAGTTATTGCGGAATGTTCATCAGATCTCCTCCTTAGGTTAGGTTCTGCACGGAAGTGGTCAGTGGGGGGGAGACCCAAGTGCCATGGCAAAATCCACCTGGGGGGGCTTCTGTAATCTTCTCTAGTAGTACTTCAGAAGCACATTTAACAGCCATGCATTTGGGCAGGGGTCTTTTTGTAGAAAAACAGCTGCAGGAGCTCATTAGCATATGGTATGCTAATGAGCTATTAGGCTATTAGCATATGCCACGCCCCCTGACATCACCGGAAGTGATGTCAGAAGGGGAAGCAAAAGGGAGGGAGGCATCTTCAAAAGCCTCCCCTTCCCTTCCCCAGCTGGTCTGGGTGGGGGAGCTAAGAGAGAAGGGGTTTAAAGTTTAAACTCCTTCTCATGAGAGTTGGGCCACAGAAGGAGGAAAGAGGGAAGGAAAGAGAGAGAGTAGAGAGAAGGAAAGAAGGAAGGAAAGAGGGAAAGAAAGAGAGGGAAGAAGGAGGGAAACAGGGAAAGGAGGAAAGAAGAAGAAGAGAAGAAGGTGGGAAAGAAAGAAAGAAAGAGAGAAAGAGAAAGAAAGGAGGGAAAGAGAGGAAAAAGAGAGATGGAAAGGAGGGAATGAAAGAAATTTGGCGGCAATTTGGCCCCATTATATTCTATGGGCCATTGAAGTCAATGGTGAAAACATAGGGTATATTCTGGGAGCTGAAGGGAGGGGTTTGAGGAGAGGCTCCAAACTCACAGAATAGCTGATGGAGCCTCTCCCCAAGATACCCACCAAGTTTCAAGAACATTGGACCAGGGGGTCCAATTCTATGGGCTCCTGAACAGGTTGCCCCTATTCCTCCATTGTTCTCCATGGTGAGAAAAAAAGTTACTTTTTTCCCACCATAGAGAACAATGGAGGGAATAGGGGCAACCTGTTTAGGGGCCCATAGAATTGGACCCCCTGATCCAATGTTCTTGAAACTTGGTGGGTATCTTGGGGAGAGGCTCCATCAGCTATTCTGTGAGTTTGGAGCCTCTCCTCAAACCCTCCCCTCCAGCCCCCAGAATATACCCTATGTTTTCACCATTGACTTCAATGGCCCATAGGATATAATGGAGCTGAAATTGACATTCGGCTGCCTGAAAGACTCCCCCGGACGCCGGCTGGGGGCGGGGCTTGGCTCCTGAGCTCCCGGAGCTGTGCTCCGGTGCGCTCCCCCCCAAAAAGACCCCTGCATTTGGGCAACTGACGCCAAGTAGGGTTGCTAACTCCTGATTTGGAAATTCCTGGAGATTTTTGGGGTGGAGCCCAAGGAGGGCAGGGCTTGGGGGAGATGAAGGGCCTCAGCCGGGTATAACGCCATAGAGTCCGTTCTCCAAAGTAGCCATTGTCTCCAGCAGAACAGATCTCTGTAGTCTGGAGATCATCAGAATTTGGGGTGACCTACAGGCCTCACCGGAAGGCTGGCATGCCTAGATGCGACTATTAAGTGTCGTCTTTTCCTTCGGGGAGTTTTAAACTGTTGTTTTTGTGAGTAGCTCCTTTAGGGTTTTTTGTATGCAAATATTATAGATTGAAGGTTCTTGTCTCATTGGTACTGTTAGTGTTACCAGGTATGAACTAAACTTGATTGGGTAAGTGATCTTTTCTAAAATGGGTTACCTGTCCATCTTGTTCTTAGGGCTGGGCTCTTTTTCTAATTCCTAGGGGTTGCATCAAGTTTTCATCTTGGATATGTTGCCCTTGATGTGGCAAGTCTGAATCTCCTTTGTTCAGCCTGTGGTTCCACTCTCCCTGCACCTGACTACAGTTCAGTCTAGTGCGTTGTTCTAGAGTGGCTTTTATCACATCAAGGTATCGTTGTCAGTTATGCCAGTCTGCAGCAGCAGATTATACACAGCACTGATTGGCTGGTACCTGTGTAATCCCTAATCCACTTTCTTACAATCATCAGGACACTTTAAAGTAGAGGTGTTGAACTCATTTGTTATGAGGGCCAGATCTGACATAAATGTCACTTTGTCCAGCCGGGCATATGTGCCATAAAATATAATGCCAGGAACGAGCAATATAAACTCTATAAAGGACACAAGCAAATCCAATTAACAATATTCTTTTTTTCTTAAAATACAAACATGCTTTAAGCATTAACACTCTCACAGTATTTCCTTAAAGTATCTCCCTGATGCCTCCCACTTCCACCGCCCATTACTCATTAGCACTGGAACAGTACACAGGAACATAATGCGCAGCCTCTGCCATTTGGCAATAGAGGTAATAACTAATTGCTCATGGACTGGATAAGAGCCCCCAGGCCTTATGTTTGACACCCCTGCTTTCAAGTGTCAACTTACCCTTTGATATACTTCAGGAGTTGAAGAGGTCCCCAAATATTCATCTCAGACATCTGTGCTGACGAGAACATGTTTTGCATTTGTATAGCCTGGAACTTTGGTCATTCAGCTGAATTGGCTAGAATCCACAACTGACCACAAAGACTGAAGGGTTTCTTCGAAATTAGCAATATTTTCTTCTGCAATAAGCAATTAGAAGCATTCTTGTAATTACTCTGCTAATTTCTCTTGGGTCCAAACATACTCTTGTCCGATCTTTGCCAATATTCACAATTCCTGTCACAGTGGCCCTTTCTGTAAATTGTTCCCCCTTAACTATTCTTGTATAGCCCTTTTGGAGCTGCTCCCACTTCTCCACTGTTTTGGGATCTACCTGGTAACTCCTGAATAAATCCAGGATTTTGGGGGGGGATTTCCCCCCCAGTTTTCCCTAGAAAAGCCAGATACATTTGCGATCCTGAAATCTGACTGCAAAACACTGGTAAGATAGATGCACTTCAGTGCAAGGTAGGTGCATTTCAGTGCAGAATTCCAGCTCAGTGCTGACATGATTTTGTTCCGCACAGGGATGTGCATTCAGGTCTACCTGAGCCAAAAATCTACCTGAAAAATACAGAAATGCAGCCACCTTGTATTGTCATAGGGTTGCCAGCTCTGTGTTGTGAAATTCATGGTGATTTTGGGGGAGGGGGACCTAGGGAAAGTAGAGTCTGGGGAGAAGAGGGACCTCAATGGCATATAACACCATAGGGTTCAATCTTCTAAAGCAACCTGTCATATTCAGGGCTAAGTCTGGCATGTTGCTCTACCTGGGGTTTCCGGGACATACAAATACAATAGCAACAAGTAAAGAAATACACAGGAGCAAGGTTTACAAACAGTCTGGAGTCAGATATCCAAAGGTCCAGTCCAAGGGTCAGGGGAGGAGGATCCAAGAGTCCAGTTCCAAGTCTTGGGAGCAGGTCTTGGTCCCAGGTTTCAGGAGCAAGCACAGATTAGACAAGGTACAAGACAGCAGGGTCAGGTATAACTCTGTTTGCTAAACAGGTCAGAGCACAGAAGGGTGGCAAACAAGGCTGCTTCCCCACCAAGCCTTGCTCACTGTGTTCCTTTTATCTGCGCCTTTTGCTGACTCATCCCCCAAGGGCCATATGTCGCTCCCAACAGTCATGTTCACCTTCATACCGGCGCAGATCTTTTACTGTTTCCCTATCAGCCTGTCAGTCCTGGACCTGCAAGGACTTATCTCCAGGAACTAATGCTAATCGTTGCTAAGCAGCCATGCGGGCACTCCTTCGTCTCTCTTGAGCCACCAAGCACTCTCTTTCTCCTGTACACTCTACTGGCGCAGGAGAGGCTGAGGGTGGGGAAGTCAGCCTCCATGGTGTCTCTTTCCTGGAAGACTGAGGCAGCCGGCTGTGACTGGGAAGCGTTCTCACTTCCCAATGCTTCCCCCATTGGGTCTGCTGCTGGATCCCGCAGCTCAGGTGGCAATTCCCTCGGTGTGGGGCCTGATTCTTCAGATTCCTCCTCATCCAAGGAGGTGGCAGTTGGCTGGCCCACGACACAGCCATTTTCTCCAGGGAACTGGTCTCTGTCTTCTGGAGATCAGTTGTAGTTCTGAGAGATCTCCAGGCTCCACCTGGAGGTTGGCAAGTCTAGTTTATTATCAGTGGACAATAGGTCAGTGTTCTTGGGGAATCAATCCTGTTTGGCCATCAGCCCAAGCCAAACTGCGGGCCAGAGATCTCCAACAAATCAATAGTTTGTAGTTTCCAGGGTTAAAAAAAGTAACTCAGTGGCTATTTGCTGTTTGCAGCATCTGTCTTTGTGTATCTGCAGGAAACGAAGTGATTGCTGTGGACTGGAAAGGGCTTCGAGATGTGGACCAGATCAATATGGACAGCACCAGCTCGCTACATGGCAGCAGCATTCACCGGCCCTCCACAGAGGTGAGCGCCCGTCCCGTGGCCACAGGGAAGAGAAGCCTGTAATTGGTCAAGACTTCAGTCGCTGAAGCTATGTAGGCCTACAACACCTATCTTTAGCATCAGTGATTTCTGAGTCCCAAATGGCTTATTCATTTATATGGGGCATAGCAACAAGTTCTGCTGGAACCCCTGTTTGGGTCCCAGCAAATCACTTGGAAGTCCAGGCACTCAAAAAGATAAAAACGTGGTCCTAATGAGACTACGGGTGTTCAGATGGAGCTGCGTAGGAGGGATGGAGGTGGGCAGTTCACAATCCAAACAATTCATCCAAGAGTTTAGTCGGTCATCAGCAGTGCTAAGTCCGCATTTCCTTGTCGTAACGTCTGTCTAAACTACTCGTCTTCGAGCTTTTGCACATGGGGGCCCTCGTTCTGTTTTCTGAGCTGTCGATCCGAAAGCAGAATTGCATCAAGCACTGAGCTTCCGCACATCTTCCCTCTCTCGACAGTTTTTCAGCTGCCACGCCGGCTTACCTTCTTATAGGCATGCCTCAATTTGATTGGGTTTTCTGAGAGAAGGTGCTGTCATTACCAGCAGTGCAACAGACCCCCCTCCAGTGTTCCCTCTAAGCTGAGTTAGGAAGCTAGCTCACAGTTTTTTAGCCTCCAGCTCACACATTTTTGTCTTAGCTCAGGAAGAATGGCTCCAGAGCAAACTCATTTACGGAGTACCCAAAACGTTTGCCTACATCTTTAATGCCAGTAGCTCACAAAGTACAATTTTTGCTCACAAGACTCCACAGCTCCCCTCCGTCTTTTTTTCCTTTTTAATGTACATGTGCTATATCGCTCTTAACCTACAGCTAGGAGAGAGGCGAGGCATGTGAATGCGTGAGAACTGCCATACGGAGAAATGCTCTCCAGTCTAAGATTCACCCCCAATAGCTGGATGTTTGGAGCTGCAAATTGGGAGCGGGGGGGGGTAGTTTTCCTGGCCACAAAAGGCAGACAAACAAAGAGGCAGTTGGTCGTCCCCCCCAATCTAGTCAATCACTTCCAGGCAGCAGGTATTTAATATTCAGTCATGTAAACATCTCTAGCAGACTAAGGACCAGGCAGCAGTCCAGCAGGGCTGCCCTGGGACAGTCCCCATCAAGAGCTAAAGGAACACCTCCCCAAACCCATAAAATATCAATTTCCCAAGAAAACTAAACATAAGGGAGGAGCTCTTGATTTCAAGAAACAGGCACATCTGTTTTGTAATGTATTGCTATTAGGGAGGGGTTTTTAATTAATCAAAAACTTTCCTGTGCAAGGAAACAAAATCCTTCTTTCCGTGGAAGGAAAGGGGAGGGGTAGAGCAAATCAAGAGAGCCAGGCACAAAAGGCAAAGAGTGAAGGCTGAGTGGCCAGGAAGACCAAAGAGCTCACCTGTTAGGGTAGCCAGCTCTGAGTTGGGAAAAACCTGGAGATTTGGGGGGTGAAACCTGAGGAGTGGGCGTGGGTTTGGGTGGGGAGAGATTTCAGTGGGATATAATGCCATCAAGTTCATAGAATCATAGACTCATAGAATCATAGAGTCGGAAGGGGCCATACAGACCATCTAGTCCAGCCCCGTGCCCAATGCAGGACCAGCCTAAAGCATCTCTGACAAATACTCATCCGACTTCTTCTTGAAAGCTGCCAGTGAAGGGGGAGATAACCACCTCCCTAGGCAGCTGATTCCACCTTTGAACCACTTTGACTGTGAAAAAGAGAGCAATCATGTCCCCTTTCAGTCTCCTCTTCTCCAAACTAAACATTTCCAGGGCCTTTAGCCTTTTCTTGTAGGGCTCAGCCTCTAGACCCCTGATCCTCCTCGTTGCTCTCTTCTGCACCCTCTCAATTTTGTCCACATGCTTTTTGAAGTGAGGCCTCCAGAACTGCACACAGTACTCAAGGTGCGGCTTGACCAAGGCAGTATACAGAGGGGCTATGACCTCCTGCAATTTCGATGCTATGGCCCTTTTAATGCAACCCAAGGCTGAATTTGCCTTTTTTGCCAACGCATCACACTGACTGCTCATATTTAGTTGACAGTCCACCCTTACCCCGAGATCTCTTTCGCATACACTACTCCCCAGAAACATTTTCCCCATCCATTATTTGTGCTTGACATTTTTGTGGCCCAGATGTAATACCGTGCATTTATCTTCATTGAATTGAATCCTGTTCGCAACTGCCCACTTCTCCAGAATATTCAGGTCTTGTTGAATTTTAGCTCTTATCTTCTTGGGTGTTTGCTACTCCTCCCAATTTGGTATCATCAGCAGATTTAATGAGTAGCCCTTCTACCCCTTCATCCAGATCATTGATAAAAATATTGAAAAGTACCGGGCCCAAAACCAAGCTCTGCGGCACCCCACTGGACACCTCCCTCCAATCTGATGAAACGCCATTGACCACCGCTCTTTGGGTGCGGTCCCCTAACCAGTTCCCTATCCACCAAACTGTCCTACAGTCCAGTCTACAGTCTTCCAGTTTGCCCGTCAGAATGCCATGGGGAACCTTATCAAAAAGCTTTACTGAAATCCAGATAAATCACATCAACAGAGTTCCCACGATCCACTAAGCTCATCACATGATCAAAGAAGGAAACCTTCCAAAGCAGCCATTTTGTCCAGGTGAAGTGGAGATCAGTCGTAATCAATGTTCCCCCTAAGCTGTGGAGTCCTGTGAGCAAAAATTCTACTTGATGAGCTCCTGGCATTAAGGTTGTGAGCGAGCTGTCTGCCTACTGCATAAATTAGTTTGCACTGGAGCCATCCTTCCTGAGCTAAGACAAAAAATGGGTGAGCTAGAGGCTAAAAAACTCTGAGCTGGCTCACACTAACTCAGCTTAGAGGGAACACTAGTCGAACTCAGGGACCTCCAGCCACCCTTGGGGTGGCAACCCTGCTCCTGTCATCTGAATGTGCAAAGAACCAAATGGCCACAGCCAGAAGCAGCAAATGGGGGGGGGCTAGGGATGCCAGCCTCCAGGCGGGACCTGAAGAGCCCCTGGAATTACAGCTCATCTCCAGAATATAGAGATCAGTTCCCCTGGAGAAAATGGGTGCTTTGGAGGGTGGACTCTGTGGCATGGTACCCCACCGAGGTCACTGTGTCCTCCCTAGGCTTCATCCCCAAATCTCCAAGAGATCCCCAACCCAGATCTGACAACCCTACCCACCATCCACCACTGGTGGCCAGGAGTACCTGACCACACTTTGGTGGGGGGCAGAGAAAGGAAAAAGTACCCATTGCTGCTAGCATGTGGGAATAGCAGTGATTACTCCTATGCCTTCTTTTAGCAATATAAAGCAATTTAAAATAAATAATACTTGCAAATGTGCTGATGCCAGGGTTAAAAATTCCTTATTATTGAAGCGGGGAAAGAGACTACAGGGCGGGGTTGTCCCCACAGTCGCAGTCCGGGCAGCAGAATGTGGGTGAGACCAACAAACGCACTAGAAACCTATGTGAACAAATATGATTCCGATTCAGTTGCTAGAAAAAGACTGGAGAGAAAGTGGTCCCCAAAGAAACAGGAAGCAGGGAAAAGGTGAGGCAAAAATGAATGTCTCAGGAGAATGCAATTTGGGGCTGGAGCCGATGCAAGAGCGCTGTGCCAAAACGCCCTCCGTCTGGTGCCTGTCTAAACTACTCATGTTCTTTATAGCATCATCTTACATTAGTGCAGCTGCACAGAGAAGTCTCTCTTTCTTTTTTCTTCCATACAATCACAGCCAAGTCCTGGTCATTTGATTACCAGGCAGTGATTTCTATACAGCTTTAATTTTGTTATCTGGCAGCTTCTATGCCTTCTGTAATTTTAGGTGAGTTATCTATCTAATAAGGTAAATGCGCTCTAATGAGACCTTTGATTTTCCAAAGAGCAAGGCTATTTTTATTCGGACCTACTGTGTTATTTTGGGGAAGATCCTACAGTTTTGCGCATTGCAGAATGCAAGCCGCTCACTTTTGAGGGACGCCAGGTGGTGACAGCTGGATAGCGCATAAGGCAGCATGTTACACTGGTTAAAGCAAAAGCCCCTTGGGTTCCAGCTTCTTGCACCTGTGAGTTTGCCAGTGGCACTTTATTGGCCACAACTGGAGACTGACTGCTAGAGTAATTAGACCTTTGGTCTGAAGCAATGTAGACTGACTAGATCAGCGGTTCTCAACCTGTGGGTTGCGACCCCTTTGGCGGTCGAACGACCCTTTCACAGGGGCCGCCTAAGACCATCAGAAAACACATATTACATATTGTATTATTAGGAATTACATATTGTTTTTGTGATTAATCACTCTGCTTTAATTATGTTTAATTCGTAACAATGAAAATACATCCTGCATATCAGATATTTATATTATGATTCATAACAGAAGCAAAATTACAGTTATGAAGTAGCAACGAAAATAATTTTATGGTTGGGGTCACCACAACATGAGGAACTGTATTAAAGGGTCGCGGCATTAGGAGGGTTGAGAACCACTGGACTAGATCATTCTCCCCAAAATGGGGCCCACACCTTTCCAGGCACCTGCCAAGTATTTTTTAGAAACCGGGTGGGGGAAAGTGGGGCTTTTGTCAAGCAAAGCTTCCATTTGGTCCTTGGAGGTCTGATTGGCTGTGCAAGTTTTAAACAGTTGCTTCAGGCGCAGCTGCCAGCACAGCACAAGGCTCTTCACTGCGTGACTGAAGGTAAGCAATGTGAATGTACGAAAATGTTTTTAAACAATGTGTTCATTTAACAAGGCATCCTATTAAGCAGAGGTTCTGTCTGAAATGCTGGAAGAGTTGCTCTTAGCGTTATGCGTGACCTCTCTCTCTGACATTTTGTGGTTGGCTCCATCCTCCCGTGGCAGCCATTTTGTGGGTGTGCCTACCACCCTGTGTTAGAATTCCATAGGGGCCTGCAGGCTCAAATAGGCTGGGGATCCCTTGACTAGACCTTGTGGCAGTTCTCCAGCATCCCTGATGTCCATCCCAGCCTTCCTACCTGAGATTCTTTTATCATGGCCGGAGTTGAGAATCTGGGGCTTTCTGTGTGCAAAGTAGTTACTTTGCCATTGAGCCATTTCCCCTAGCTGAAAGAGGCCAGTTAAAATAAACTAGATCAAGAAAAATTGTATGCACATCCAAGCACCCGTCTTCCCATGTGTGAGTTGAGTATGCAACGATTGCATCGATATGACTGGGATGCACATTCCAGCATGATTTTTAAAGATGCTTCCTTGTCTGCCTTCTCACCAAACTAGTCACATGTTAACAGTTAGCTTATTATTGCTTAGAGCTGGATCAGGAACCCATTCCTCATTTGCAAGCTTGTAATTTGATGTGGACACTAGGGGTGTGTGCTTGGTATATACCAAGCCAAATAAATACCAAAAAAATACCTTATCAGAGATCTGTATTCAGCTACCGAAATAGCCACACCCGAATAAAAGCTGATATTATTCGGCTTTTATTCAGGTGTTCTTAGAAGGCATTAACAGAAACCGTGGTCTCTTTAAATGCCTTCTGAGTTCACGCATCGCAGCAGTGGTGCGATTCAGTGAGTGAACACAGCAAGCATTTAAATTTTAAATCCTTTCTCCATTATACCCTATGAGGACGGTCCCCATAGGGTATAATGGAATTGAATAGATCCAGGTTTCCCAAATATTTTTCCAAATCCCAATATAAAACCGATATTGGTATTTGGGAATATTCATAACACTGATACATTATGGGTCCAATAGATCCAGATCAGGAAAAGAAACGGAATATTTTTTTTGCACACCCCCTTAGTAGACACCTGAAGGTAGAGTAGTGCTGGTAAACTGAAAATTAAGAAACAAAGAACTGAATGGTTAGTTGTGGGTGGAGAATTTTCAATTAGAAAAAAAGGTGAAATTGGGAAGACAGCATTCCATAAGCAGGATTTCCCATAGAATATGGTTGGATAAAAAGAAGATTGGAAAAGAGATGGCATTGAAGAAGAAGATGAAAACTGGCAGAGCCAAGGAACCTGAAGGAATGTAGAGAACTATGTAGAAGCAAGAGACTTTCTAGCCCAAAGCCATAGCCTCCTCCGTTCTATATAGCTGTGTGTGCTCAATTGTCACATTTGCTGTGAATAAACTTCTGTCTGACACATTCATCCCCTTTAAATACATGCCTACCAGTATCATAGCTCGTGTTCAATCACAAAAGCAGAAAAAGTTTGAAACTTGGGAGGGGAGCTTCAGAGGTGTTCTATTTCTGTGTTTCTCTCCTCTCGATCTCCCATCTTTCTTGTTCTTTGGAACTATGGCTTGTTTCAGACAGACACTTTTCCTTTCTACTCACACTGAAGCAGTAGCTCTTTTATGTGTGAGAATGGATTTGGCTGTTTGTAGTGACCTCCAGAAATAGCTGATAGATAGAGGAAAAAATATCACATACAGTAGAGGTTCTTGCTTGATTCTAACATCCCCTCTTCCTTTCCCACAGCAAACACGGACAGATTTCTCTTGGGATGGCATTAATGTAAGTACAACCTCCACACCGGAAAGGATTTCTGTGCATGCTTCTTGTGGTCTGTCCGTGTGTAGGAGGTTGGCTCTGACAGGCTGTCCAAGCCTCTGCTAGGTCTGGAGGTGCATCTGAGAGAGGCCTTTCATTAGAGTTGCCAACCCCCAGATGGGCAGGGAATTCCCTGCCTCAGTTTCTCCTACTCAGAGCAGCAGTGGGGGGAAAAATTAAAAATTGTTCTTGTTGTTGTTGTTGATGATGATGATGATGATATTAACAACAATAATAATAATCTGCCCTCCCCCCAAATAGGGCTCAGGATAGTTAACAACAGGTACAATCCTAATAAATACTATACACAAACACATATATATATACATAAAGGTAAAGTTTTCCCTTGCTCGAAAGCTAGTCAAATCCAACTTTGAGGGGCAGTGCTCATCTCCGTTTCCAAGCCAAAGAGCCAGCGCTGTCCAAAGACATTTCCACGGTCATGTGACCGGCATGACTAAACGCTGAGGCGCACAGAATGCTGTTACCTTCCCACTGAAGCGGTACCTATTTATCTACTTGCAGTTTCTTGCTTTTGAACTGCTAGGTTGGCAGGAGCTTGGACCAGAGACGGGAGCTCATTCCGTCACACGGCACCAGGGTCTCGAACTGCCAAACTACAGACCTTCCGGTCTGCAGCTCAGCATCTTAACCTCTGAGCCACCACGGCCCCCTGTGTATATACATACGCACGCACACACACACATATATACAGACACAGAGATCACACACACAAATACACACACACACACACACATATATATACACACCCACACCCACAAACAGATTAAAATTTAAAAAGAATAAAATGGCAGTAATCAAACTAATCAGATGGCATTGGACATTATGTATCCTTCCCCTAGAGTGGGGAGGAAGGGAGAACAGGCTTTATGGCAAACCGTTGCTATCCTCAGCTAACTCTTTCAATGCTAATTATGGTGTCACATCACTGCAGATTGAAAAAAAAGATGAAGGGGAGCTCTAGGAATTACTGGAAACTGCGGTTTTACTGTGGTTTTACTGTAGAGTTTCTGGCGATTCCTGTGGCTACCTATGGCACTTTTTTACCATATCCCTGCCCACAGCCCTACTGCCAGTTGCCAGGGAACCTTATTTCTATGATGGTATGTTTTTGGATTATCCCTAGGATCTAGTTCATAATTAATCTGTGAAAACTGAATTGATTACCTGGGTGCCTGCTGAACATTTAGAAATTAATTGCAAATTAATGCACCATAGGCCTACCTTTTTTCCACTGGGGGCAGGGGAGCCCTCAGCTCCTGTTTCCTGCTGCTGCTCTTGAAGCTGGCAGGATAAAAAGAATGTTAAAAAAACCACTGTCAGCAACATGTGACATCACTTCTGGGTGAAAACCAGGAAGTGACATCAGTCTGCTCTAAGAATCTGTGGAAATTCTATGCTAAACCATAGAGTTTTAGCATAGAATTTCTGACAATTCCTAGGGAGGTGTGACATTACTTCCAGGTTTCTCCCAGAAGAGATGCCATGCCGGTGTTCTCCATGTCACCTCCCCCCCGCGTGCCGGTGTTCCCCGATTTCCCCCTCTGACTGTTTTAAGACTTATTGGTACTCGTTTGGATGTATGGTTTAAGTGGATATTTAGTTTCTTTTAGTGTTGTAGATGTTCTGAAATGTGTGCCCTCTCTTTCTCTGCTGAAAGCCAAGATAGCTTTCAAGCCTCACCTGAAGCATAAACTCACCAGGTGGTGTTAGACGAGCTAATTTCCCACCCACCCCCTGCCCTCCAGTACATAGTCTAGGGTTAAATAATACTGGCCTTCCTTGTGATCAGGATAATTACTTTTTAAAAAATGTTCAAAGCAACTACAGAAGGGCCTCAAATGGGACTGGTGGTACAGTGCAGGGGAGGGAGGTATTGAACTCTTTTCTGCCCATGCATTTTCCTCAGTTTAGGTAATTCCCTCAAGGTGTTACATCTAGTGCTTATAGATTTCCCCAGCAGCTGGGGGAATAACCAATGGAAAAATGGCAAACAGCATGAGAGAAAGGGCTAGTGCAAACTGATTCTTAACCTTCCATGTTTGTTCTTAACTAAAAATGGGTCCATGAGCAGATCATTTATGGATCTCTTTGTGCCTCATCTAGTATGACCCTTCCTGAGAGAATGCAGGACAAGCTGCAATGAAAAAAGCCCACGGAGCATGGTGGTTAGAGTGGTGGACTAGGATTGGGGAGGCCCAGGTTCAAATCCCTACCCTGCCATGGAAACTTGGAGGGGTGACCTAGAGCCAGTCACTCTTCAGCTTAAACTCACCTCACTGCATGCTGGTTGTGGGGATAAAATGGAGGAGGGGAGGGCAATTTTGTAAACTGCTTTGGATCCCCAACAAGGAGAAAAGTGGGGTATAAATATAGAGAAATCAATTATATATATATATATATATAAAATTGTTCCTATATAAAGAGGTGCAATAATTGGCTGTATTGCAGATGTGCCTTTAAGCCAAACAACAAAGGGCACATGTCTGGTGTGGTAATCTGAATCTAAAAAGGCAGCAATTCCAAGGTGAGGAGTGTAAGACTGAGGGGGAGACATGGGGGGTGGCCAGCAGCAATTGTGTGACCACTTCCGGGAAAAACTGATGTCACACCTCTCTAGGAATCACTGGAAATGGCATAGTAAAGCCATGGAGTTTCCAGTACTTTCCAGAGAGGACTGACATCACTTCCAGGTGTTCTCTGGAAGTGACATCACACTGCCATCTTGAATGCCATTTTAATTTTTCTTTTCTCCCACTCGTCTTCCAAGCAGTGGCAGGGAGCAGGAGTCAGGGCAGGGTAGGAAATACTCTGCCCCCAGCAGGGGCCTGGCAGCCCTGAGGAGGAGAGAGAATCTGGATTGGGGCTGTGCCACTGGTTTTAACTCCTCTCCTTCCATGGTTGCCACAGTTTCTGTGACTGGAAATGAACCACTAGGCTGCTTTAAGCCCTCCTAGGGGAAAAAGATACACAACTTTCCCCCTCCAACAGGGCTGAAATCAATCTATGGGAGCAATTTTTCTATTACAGAAATAGGTGCAGCGTGTGGTGTTACTCCCTGTTCCCCAGCGCCATGTCCCTGACAGAGATCTCCCTCCACTCCACCCACACTATTATTTTTGAAAGGCCAGGATTCACATTGGAAGTTGAAATGATGGACAATCCAGCATCCTGTGTAGTTTTGCTTTCAAAACTATCTTTTCTGGCTGTATTTGTTATCTCCTTTAGTGATATCTGTATCCAGACATTATTAATCTTCTGCACCCATTCCTCCCCTCCCCCTTGCGTTCCAGTGCTTAAATGTGGAAGTATCTCACCTTCATTTCTTTTCCTTTCTCATAAACGTCTTTCTTTAACAAATTGCCTAGTGAAATCACACCAGCAGACCAGGGCTGGCCCAAAAGAGTGTGATACCTGGGGCAGAAAACCTGAAGAGCTCATACATTCACAGTAGGTGCCCCAACCACAGGCGCTTCCTTCCTTGGTGCTCAGCTCAGTTAAGTTTCATTCAGATTTTCAGCCCAGTTAATAACTTCCCCTCTTTGTTTGTTCCCTTCTCCTTCAGTTTTCTTCTGCTTCCCATTTCCCTGTCTTCTTAGAAGTCCAGAATGGAATTCCTCCTGTCCCCCGTCCTTCTTTCCTTTCTCCACCCTACCTTTCATTCCTTTACTCGATCTTTCTTTCAGCTCTCTATGGAAGACACAACCTCCATCCTTCCCAAGTTGAAGCGAAACTCCAACGCGTACGGGATTGGAGCCCTTGCTAAGTCCTCTTTCTCTGGTGAGGATCCTTGTACTGAACTCTTTATTTCTTGATAATCTTGTGTTTGTTCCTCAGGTTCCGCTCCTCACTTTAGTCCTTACCTAAATACCCTATTTTCTAAAATTCGTTAACCTGAGGTGACTTCATTACCCATAAAAATTCCAGGCTTGGGTGATACACACTCATGATTTCCCTTTCATTATACTCCTGAACCTCAAGATAACTTTTCACGTGAGTATAACATGTGAATAGCAGAGCTGGTGTTTCCTATCCAGGCACAAACACCGTAAGTCAAAAATGAGCTCACATTGCTTTTCATAGGTTAATGAATACTTATTTCTACCAACACTGGGATTACTTTTCTGATATTGAGAGGGAAGGGTTATAAGGCCTTCATTACCTCAAGTGCTGGCCTGTAGAGGAGTCTTCTTGTCAGTCTTTCTCCTCCACCTCTCAAAATGTACTTTCCCCAAAGTACTGGGCCAGCCATGACCCTTTATTTCTATCCAATATTTCACAAAGTTTAATTCTAAGCTGAGTAGGGCTGGGTAGAGAAACTACATTTTGGGAGGTGGAGCAGGAAGACTGACAAGAAGAGCCCTCAGAGATTACTTCCAGTAAAAACCCAGAAGTGACATAGGGTAAAAAAGGTAAAGGTTCCCTTGCTCGAAAGCCAGTCGAATCCGACTCTAGGGTTGCGGTGCTCATCTCCGTTTCAAAGCCGAAGAGCCAGCGCTGTCCGAAGACGTTTCTGTGGTCATGTGGCCGGCATGACTAAACACCGAGGTGCACGGAATGCTGTTACCTTCCCACCGAAGTGGTACCTATTTATCTACTTGCAATTTCTGCTTTCGAACTGCTAGGTTGGCAGGAGCTGGAACTAGAGACAGGAGCTCACCCCGTCATGCGGCACCCGGGTCTCAAACTGCTGAACTACTGACCTTCCACAGCCTGCAGTTCAGCGTCTTAACCACTTGAGCCACCGCAGCTTTTCTGGAATTTCTGGTAGTTTCTAGAGCTACCTAGGTCACTTCTGGGTTTTTTTACTGGAAGTTACATTACACCACAGCCAGCGTAGTGGGGGGCCCATCTCCCTGCCCACAGTCCTCTTGCCGGTTGCCTGGCAACCCTAAACTTGGGAGATGGAGAAATTGTACCAGACGGGAATTCATAGCTAAGGAAATTTCTGCAAATGTCCCAGAGGCTTTCAAAGTCCTTTCGAAGAAGAGGAATGAACTGTCAATGAGTTGGCAGTTTTCAGGGTTTTAGCCTCCAGTTTTCAAGGGGAGGAGTTCTATCTTGGCATGAAAAGCCAGAAGCGAGAGGACAAGCTATTTTCTTCAGTTTCCATTATAAATTTTAAAGCAATGCAAACTTTCCTCAGCATGTTCTCCCGGTCTTGATCCTTCTGCAGTAGAGAATGACTGAGTTTGAAAGGAAATGGAAAAGAGAATAATTCTCTATTGGAGATAGAGATTTTTTTAAAAAAATAGCCTCAATCTCTTTAAAAAAGAGATTGGCCTTTAGGCTTCACCTGTGGATGTTCCCAGGTTCCTTCACCAGTTTGGTGCAGTAGTTAAGTGTACGGACTCTAATCTGGGAGAACCGGGTTTGATTCCCACTCCTCCACTTGCACCTGCTGATGTGACCTTGGGTCAGTCACAAGCTCTGGCACAGCTGTTCTCTCAAGGACAGTTTCTGTCAGAAGTTCTCTCAGCCCCACCTACCTCACAGGGTGTCTGTTGTGGGGAGAGGAAGGGAAAGGGGTTTGTAAGCCGCTCTGAGACGCCTTTGGACAGTGAAGGGCGGGGTATAAATCCAAACTCCTCTTCTTCTTCTTCTTCTTCTTCTTCTTCTTCTTCTTCTCCCGAGTCTTGGGGGACCTGGCAACCCTACTAGTACGGTCACAAAATGGAGGCCTCTCATGTAAACTCTGGGGTTCAAAAACCTCCAGCAAAGTATGACCCTTCATTTTATTAGTGACCTGATACGTTATCATGCATTAAAGCTGGTCCTTTGTAGTGTGTAGAGACTAAAAGCAATAAAAAATGATGAAAAAGAGAACACATTTAGCTTTTTAAACACAATGAACACATACTAAACTGGCTGATCGTCTGCTTAGACTATTCATATTTTCTGAGCACTTTTTTTTTTTTTTTTGTAATAGGAAACAAATTTATTTTGGAGAGTGTTCCTAAAAATTCTTTGGGAAAACGGATATTTTTCAAATCAGGGCTACCTTGACAGACTATATGACCAGACTTTGTCCGTAATGATCAGAAAATCCAGTTATGAATAAAGTGTGTCCATAAATATGTGTTTGGGAGGAGGGAAGTTTTGAGGGTAGCCAAGATCAAAATGAAAATGCGGTTTGCATAGAAGTGTCGTGAAAGAAGTGGGGGAGACAAGTTGAAAGTAGACCCTTACCCCAGGATGAAACCGCAAATGTCTCTGGAACGGTATAATAGCCCCTTCTTGTTTCGTAATGTCTGGCGCCTTAGGGATATCTCGCAGCATGAAGGATCACGTCACCAAACCCACCGCCATGGGACAAGGTCGCGTGGCTCACATGATCGAGTGGCAGGGCTGGGGCCAAGGCAACACCCAGCAGCAGCAGCACACCCACGAAACCATCCGCAAGGATGCCGACGCCTACTCTGACCTGAGCGATGGTGAGAAGGAGGCCCGATTCCTAGCAGGTACGCAGCCGCTCTTTTACTGCCCATCAGTGTTTGGTTGGGGCATCTGTGTGGAGGCTTGGACCATCTGAAGTGCCAACTTGTAAATGTACTTTCCTGTGCTCCAAGCTGCATATAGAGTTGCCAGGAATATGCCTGCAATCCCTAGGAGATTTTGAGGCGGGTGAGGCATGGAGAAAAACAATGTCGTGTATGTGCTGCTATAACTTCTGGCTGAAACCTAGAAATGATATCATCAACTTTCTAGGATTTTGCTGATCTCTGTGGTTTTACCATAGACGAGCAAAATCCTAGATTGTAATGGCAGTCTGGTTTTAGAATCACAGAGTTGGGAGGGCCCTCCATGATCATCAACTTCCTGTACAATGCAGGAAACCTCTTCCCCCCAGAAAGACCAGTGAAAATCCTAGGACATCAGTGACATAACTTCTGGGTTTTAGCCAGAAGTGAGGTTGACAAATATAGTGTCTTTTCCCTCCTGTTTCCCAACCTCCTGCCTCTCATTTGAGCAGCAATGGAGGCTGATAGGCAATGGCAGGTGATCGCCCAGTGTAGTGGGTGAAGTTGGCAGGACTAATTGCACATGTGGATTTGGGTGGTGGGGGAGAAGCTTGAGCTTAATTATTATTTTTTAATCCCCTCGAGCTCTTTGATGCCAACACAGAACAGAAATGGTTTTGAGAGGGGATATTCTTGGAGCGCACCCTCAAGATTGCTCAGTGTGGATTACTCCTTAATGCCTTTCGGCAATTGTGCAGTCAGGGCAGCATATGTAATAAAAACTCAGTGCTGCTGCCGAAACCAGCAGCCCTGTGTCATGTTCCCTTTTTGCCTCCATAATGTGTCGTACAACTTAACTCGCGTTCTGATAACCTTTACACTGCATTCCCCCCTGCCCCAGTCACCCACCTGCTCTACAATGTTATCTGGCTCTACAGGGGCAGGAAAATACTCAATAAAACAATAGGAATGCATAAATTTTGCCGTATTTTAAGGAAGGGGAGGGAGGGACTTCAACACCTCCATGTTTCTAATTAACCTGTAGTTTCATCCTTAAGCAAAGTGTTTAAAAATGGTTGAAAGTTTTATATTTGTCTCTCTACCTTTTGAATGCTTGTTTATATAGGAGAAATAGGAATTATAATGGCATTAGCGATTTCTGGTATGGAATCAGGACGTGGCAGCTGTTCTGGATCAGGGCTGCCAAAACTGAATACCTGGATGAGGTCTGGCAACTGGTCCCTGTGAGTACGGCAGAGCCCAGTGCCAGAGCTCTTCATAGATGGCACAGATCCCCAGTGTGGCACCCACGGATACCATGGTGCTAAGGTTGCCAACCTCTAGGTGGCACCTGGGGATCTCCCACTCTTACAGTTGGTCTCCAGACAACCAAGATCAGTCCCCCTGGAGAAAATGGCTGCTTCAGAGAGTGGACTCTATGGCATTTATACCCTGCTGAGGCCCCTCCCCTCCCCAAACCCCACCCTTCCCAGGCTCCACTCCCAAAATTGCTCGGTATTTCCCAACCCAAAGCTGGCAGCTCTACATAGTGCCCATCAATGTGTTTCCAGAGTCTATTTGCCAACATTTTGTGGAGCCTTCCAACGTTTTGGTCAATCACCCATTCCTCATGGTAGCCATTTTGTAGTGGTGCCTAGGAGTCTTTCACAAAGTGCCCACAGGCTCTACAGATGTGGGGATCCATGTACAGGTTAAGCCGATACCTAAGGGGACCAAAACAGGCCTTTCCTCCTTGGTTTTCTGATGGTTGGTTGGCCTCCTAAATGGCGGAGCCGTAATTAAAAAAAAGAATAGTACACTTGATCTTTTGAAGCAGATAAAACCTTAATCCAAATCAAAAATCTGCTCTCCTGTCCCCCACACAGATACTTTTCAAACGACTTCCCCATATCCATATGCAAAGACAGGCATTCTCCCCACCTAATGGGGAGCAAATGCATGTACAGCAAGAAGTAGATGAACCCTGAGATCGATGAGGGTCTCCTTTCAATAGCAAAGCCGGAAGAGAAGTGCTGGAGCTTAGGCTGTCTTGGAAATCACAGTTTGAAACCCTGAATCCATTGTGAGAGGTCTTTTCCTTTGCAGTGTTTCACCCATCCTATCCAGGCATTCATCTTTTGGGGGTCATGGACGATTCTCTTAGCGCACTCAATGTCATCTCTGATGTCATCATTTGCAAAACTGCTGCAGGATCTGTCACACCCATTGTGCGATGAATGCTTTCCATCGGTGCACCAGTATTTGCTGTTTATCTGAAAAATCCCATAGACTCGGCTGCCATCTGAATTTGGGGTTCCCCCAGCAGCCTTGTGTCTGCTCTCATGATACGCCATGCAGATCCAGTTCCCCAGTTGTTGTTGTTTTTGACAACCTTATTCTGGCTTAATTATTGCGGAGATCCAGAACGTGATGTATATGGGACCACAGAATGGGTAGTTCTTAACTAAAGAGCGATCTGCCTTACAGAGCCTGGGCAATTGCTCACCGGTAGAGAGGCACAGGAGGCTGGGATACGCTACAGAGCTGAGCCGCTATTTAAGACCCCAGTCATAGCTCCTCAGGGAGGCGTGACCCGGGTTACTGACGCACCAAAGAACCAGCAGCTGAAGGAGCAGGGAGGAGGTGAGGAGCTAGGTCCTCCATCACTGTCCCATCTGTCCCTCTCTGATTGTTTGTAATGCAGGGGTGATGCAGCAATTTGCTATCTCAGAAGCCACCCTCATGGCTTGGTCTTCCATGGACGGTGAGGATGTCAGTGTCAACTCCACTCAGGAGAACCAGGCTGGCAACTACAGTGAGAACTACCAAGAGATGATGGAGAACCAAGGTGAGTGTTGACCTTCAGGCTTCTAGGCTGGGAAGGGGTGAAGATGGGCTTAGGTTTATAGGTAAAGTCCCCGATCAGCCTCTTGGTTTTCTCAGGCGTAGCGAAAGGCGGTGTTCCACCCTCAGTAGGTCCATGAGGTGATGGGCGTCCATCGCTTCCCCATCTTGCTTGTGGCTGAGAGGAAAGTGAGCCCTAGAGGCTTTGCCACCATTACCGGAACTCACCTTCTTTCTGGGGGTGGAGGTATGGGTTGGGTGGGTAGCTCACTTTCCTCTGAAGTGGTGCCAGTCAGTTAAGCAGCTTGGCCCGTTATCTCCCCAAACTATGCTATGGGAGCTAACCACTGGAAGTGATGGTGGAGCATGTTGGGAAGACAAGGGACTATACAACTCAACCTATACAACTGCGGGCCTGGGCTTGATAGGAAGGCAGGTTTGGTACTGTTGGATCTCACCAGCTTCCTGAGAGGGCGTATGAAAAGTGCTTTGAAGAACACTTTCAAGCACTGTATAAATGCCAGGTGTTAGAATTCCTTGAATCCCTCTCTGTCCTGAAACCTGGTTGGGTCTCAACAACAAATAGATAGACAACCGCAAAAACAGGCTACAAACAGCTTTATACTGATATTGAAGTTACTGAGCGATAGCCTGCTTGTCAGAGATGTCTTGTTAATATGGGTGATACGACCCAGTGATTAGGATTCATCCAGTATGCATCATTGTTGAGAAATTGACCTGATATGTTTGTTTAAGGTTCTTTGGCTAAGTGTTACATTTTTTTCTGTTTGGGAAAAGAAACACCATCAAAACAGTAGATCATTTCGAAGACCACCATCACAACAAATAACATTATAGCAACAACGTTAGAGGAAAGGAATAACATTACAGCAATAACATCGAAGGAAAGAAACAACAACCTAGTGACGCAAGGATAACTTTGTTGACATTCCAATATATGTTTCAGGTTTCAATATCAGTATACAGTTGTTTGTAGTCTGTTTTTGTGGTTGTCTATCTATTTGTTGTTGAGGTCTAAGACCCAATCAGGTTTCAGGACAGAGAGGGATTAAAGGAATTCTAACACCTGGCATTTGTACAGTGCTTGAAAGTGTTCTTCAAAGCACTTTTCATACTGTACAACTGTGACCTTCTTTTTGCACTGGGTCTTAGACCTGTCACGAAAGGGAATTTGGGCCCAGTTCTCCCCGAGAAACTGTGCCTGTAAGCTGTACTACTTCAGGATGCTAGTCACGTGGTTAGACATTAGACCAAACTGAACTCTTTCCGCATAGAAAACTGCTTCTTGGAGAGAAAGGTTCCAAGCCCAGCATTACAGCTGGCATGCTTGGAGGAGGCCGTTATCATGTGTGTTCCCTCCCCATATATGTACTGATGGGGAAGAGGCAGGTTTAATTCCTCATTGAGAAGTAGGCTTTGGTGAGCGCCCATTGCTGTTGACGCTGCTGTGAGCTGGTTTAGTGAAGTGGTTAGAGCATCAGAGTAAGGAGACTTCGGTTCGAATCCCCACTCTGGCCATGGAAGCTTGCTGGGTGCCCTTGGGCCAGTCACACGCACTCAGCCTAACCTCCCTCACAGGGTTGTTGTGAGGATAAAAGGGGAAGGAAACACCATGTATGCCATCTTGTGCTCCTTTGAGGATAAACAGCCAGTCGGTTGCAAAAACTAGCAGCTAACAGGAGAGATGCTGGCCCTTAGATATATTCCCCCTGGGGCCCCCTCAGACTACCAACCCCAGCCTCAACATCATACAAAAATAAATTGTCACCTGCGGTGCAGGGAACTTCCACATTCAGAGGCAATAAACCTCTGAATCCCAGAGCCAGGAGGCAAAATCAGGGGAAGGCCTTGGCCTCTGTTCCTTGTTGTTGGCCCTCCAGAGGAACTGGTTGGCCATTGTCTGAGACAGGATGCTGGACTAAGTGGACCACTGGTCTGATCCAGCAGGGCTCTTCTGATGTTCTTAGAAAGACCTCAGCCTCTGTGTCCTGTTGTTGGCCGTCCAGAGGAACTGGTTGGCCGCTGTCTGAGACAGGATGCTGGACCAGGTGGACCACTGCTCTTCTTATTTTCTTAAATCACATGACTTTGCCAGCTCCAGGGCTCCCAGAACCCCCCTCCCCCATGCTCCCCCTTCTCAGCAGCTCTAGGTGGGCATCCCTGCCTTATGACTGAGGCTTGTCTTGCTCTGTTCTTCAATTTCTGACCTCCTCTCTCTCCCCTTCCTCGTTCTTATTCTCTCTCTCCTTCTGTCCCGGTGCGAAGATCACCTGAACCAGGCACAGTACGACAGCTGGCCCCATTCCTATGTCTCCCAAGGCATGTATTGTCTGGGCTCCTCCGATGCCTGGGAGACGAGTGACCAGTCCCTCATCGCTTCCCCAGCCGCCAGCTCTTATGTCGGCCAGAACTTTGAAGAATCCCAGTCCAACCTTCAGGAGAGCGTTCTGATCCAGAACAACCTTATCCAGCAGCACCAGTTGCTGCAACAACAACACCAGCAGCAGCAGCAGCAGCAGCAGCAACAGCAGCTACAGCAGCTACAACAGCAGCAGCAGCAGCAGCAGCAGGCGTTGCTCCCAAATACAGGCCTAGTGGATGTTTGGCCTGCACAGACAGTTCCTAGCAGTGGCGGCGACAGTGCAGAATCCAGCACCTTAGTAGGCGTTCACACAGAGGAGGAAGGGAACCCCTTGCTGGAGAAAGCCCCGCTTCTGAATAAGAAGCCCTCGCCAGAGGAGGACGATGTGGTGTGTCGGGACCTGGAATCCCTTTCCCCTCGGGAGGAGCCGGAGCCCGCCGCCCTCAGCCGCAAGGTCTCGGACGTTACGTCGTCTGGGGTGCAGTCTTTTGACGAGGAGGAAGGCGAAGCCAACAATTGACGCTGTCACGGAGAACCCCTTTGCCATTATGCATGGGAAACACGGGTGGGGGGAGTGATAGGGAAGCCCCTCTCCAGCTCCTCAAATTCCCCAGGCACATGAGCACACTTGGGGGGGTTGTGTTTTGTTTTTTTCTTTTCTTTTACAGAAAGGGTAATCCAAGGACCGAAATTTCGGGGCAACGTCAAACCGCCGTCTCGTCCTGGACGGGTTGGACTGAAGACTTGAGACCTTGGATGGGGTGGGCACAGGAAGCTCAGGGAATGGACATCCTATGACTTTGGGGGCAGGTTGCGCTGGGAAGCAGGGATGCTGCACTTGGGATGCAAATTTAGTCTTCATATGGCAACGGAGAGCACGTTGCTGCAACCTGCATTGGGACCCAAGGCCTTCTGCGGATGGAGGCAGAAGTTTTGGGCTGAGAGTGCGGCTTGGTAGTAGTGAGAATGTGTGGCTTGCGGGCACACGTACGTCCGAAATGGCCGCCCCGAGCCTATTTGCCAAGTCTACTTTTTGTAAGTGAGGCGGTCTTTGAAAGGCAGCTCTGCTCGTAAGGCCCTGCATACCAGGATGGGGAGGGAGTGACTCTGGGGATGAGTACACCAGAATGGGAGGTGGGTACCAACTGCCTGGCGGTGTGGACGGAGCCGCTTGGCGAGTCCAGTGGAACCCTCGTTCTGCAGCATTGATTCTCTGGGAATATTCCCATATGCGCTTTTTAATCATCTCCACCTGCTTGGGAGCTGGAGAGGGGTTTCCCCCTCCCCTGTTTACTGCTGGGCACTGCATGCAGGACGGGGGTGTCATCTGTCTTTTTAAATATAATTTATCCAGACATGGAGTCACCTTTTTCCATCTGCGTGCAGGGAAGACAAGGCAGAGAGGTCAATGGGAATCAAGCATGTTTGGTTTCAGTGTCAGTTTTCCAGTTTACCTTAGGGCATTTGTTGCTTTCCCCCCCCTACACTTTAAAAATATTTCCAGGTCTTCTAAATTTCCAGGTTTTCTAAGGTAAGCAGAGAGAAAGACCTGGGTTACCACCTGTGGTGAAGTAACACACTCTTTCCCATCACTGGGTCCTCTGTAGTGCCAAAACATCGATGGCACGGAGATTGAGAAGGGATCAGTTTTGCTCTCTTTCCCTTAATTCCACTCTTGTGCTTTCTTTTCCAATCTTTTTTTTTAAAAAAAACCCATCAATTTTGACATTATTCCTCAAGCTTTGACTCAATCAGGAACAAGGAAAGGGTCTTTATTTTTTATTAGGGTGGTGTTGTTTTTTCGTGAACGACAAATCATTCTTTATGGGTTATCCGTTTGGGGCTAAGGTTGTCCCTCCTTCTCAATTGCTGTCTTGCGGGGTTTATAAGCAAGTATTTAAAAAAAAAACATTTTTTTTTAATCCTCTCTGGCCTTCTGCAGAGAATAAAAGGGGAGCAAAAAAAAAATTAGTATGGAACAACTAACATTTGCCGGGGCAACCAAAAGCACGTGGTCGTTACTGAAACTGCTTCTGTCCATAAGGAAACTCTCTCCAAAGGTGACTTTGAGGGCTTCCTGGCAAAGAGCATCCTTCTGGAAAACGGCCCTGTCGCCACTCCTCCCTGGAAGTGCTTCTCCAAGCATGTTTCTGTTCCCAGGACGCTCCTGGCCCGTGCACTTTTGATGAAGGATCGAGGGAGTTCTTCAACTCATCGGTTTCAGAAGCCAAGTGGGCTCCGTCTTCCCTCTGCTGTCGCACTTTCTTTGGAAACGCTGTTGTGACAACGGACAAGTCCTTGGGCAGGAGTGTACCCCAGCAGATGCATGAAATGACACCTTCCTCTTCCCTGTTCCTCATTTCTTTAGCTCTTCCCGTCTCCTCGAGTGGGGAAGCTGCTCAGTTTCTGAGCACCGGGGAGTCAGTTTTTGCTCTCGGTCTCTCTTTTAAAAAATATGTTTACATGCTCTGGTGCCAACCTCTGAAGGCAAGGAGGATTGGGCACGGCACTGCTCTGAACATGGGGGGGGGGGCAAAGCCTCACGTTCCCGTTGTTTCTCTTCAATTGCTGCGTTCTGGCTGCCCGTCAGCGTGGGGGAATTCTGCCCACCGTGGCGATGCAGAAACGAAGAAAGCGCAGAGGGCTGTCTTCTCTGCCAATGAAAACGAGATGGATTCCGGGTGCCCCGATGATTTTGGAGCCTTCAGGATAACAGGAAAGCTTTGGGATTCTTCCCAATTTGGGCGGGGAGGGGGAGCTCCAGGCAGCCTGCTGCTTCTTCCCTCCAAACTCTTTTGCTCCACGTGCCTATCCAGGACCAGGACTTAACCCCCTGGATGTTTACGGTAATTATATTTCAGTGTCAATGTATCCTCCCGTCCTCTCGGCACTCACGGGACTCAAGACAAAAGCGGCTCATCCTGTTTCGCTCTCTGTTCTTTTAAAATGTCTTCTTTTTTTTTTACGGAAAAAAAATGCAAGCAATGTGTGCATTTGGTTCTGTGTGACACAAATGTTTGGGAGATGTATAATTTCTGTGTCCGAGAGACAGTAGAGAAGGATGCGTTATGTGGGAAATAAGTAAAAAGCAACAGGAGAGAGCTAAACTAATGGAGGGGGCGGGGGGGGGATTGTATCTGGAGAGTGGGATGAGGAACCTCAGCTGAGCTGTAGTCTTATCGTCTGCTTCCGTAAATTCCAAAGAAAGAGACCCTATTCTCTATTTTAAAAATCTTGGGAGAGATTTCTGTAGTAACTTAATTTCAGGACAATTAAACTAAACCCCCCCCTTTTTCTTTTCAAAAGGGGTTTTGCCTTTTTTTATATAAATCTGAAAATCTTTCCGATTGGCTCCTGAATTTAGAGTTGAGACGGGGCCAACTCTTTCCCTGTCTCTCTCTGAAAAACTTGAAGGGGCGGAGAACAGTTCTCCTCACTTTCTCCCTCACCTCCGCATAGAATAATTCTTAGAACACAGCTCTTCTGTGAGGCTGCATTCAATTGTACCCAAGGTCAAGAGCAAGAGATGTATCAGATATATGGGAACTTGCTAAGGTAAGCAGAACGACACTTTGGCTTCTTCCACACAGCGACAGTACTCTAGGTGGCTCTCACTGCTGCAAATGCATTGGCAATGGAGTTGTCCATACAGTGGTTTTGCCTATATGTTCCTTGCCTGAGGCCTAGGACTAGAGTTAGGCCTGAGGCCTAGGTTTATCATCAGGAGGGCTGGGGGTATGGGGACATCGGGGAGGTACATGTGACATTGCCGACTTTGCTATGTCACTTCTGGGGAAAGCGAGAGAAGAAAAATAAAATAAAAACAGTGAAGTTGCCTATGTCACTTCCGGTCAAATCTGGAAGCGGCATAGGGTAGCTCTAGGAATTGTTGGAAACTCTGTGGTAAAACAATGACAGTGATGTTGGTGACATCACTGTTTTTATTTTATTTTTCTCCTGCTGGTGTTAGACCAGTGGGGAACAGGGTTGCTGGTGGGAGCAGGGTCCTGGTTAGCCTACATAAGCCCCTAGTGACAGCTGTCATGCTGTAACACTATAATGGTCTATTGCCATGACCTACTAGCATTTCTGAATCCCCCCCCTTTTCATTTTAAGAAGTCTCTGGCCCATTTCATGTCTTCATGACCAAAAGGACTAAAGACTTTTTTTAATGAAAGCTGGGATTTCAGAGGAACTTAATCAATCATGACAGTAGATCATTATAATATTATTGTAATGATCTAGCAATGGCCTGTTTTTTAAAAAAAGCCCGTCATCTGAGGGATGAAAAATTGTGCCAATGTGGGTGTCACGACAGTGGGCAGGACCTTAGAAAAAGCACACCTTCCTGTCCACAGAGTGTGCAAAGACACTTTGACTGGGTCATTGCATTGGTTGGCAGTAGGACGGCTAGATCTGAGTCCAGGAGCACCTTAGAAACCAACAAGATTTTGGGGGTATGAGCTTTCAAGAGTCAAAGCTCCCTTCGTCAGATAGTTTCAAACCACGTTTTGGGGAGACTGAAGTCAAGCAGGGCAAACTCCGGAAAATGTCTTATTAGGGTATGGCATCATATGGTTGATCTCGCCAGGAAGAAAAAAACCCCACCTGCTCTGGTTTGGATGTCAAATGAGAACAAAACCTGTGAGGAAGCAACCTTAGCAGTAACAGGTGTGTCTCTCTGAATGTATGCCTTTACCGAACAGCAGCAGAGCAGTGTGTGGGGGGGGGTGTTTTGAGACATTTTCCAGCTGAGTGGCCAGATGTTTGCAGGTGCAGAATTTTCCCCACCACCTCCTTCCTTCAGGCCATTTTTCTCATGCTGGTCTTGGAGCTGGGGTGGGGTGGGGTAGGAAGCTGGAGGCAGGGGCTTGTGGGGAATGGCTCCTGTGCCCTCATGTACCCTTCTCAGCTGGAAATACCAACCCTACCCCCTGCACAGCTGTTTGGCAGCCATCTTAGAAAGGAAGATGCTCATTGAAACAGAAGATTTTCCTATCTAGCGCCTTCTCTCAATGATAGCCTGAGTGCCACTTCAAACGAAAGTGTTTTTGTACTTGGCTGTGGTCCTCAAATGCAGGATGTATGAGTCACATCTGAACGGGGCACATGTAAACATGTGCTTTGGCCACTTGATTTCTTTTAAATACATGCAAGTAGCGAGAAGAGAGGGCTGGGACCCCAATCCCAGCTGAAAGCATACACGTGCCCCATTCGGATGTGACATAGTCAGTGTATTTTGTTCTCTGGTACAACCCTCCCCACCCCACCCCCCGATGTTGCTTCTAAAGTCACGTGCAGTGGACTTCTGGCTCTTAGGTGTTGAGCATACCGAGTGATCTTTGGGCTGTGGAGAATTAACCGTCGTTTGCTCATGTGTAAGGCATCGTTTTCAAGGTACCTGACGGCTTTATGCATGTAACACTGTGCTGACTATGCTTCCACTGCATGTCGAGGGCTATCCTTGAAACCGTTAAAAAAAATATCCAGGTATTTTTTTTTTGGATTAAAAAGAAATAAATAAAGCAGAATTTGGCTCACTCCCAAGGACCCTGCATTTTTCCAATATCCCTGGTCTTTCAATTTCACTGGCATATTGTTCGAGCTGCTGCAATTTCTTGGTCACTGCCTGTGAATTGCAGCAGCAGCGGCACCGGCAGGCATGGAAAAAGGAGCAAGAGTACAAGATGGTCATTCACCCTGATGCAATGGCTTCATTGGCTAGCTTCATGCCAATTTTGGGGGGTGTGTGTGTTTTTTAAAAAATACATTTGAGTCATAAAAGCCAAAATGCCCCAAAGGGCTTCCCTAAGTGTCTCTCCATAAAATCCATAAGTGTCTCTCAGGCCTGACATGGCCCACTTAAGGCTGGCCAGCCAGTTGCCAACAATCAGGAGCCCAAGGAGGGTGAGGACGTGGTGCGGGCGCCATTGAGGGACAGCAGGAAGTCATTTGCAAGGAAGACCCAGAAGTGACTTGTACCTCTCTAGGAATCACTGGAGACTATGGTAAAACCAAAGTGATGCCTAGGAAGGACTGATGTCCCTTCTGGGTTTTCCCCTGTAGTGATGTCATGCTGTCACCTGATTGCAATTTAAAAAAAAAATAACCTGCCGCCTTCTGGAATTGGCAGCAGGAAGCAGGAACTGGGGGCAGGGGTTTCCCTGTCCTCAATAGGAACCTGGTAACCCTGTGCCCACTCAAGTTTTTTTAGACCCAGACAAGAAATCTACAATTCCTCCTCCCCCGAGGGCTAGAGATCTGTCCCTTCCCCAGCAAAAGCAAGCTTCATGATCTACCCTTTCAGTTGATAGCCAATGCTCATTTGAACTGAAAGTTCCCTCCCCTCCTGCATTTGGTCTTCTGACGTGTGAGAAAAGGCCAGGGCCAGAAATGATCTATGGTGACACTTGATGTCCCATCCACTCCAAAATACAGATGTAACATGAGTTTGGGGATGTTCTGGCCATCCTCTAAAGCCATGGAGTTTTTGCGGAACAGCCAAAGCATCACCTAATGTTCTTATGTGACATCTGAGTTTTCGAGTGGATAGGGCATCATGTGTTGCTGTACATCATTTCTGGCCTGAGCCATTTCTGTCCCCCCACAGAAAACTCCCAGCATGCCCACCCTGAAAGCTCCCAAGCTTTTAAGAGTCAAAGCTCCTATTGACAGATACAAGTAACAATGGAGATCCCCGAGCCCTTATATCCCAGTTAGAAGGTGGTAGGGGTGTTGCAAAGAGGGGAGTCAGGCTGCAAAGGCACAAATCAAGTGTATATAGTCAGGGGTCTTTTCGTAGAAAAACAGCTACAGGAGCTTATTAGCATACAGTATGCTAATGAGCTATTAGGCTATTAGCATATGCCACACCCCCTGACATCACTGGAAGTGATGTCAGAAGGGGAAGCAAAAAGGGGGAAGCATCTTCAAAAGCCTCCCCTTCCCCAGCTGGCCTGGGTGGGGGAACTAAGAGAGAAGGGGTTTAAAGTTTAAACTCCTTCTCATGAGAGTTGAGCCACAGAAGGAGGAAAGAGGGAAGAAAAGAGAGAGAGTAGAGAGAAGGGGAGGGAAAGAAAGAGAGGGAAGAAGGAGGGAAACAGGGAAAGGAGGAAAAAAGAGAAGAGAAGAAGGTGGGAAAGAGAGAAGAGAAGAAGGAGGGAAAGAGGAAAAAGAGAGAGAAGGAAAGGAGGGAAAGAAATTCGGCGGCAATTCAGCCCCATTGTATCCTGTGGGCCGTTGAAGTCAGTGGGGAAAACATAGTTACTTTTTTCCCACCATAGAGAACAATGGAGGGAATAGGGGCAACCTGTTTGGGGGCCCATAGAATTGGACCCCCTGATCCAATGTTCTTGAAACTTGGTGGGTATCTTGGGGAGAGGCTCCATCAGCTACCCTGTGAGTTTGGAGCCTCTCCCTCAAACCCGCTCCCCTCCAGTCCCCAGAATATACCCTATGTTTTCCCCATTGATTTCAATGGCCCATAGGATATAATGGAGCTGAAATTGACATTCGGCTGCCTGAAAGACTCCCCAGGATGGGCGGGGGCTTGGCTCCTGAGCTCCCGGAGCTGTGCTCCGGTGCGCTCCCCCTCCCCAAAAGACCCCTGTATATAGTTATGATTAAAGTGATAAACCTGTGGCTGGACTGTACCACAGGATGAGAGGTCCATGTGACTGAATGGTCTTAAACCTCCCTCCACATAGGAAACTGGATGGCAGGGAGCAGGGTTCCAGCTGCTTGCAATGTTCCCTCTAAGCCCCACAGTGTTGTGAGCAGAAATTCTACCTTGTGAACCAAAAAAGCTAGTAGTGTTAAAGTTGTGAGTGAGTCTACATTTGACTATCGCATAAATCAGTTTCTAAGAAGATTATTTCCATAACCTTGTAAAAATCTCGGAATAAATTCTTTTAAATTATATTTAAACTATATTTTAAGAATAGTTTAAATATTATAAAAGAAAACAGAATCAGGTCAAATTTTGCCCACCTCTTTCCACTGTATTGGTAGACCTGTCCTCTGGAGAACAGGTCTACCCACCCCTTTCCACTATATTGGTAAACCTGGCTTCCGGAGAACAGGTCCACCCACCCCTTTCCATTATATTGGTAAACCTGGTCTCTGGAGAACAGGTCTACCCACCCCAGTCCACTGTACTGGTAGACCTGGCTTCCAGCAAACAGGTCTACCCTCCTTTTTCCACTATATTGGTAGACCTAGACTGTGGAGAACAGGTTGACCCTCCCCAGTCCACTATATTGGTAGACCTGGCCTCCAGCAAACAGGTCTACCCTTCTCTTTCCACTGTATTGGTAGACCTAGACTGTGGAGAACAGGTCGACCCACCCCAGTCCACTATATTGCTAGACCTAGCCTCGGACTGTTGCCCTGCGCTGAGTCTTAGAAAACTCAGCACTTGGGGAGGGGGGAACTCTTGCAGTCTACTTTGGGGGGGTTTAAAGGGAAATATGACAAATTTACAGGTCAAGTATAACAGAGGTGGAACAATCACTGTCAGAACCCTGCCTAACCTAACAAACAGGAAGTTGCTTAAATGTTATCAACCTGCCCAAACTACTTATATATTCAAATATTTATATCCCAATTTTCCTGTGACTCAAGGCAGCTTACAAATCATGCTGAATTTTTCCAGGCTTCATTATAGCCTATGGGGACCGATATAATCAATGGGCCCATTAGGCTATAATGGAGAATCGATTCAGGTGTATCTGGGGCTCGGGGGGGCTGTTCTTGAGGTAGAGGCACCAAATTTGCAGCATAGCTACTGGTGCCTCTCCTCAAAGAACTCCCCCCCAACTTTCAAAAAGATTGGACCAGGGGGTCCAATTCTATGAGCCCCAGAAGGAGGTGCCCCCATCCTCCATTGTTTCCAGTGGAGGGAGGAAATGCCTTCTCAGTTAACTTGTAAGCTGCACTGCCAGCTAAAATGTTGTGTGCCAGTGCCCCCTAGCAGAACTTGGAACTTTGCTGCCAGGTCTCCTGTTGTAGCCAGAAACCTAGGGTTGCCAGGTCCTACCTCTTGCCAAGCAGGGAAATCCTCGGCTGTTCTTTGTGCAGGCAGTGCAATGATGTCACCTGGAAGTGATGTCTTCACAGTGCTGATGTCAGGGAGGATGCTCTAGTTTTTGGGCAAACTCTTATTTTTTGCCTTCAAAACCATAGAGTTTGCACAAAAACTAGAGTGCCCCCACGACAGCAGCAGCGTGATGATGTCACTTCAGGGTGACATCACTGTGACTGTTTGGGGTGGGGCTTCCCCACTGGCCATCTGGCCAGCAGCAGGCTGAAGCCTTGGAAATTGGGGGACTCCCGCTCTGACTGGCGGCCTGGCAACCCTATGGAAACCTCTCAGCAAGCAGCTCCTTATGTCCACCGCTGTTCAGTAGTATAACAGGAGGGGGGGAAGTTGAAATTTGCTCTAAGAGTGACAATGTGATGTCACTTCAGTGGTGAACCCAGAAGTAACACCGATATGACACTCTATCATTCACTGGATACTCTGTGGTAAAACCAGAGACAAAACCATAGAGTTTCCATTGAATCCTAGAATGTCACGTCTCAATGGTATCACTTCCACATTCGCTCCAAAAATGACATCACACCATTGCTCTGGTAGCCCCCCCCCATGCCCTCACCCACCTTCAGTCTTCCAATAGGTGTCAACCACTGTCTGGCAACCCTAACTTCTTGATATGCTAGTTTTTATATGGTGGGGCTTTCAGCCAAGCAAGCCTCTTCCTGCAGACTAAAATGGTTCAGCCTGGACTCAAATTTACCACAATGAGAACTAGGCCTCAGACACAAGAAGTCATTCTTGGTGGTCTCAGAAGGCACCTCCCCTTCCCCCCATGATGCAGAGCTGGCTTCCCCAAACCCTGTTTCTTTTGATGTTGGTCCCTTTCCTATTTAGCTTGTCCCAGTTCTTTTTCTCTAAAAGTTAAAGCAATCTGTATCCCAAAATCCACTGGGACAGTTTCCATGATTGGCAATAATTCTGTATCTTCCTATAATTTCAAGGAACCAGAGACATGAACCATTTTGTGGTTCATAAATTAGCAATTCCTTATCCCCCACCCTGGTTTAATTGGTGCTGCTAGAGCTGCCAACTCCGGGTTGGGAAATGTTTGGATATTTGGGGGTGGAGCCTGCAGAGGGTGGGGTTTGGGGAGGGGAGGGACCTCAGTGGGGTATCATGCTATATAGTTGACCCTCCAAAGCTGCTGTTTTCTCCAGGGGAACTGACCTCTGTAGTCCGGACAGAAATTGTAATTCTGGGAAATCTCCAGTCCCCAACTGGAGGCCGCCAACCCTAGCAGCTGTGCATGGAATGGGAGAGTCACCGAAGGATCCCTTGTATGTTTGTGGGAGGGGTTTCCAAGCACCAAAATGAGCCTCAGAAATAGTTTTGCAGTGGACAGGACTTTTTAAACAGCTCTTTCCAGGGGTGGGTGGACGATAACGATTGCTGCGTATAAGGCAGTTAGAGGATGGTGAATTCAAGCCAGTTTAAAAGTAACCAAAAGTTCAGGGCTTAAGTTTTTGTTATTTTTAAAAACTTCAGTCTGTGGAACTGCTTTTGCATCAGGGGGAAATGACCAGGCGCAGCCAGTTTTAAGACTTCATTTTTCTGGCTCGGAGTTTCTGAAGAAGGAGATGAGACACCAAATTCTTTCTATTTGTCATGGATGATCTTTAATGTGACTTTTCAGGGACGAAGGTGGGAGTGGGGGGAAGGCAAGGCAAGAAGTGGGTCTACCATGGCGGCCATCTCACCCTGTACCTGTCCTAGGGCCACCCCTTAATAGTCGAAAACAAAACAGATTTACCTTTGGTCTTCCAGGTTCCCCCCACCACGCCCAAAAAAGAGTCTTTGCTTGAAACTATTTCGCTGGCTATTCTCCGCATGTTTTGATAATGTGACTCATGAGAATATATCTTCTATAAATAAATATATATCTATATATACCATATATATAAATATATATATATGTAACTATACATATAGCTATCAAAAATGATATGGCATTTCATGCCAGGTTGTGGCAAGAGCCACCGAGGAAGAAGGGATCGTTGCCTGCCGTGGCATGTAAGGACCTCATGAAGTTATTGCTATTAAACGGCATGTGGTTTTTGCCATTGTGGTTGGTGGAATTGTGTGTTATTTCTGTGGGGGATGTTTTACCTGAAGCATTGCATGTGCTTCAAGGAGGAGCCAAAGGCTAAGAGAAAGCAGCGAGCAGGAGAACAAACAGAAAATGTGGACAAAGCTAGGAGGAAGAAAGCACCATAGATGTCTCTTTCCATAAAATGTCTCATTTGGGGGGGGGTCTCATGTGGCAGTGGGCTGTATGCAGGTGTCATGCTTTGTGTCTGGTAAATGTTACTGTACAAGGGACATAGGGCTGTCAGCTTTGGACTGGGGGTAGGAAATCTCTTGCAGCTCCCTTTGCCCACTACCATTCAGGTGGGCGACAGGAGGAAAGGCCTGGGCAAAATGTAATAGCACAATTAGTATCCTTGGCACGATGGCGTCACTTCCAGCAAGACCTGGAAGTGATATCATCATGCCAGGAGGAGGCTTGAGCATTCTGTGGTTAAGCCACAGAGTTTTAGGCGAATGCTAGAGCATCACCCCAACACAATGATTTCACTTCCAGGATGCTGATCACCCCCTTCCAAAGCAGAAGGCCCCACCTCCCCCATCTCCTGCCGGTTGCCAGGCCATGGTTGGCAATCCTACAGCAATGGTGGGAAAGGCGGGCTAAAAAGTAAATTAATTAAAAGATTGATATATTACTATATTATGGAGTTACAGAACAACAGTTGTCTTACTGTAAATGTGCAATGGCCAATAAAAATGGCAACCTCATGCATCTAGCCACCCACTTCATAACATTAGTTTAGTCCGTTTGTAATGTGAAACCATCGTTTATTGGACCGGGGCTTAGTTTGAGAAACCAGGATTCAGCTGACAGATGATCACTTGAATCCTGGTTTGCCTCAATAAATGCTGGTTTCTTCTTCACTCTGTAGCCATGGGGGTTGAGCTGGGAAACATGAAGCATGGATATCTATATTTCTGCATCACACAAAATGATAGTTAAGACTAACTGGGGTTAATAAAAATGGCCCCTGGGCACTGTGAAGTGGGCCTATTACACCTTCATTTTAGTCAGGCCATGGTTTCACGTTCTGTCTGAACTGAACCAGTTGCCTCAAGGAATGGCAGCACTTGATTGTCATGTGCCAGAAACAGCCTTTTATGGGGGAGACATGCAGAAAATGGAGATGGCATGATCTGAGGTAAATTATGCTAGATTTACTGAGAGGGAAGTAAATTCATGGCGGCCATATTGGGCAGCAGGACCATGTTTTAACAGAAACACCTAGATTGGGCCTTAGTATATTATCTACACAACAATGTAACAGAACTGTTGGAAGATACAGTGTCCTCAGGTAGGTTTCTGTATTATTTTAAAATAAGACAATTTTTTTAGTATTTCTGTTTCGTTAACTTAAAAAGCAGTGCTGACATTTTAAGGGGGGGGAATGGGCCTCACCTGACCTGTTCCTTTCCCTCTGTAGAAATGATGTTTGGACAAGAGCTGGCAGTGAAAGGTAATAATGTCTATGCCGAGCAGGCCCCCCCCCATCTTCTCAAACTGGAGCGCAGCCATATGAGAAAATAATGGGGGGGGAGTCCCTGAAAGAATACAGAACAATCCAGAAAATCAGGACTACAGTAACAAGGAACTAGGTGACAGCAAAACATGAGGGACTAGTGCATTCCAAGGAACATAAGTTTTTCTGCCGCCTCACTTAGGCCTCTGAAGATAATGGTCTTGTTTACAGTATGGAGGGAAAATATCAGAAGAATGTTTCCTGCCTCCTTTCTGAAGAGCCATTTGGCAAATATTTGGACAGTTTATGCTTTTCCTGGTGCCATTTAAGTGCTATCTGTTGAAGACTGATGGTGTAAAACAGTGGCGCCAGTGGCTCTTTGACAGACCACCCATGAGCACTGTTATTCCCCAGCGTGACACCTGCCCCATTTTTCAGGAAAGCGGACAAGGCCTTTGCCTAGTGAGACATATGGTGGGCAGGTGGTTCCCACCTTGAAATAACTGCTTCTGGAAGAAGAGGTAAGCCGCAAGCCTCCCTGAGCTGCAGACCTTATGTCACAGATGGAAGTAAGGGTGACTTTGTTGGCTGACTGAAACTACAAATGTTGCTCCCCATGAACCGTGTATCGAGTACCACTGGACTAGAGGTAAAAGGAGCACTAGCCTAGCTCACAAAACTGCATATAAAACCTGTGCCCTCAGAGCTAGGTTACCACATTGAAAACATACTTCTCAATACCTCTGATACAAACAGCAAATAAATAGCAACATATTCTTACTATAAATTTCTTCAATACCATGCTTTATAACCTAAACCTAGTTCTCAGTGGTATGGTAAGCCTGTACTGGGGGGAGGGACACACATAGAAGAATGCTCCTCCATACAAGACTAGGCTAGAATCTTTTCCCTGACATGCTAGCTTTCTACATGGAGGGAATTGAGAGGGGGGACTGGAGGCACATTCTGTCATGTGATCCCTTGCCTGCAGTCTGAAGTGTTACCGCTCAGGCAAAGGCATATAACTTCAGTGAGGACTCAGCCATATCCCAGTCTTCAAAAAAATAAAAGTACATATCCGGTCATTGTACGCATTTCTTAACTTGTATGTATGAATAAATATATTTTCTATGTATTACCACAGCTTTGAGGGGTTTTGAAGATTGTTAGCCTAGCCAAAATTGTAGATAGGCCCCAAGCACGGGCAGGGAAGACCCAAGAGTGCAAGCACATCCAACTATGTGCGAGTTTCAGCCCCCAACACACCTTCCTGGAGACAGTGAATTTGAATAAGGCGTCAAAGCATCTACAGGGTCCGACACTGGAGTCTATGAAAAGTCATTTGCAAGATCAGTGTTGTATCAGCCAGCAGGGCCTTAGGAGGGAAAGCTGATCTGGGCCAATTATGAGGGGAATTGGCCATGTCCTCCTTAACTCTTGGCAAAGAATCCAGCTTTACCACCACCGTGTTTAAAATTACAGGCTGCTATGATCAACAGAAACAAACCTAAGTGTTTTGTAAGGGGATAACTGTCTCCCCCCCCACCTTCTCAATAACGGCAAGGGACTAATCTGCCCATTATGCAGAAGTATCTAATTATGACCCCTGTATAGAATTGTGGATTATAATCCCATTTAATGAATTTGAAGGGGAGCAGGGAAACTGGGCTCTGTGCTGAACAGCATAGAATGGATAGCACTCTTTCCCCTCTAACAAGGATTTGTGTATCTTTAACAGGAACATTCAGTGGCTGAAGTTTTCTCCACAGCAGGAGGAGTCACCAACAGGAAAAACTTCACCAGCTGAATTTCTGCACTTCTATTCTGTCTCCTCCCCAACCCCAGGAATTGTATAGCAAGGATCCTGCTTTTTGCCCAGGAGACTTCTCCTTGGAGTGATTATGTCTTTATCGCCCTCAGTGCTCACAAATTCTCCCTCTGACAAGCACTGTGTTTTAATCTTTTTATCCTGGGACATCTTGGCAGGACTATGAGGTAAACAGTGAAGCTCTTGGCTCCTTCAGATGGACAGTTCCTTTTCAGGAGCCCAACCAATGCAAGAGCATTCTCTCTCTTCCAGTCCACAGGCCAAATACAGTTTAGGAGCCACACTCTGAATATTAGATGCGTGTGCTCCAGAGACACCGGCGCTGCAGCAGCCAGTGTCGTGGAGTGCATAATTTGGGGACGACCTCTTTGGCTGCAGGGTAGGGTTTACCAACCTTCAGGTAGGGCCCAGAATCAACAAACTGATCTCCAGATTACAGAAACAAGTTCCCCTGGAGAAAACAGCTGCTCTGAAGGGTAGACTCTGTGGCATTACACCCCACTGGGGCCCCTCTCCTTCCCAAACCCTGTCCTCCCTAGGCCCACCCCAGATCCCCAGGAATCTCCCAAACTCCAGAGTTGGCAACCCTACCATTGCAACAGGGAAAGAAGGATGAATTAAATAGCGGGAGGTTTCAGAAGCTATAGTTATACTACAGACTGAAAGGGGAGTGGCATTCAGCAGTCATTCTTTCTCTCGTGGGACAGATAGGCTGAGTTCAGACTGGCAGTTTGCCCCACTATAGCCACGTTTCATAAGTGGATTAAAGGGGGTGTTCACCTGCCTGGCGTTTCCCACCCGTGCTGTTCCGCTCGCTCCCACGTTTAAAAGATACCTGTTTATCCCGCTTCATTCCGCTTCCGGGAAGTGTGAAAGCCAACCTGAAAAGCCAGAAGCCACCCGCGTTGCGCATAAGGCAGCAGCGATATGATTGGCTGTGCTCCACTCTACCGCCCAATGTGGTGCCAGTGCAACGGGATCCTCCCCAAATTGGCCGGATGCATTTATGCACATGAGCGCATATGCGCACATAGCCAAATTACCAGGGAAAAGCCATTTACAGCCACACCTCTGGGTCAGCAGTCTGAACACTCCCATGCACCTCCTCCTGGTATGTTCCCGCATCAGTCGGCGCAGTGTGAATGGGATAGAATAGTTTGTTCCGGGGCTTTTTTGCCACGACTGGCTCCCGCTTCAAACTGCCAGTCTGAACTCGGCCATAGATTGGTAAAGGCACACTGAGGATCCTTAACAGGATTCACCAAATTACAATTTCCAGGATTAATAGGAGGGGATCAAAATGACTTGTTAAACTGCTAAAAAAAACACCCCTATATAAATTTGTAGCGCACCCTTCAGAAGCAGTAGTTCTCTTTATTTCCCATCATCCCCATTTCCTTATACCTGGATTTCTTATGATTAAGACAAGTGCATTACAAAAGAAAAAGAGAAGAAGAACAGGAGCTCTAAGAGCCACACACACAATATATATACAGCCGTACACAATCTAGTGACCTGAGACCTCTGCTTTTGCCGTTTTGCTCATAGCTAGCACCCCAGTCCCGCTATGCGGAAGCAGACTTCTGTGTGCGCATCCCTAGCTTTGTGGGGAACCACACGCCCCCGCCTGGCTCCGTCCATACAGTTCACTTCTGCAATCCATCTGCTGCAGCTGCATACAGAACCCATTACCCCCCCCCCAAAAAAAAAAAAACCAGCGAGGGGGCTTAATTTATACACACACACCCTTCCTTGCCGAACAGCTAATTGGCAGGAGTTTTGCTTTTTCAAAAGGACTCAGCTGCTTCTTGTGCGCTCCCATGAATCAAGGCACAGGAATCTTCCATTTTCAGAAAGCCCTGAGTATCATAGAGAAATATACAGATTAAATAATGAAAATCGAGCTAACTCCTTTCCTGCCATTACCTTATTTTTCTCCTGTGTCTGGGGCATACCACCCACACACACACTTTAACGCAGAAGCCCTATTCACCCGTTGAAGTGAACGCCCATACAATCTAAGTACAGTGTACACTTGATTTCTCTTCATCTGTACATTGAGTAATTCTCATGTTACATTCTGAATGTGTGATTCAAACTACGAATTTATCCAGGTACTGGTCCCCGGTTTCATTTGTAAAGTGAACGCGCGTTGGCTCTCACAAACAGATGTATGCACGTATAGGCAGGATGTTTGTGTGTTCACTATAACTTGTGAACAGGCCTGAAATAAGCCCTGCTTCTAGTTTTTCTCATCCTACTTCCATTCAGCCCCAAAGAAATGCCCCGGTGGAAGTTTTGAACAGGTGAGTGGAGATTTCTGGGTGGGAAGGCGGGAGGAGGTTGGGGGTCTGGCAGAGAAGACGTGTCCTTAAGGGCAGAGGTGAAAGGGGCTTGTGAAAGATATGAAACAAAACCGCAAAAAGGGGGAAAGTAACTACACAAGAAGCAGTTTTACCTTCTCATTCTGGACATGTTCCTAAACGGGGCTGGGTTATTTCGACAGGTGGACTGACCTTCTGTTAAATCCTCCTGCTGCCTCTTCTCCAGACCATGCTGTGAGTCGGCAAGTGTTGTCTCAAACGAGGTAAGAGAAACGGTGACAGATACGACATGCTGTTGGCAACGGGGGAGGCAGGTAGCTTCAGCTGAACGGGAAATTACCTCACCTTTTGCCATGAACATCTCCCCAGCAGGGAATGCAGCCCTACGGCGCACTTCACACACTTTTACCACCATTTCCAAAGGAAGCACAAAGAGAGAATGTATTCCCAGGTTCCTCCAGCCCAGGTCCCTCCCGTGTACTCCCTTCCACACACTGAAAATGGCAGGAGAGCCAGTCCATTTAGCCCAAGTCCTCCAGCATGAGTCACCATCCACAAGAGCCAGATGGGCAGGCTACAGGACTCCCCCCCCGAAGCACAAGTGTAGCAGGAGTAGTTTGGCGAAGGGGGCAGGTTGGGCCCCCTTCCGTATACAATTATAGTGGCACATCTTCGTCGTCCTCATCCAGGTCTGAGGAGTGCAAGTCAAGGTCCTTCAGGATGTCTGAGATGTTCTCAGCAGCTGGGCCGGTACGCTCCATTTCCTCCAGTTCCATATCGGCAACCGACATGGAGCGTGTCCCTTTCCTGTCCTTTGGGCTGGAAGATGGTTGTGGGCATGGACAACCGGGGGCCGCTGAGGTGTCTGTCCCTGAGTCCACAGTGGTCTCCCCAGGCGCCATGTTTACGTTGGGCTTGCTCCATGCCTGTGTGGCCCATTTAGCCTGCTCCTTGGTTGAGGTCTGGGTGGCATCACGGAAGCTGGCAAGGGGAGGGCGCAGCTGGACGCCAGAGCTTGTGGAGCCTTCGATTGCTTTCTGGAGCTGGGAGGTTCAGAGAGAGATGGCAAATTAATTAGGAGAACTAATCAGGAACACCCCCATGTAAACTGACACGCGGGAGCTCATAAAGATTCCAGTACACAATTCATTTTGTTCCTGATGTCTGGCTAAAGTCCCTTTGGGGTGTGTGTGTGTGTATGTGGAATGGCTACCTAAATCCATTACTGGGCAAACAGATTATAAATATCCCCACAAAGAATGGTCTCCAGAAGCAATCACTTATGGGGCACACCCATACCACAGACTCAAGTGATTTAATCTTATATTCTAATAGTCAAGTATACCCCAACCTGCAGATATCTAAATCTACAGATCAGGGCCACACTGACTGTAAACAGTTTTGCAAACTTGGGAGACCCCCAGGTTTGCATAAACATCTGAAAATGAAAAAAAATACATTGTGGGGGGGGTTAAATCCCTGGTGTTGGCAGAATCCAGGGAGCTGCTCCAGGCTCGCTGTAGTGGTAGTGTCCAGAGTGCCTTCTGGACTCTGTTGCTGGGCCTGGAGCAGTGCCGGGTTCGGCAACAAAGAGGGAGGATGATATCCCCTCCCCCACGTGACTCTTGTAAGCACCCACTTGCAGCTATAATTTCTCATCATAGGGGACTCTGGAGACAAGCGACCTCTTATGGAGAATTCTCAGCACCCTTACTAAAATATGGTGCCCAGGATTCTTTAGGGCAAGCCACGGAAGATAAACTATTATAAAATTGATACAGATTTGTAATATGGATATATGTATCTCTGGTCAAAAAACTGCCAAATGGTTTCTCCATCACGGAAGGGGGTGGGAGGCAGACCAGTACAGACGGGCTTGATAACCAACGAAGAAAGCAGAGCCTAGAAACAGACCCATATTTTTATTTTTGAAGAACTGAAGATTATTTTAATTAGATGAGATATAGAATGTCATTCCACTTCTGGTACGCAAATTTTGAACTTTTTAAAAAAAATTAGTTCAAAAACCTACAGAACTGGGTTGACCAAGTGCGACAATGGAACAAGAGAAAAGGCTGCACAGTGCGAGAAGGCAGGCCTCGGCTGTTATCACTTTCCGTTCTCTTTGACTATATTATTGCCCGTCTTAAACCAGAGTGGGCAAAAACCAGGACCTTCTGCTCCGCCAGGCTCTTCCCAACTGATGGTGAAACTTTTTGACAAAGAATAAAGCACTGGATATCAGGCCAGCAAGGTTTCATTTACCTCTTGTAATGCAATCACGCCTTTCAGCTTCCCCATGCTGGTTACGTAGGCATGGGTGAGGCCCAGCAAAGAAAACAAAGTATGTGTCTGTGAGGAAGAGAGGTAGGAGACAGGAAGAAAGAAAAAATGGGTTACTTCGAACTCATAACAAAGCCATAGGCCCGTGGTGAATACTGTACACAAACCAAGCCGTGATAGGACTGCCAACCTCCAGTGGGGAGTTCAGTTAGCCCAGAATTACAACTAATCACCAGACGACATGGATCAGATCCCCTGGAGGAAATGGCGGCTTTGGAGAGTGGATTCTATGGTGTCACGTCCCTGCTGATCTCCTGCCACCCCCTAAACCTCACCCAAATCTACAAGAATTTCCCAACCAAAGTTGCCTGCTCTAAGAAGTAACTCCAAGAACAGCAGTGACACGAAATCTCTGATGGGACCAAACATTTAGAAACAGAGATGCCACCTATCCAACAAGTTAAATGTTTTGTTGGGACAGAGAACAAGCTGAAGTGAGACAGTGACACAACAGCATGTCATCAATTATACAATTGTAGAAAGCAAATATGAGGTTATGGCTTGAATCCCACCACACTGCTCAGTAATGTGCTCCAGTAGTGGGGCACAAGAGTCGACACCACTATCGAACTTGCTGCACTCCCTCTTTAATTTCAAATTTCAGCAGTATTTCTTGAGCTGCACTGCCACCATGCCAGCCCAAAGCACCTGCGACTGATCGATTCCTTCCTTCCCCTCAGATTAGCTGGTGTAGCTTGTGGCCACGCAGCCTCAGCAGAGCAAGGTCTTTCTGGCTTCGATTCCCTGTTTTGACCCGCACAGCTCTTCCAACATGCCCCTCTTGCAGCCCCCCAGGCACGCCAGCTGAGTAGCAGACGCGGCGCAAGCCTCTCCAATGTACCTCTGTGGAAACTCGGGAGGAGCAGGGGTGCTTGCCGCACTCCCTGCCACCTTGCTTTCACCTGCTGGGGGAACCAACTGGGGGCCATGCTTCTGGGGCACAGAGGGAAAGGCAGCAGCAACTTGGCAGCTCTCCGGGCATGGCTGTTGGGGTCTGGACTGGTTCCTCCTCAGAGGGCTGAACCAAAGCAGCAGCTAGCACTCTCTCCTCTCCTCCCTTCTCCCTCCTCTCTTCTCCTCATTCAACTAAATTTAATTAATTTAACTAGCACCCCCTCTGAAAAAAATCCTGGCTACAGGACTGAATGTGCACCAGCAGCAGGAGATGTCCTCTAGGGCATAAACATATTGACCAGAGGCCCATCAGTGGCTATTAGCCACCAGGTATAGATGGAACACTATATCTCGGGCAGTGGTGCTCTGTATTCTTGGTGCCCAGGGGGGGCAATAGTGGGAGGGCTTCTGGCCCCGCTAGCGGCCCTCCTGATGGCATCTGCGTTTTGGCCACTGTGTGACACAAGAGTGTTGGACTGGAGGGGCCATTGGCCTGATCCAACATTGGCTTCTCTTATGTTCCTAAGCCTCTCTAATTCTGGCAGCTGCTTGCACTGACAAAAGGCTCCAGACTTGGAGCAGAGAGGCAGGGGACAAGCCAAAGTTTTTACTGAAACAAATATAACCCAAGTGTGCACGGCTTCTGTGTTCACCAAGTAGCCGTGTTAAAAAAAGCAACCTGCTGTTCAGTTAATCCGGCTCACTTTTTCAGCTGATGAAAATCTGATTAAACTCAGCTACGGTTTGCAGCCTTAGTCAGAGGATGCAAGGAATCTGATTTTTACTGCTGTCCCACGTTCGCAAAAAAGCACTCCCATGCTGGGACTGCAACACAATGAAGATCAATGAATCAGAACAATAATCCCTGCATTCAGCCTTCCCAGGCGCGGTCTCCATAAAGGCAGATGCGGCCAAGCTACCTCTTCCTGCAGTCAATGCTGTGTATAAAAAGGAACAGGAGTTTTGTTAAAGAGGTGACCCTTAGCACAGAGAGCTCTCGTAGTCCCAGTTTTAATTGAGAGCATCTCTCTTATGAGGCGCTGAATTAGGGAGACAGGGCACCTCTTGCACATCCTAATCTGCAAAGGCAAAGTACCTGTTGCATTAGAGGAAACACATTTTCTCTTTAGTCAAAGAAAACGATTATATTTCTTTATATAGTTTTATTTAATTCCCCCTACTATATAGGACATTTAGGAAGGGGAAGACAAGGGGAATGGGCTAAGACCTATGAACAAAGCTTTGGCACTCATCGAGGCCTGGAGTGCAGCCACCTGCGTATTTGGAAATCCCGGCCCTTGTGCCTCTTCTGCCAAGTAATGTTTTGAGGGGGCAATTTGTAAGGCAGAAAGAAGAGTGCTTGATTCTTCACCTATTGGCTACTTTTCATCCAGCTGGGACTTCGGAGGCATGGAGGTCGTGCAAGGAAGTGTGGCTGGAGGAGGGAAGGAAATGGAGAAAGATCCTCCCGGAAGGCTTACGCAGTTGGGGGTTACAGTCTACCAGTCATGCTAAACTCAGGCTATTGTACTTTGGTCACACCATGAGAAGACAGGACCCCATTGGAAAAAACAATAACGCTGGGGAAAGTTGAAGGCGGCAGGAAAAGAGGAAGACCCAACAGGAGGTGGATTGACTCAGTCAAGGAAGCCACGAGGACCCTCGGTGTGCAAGACCTGAGCAAGTCTGTTAAGGATTAGGACACTTTGCAGGACTGTGCTTCCCCCAGTCTGCGTTAACTGTAGGTATTAGTAGTTTAGTAAGACTGTTGTGTATCTTTAAGAGCAATTGCCCCTGGGAATTGTAGTCCTCAGGCAACCCAAAAAGCATTCCCCTGACTGGTAATTTCCTGAGCTCAGAGGCAAGAAGATAGGAGTTTTATTGCTCTTTTCTTGCTTCTTTGTCTATCCTTACTGCAAGGAGAAAGGGAGACCCATCTCATCACGGCTATAGAATTGACCTAGAACACAAGATGTAACTTTTCCACCCAGCTATCAGCTTGATTGTGAGTAAATGATCTTCTGAATGCATGTGAAGTTAAATAAAGATGATTTAGAAGAAGAAGAGATTGGATGTATACCCCACCCTTCGCTACCCAAAGGAGTCTCAGAGCGGCCTACAAACTCCTTTCCCTTCCCCTCCCCACAACAGACATCCTATGAGGTAGGTGAGGCTGAGAGAACTCTGACAGAAACTGCTCTTTTTTCAAGAACAGCTGTGCCAGAGCTTGTGACTGACCCAAGGTCACACCAGCAGGTGCAAGTGGAGGAGTGGGGAATCAAACCTGGTTCTCCCAGATTAGAGTCCGTGCACTTAACCACTACACCAAACGTCTCTTCAGTGGCTGTGCATTGATCACATCCCAGAAAGTGCATCCTGAATTAGTGCCGGACGGGAATAAGGACATTAATTCATAGAGTCACCTGTCACGAAATTGCTTCCCCAGTTGTACGTGTTTGCATCCATTCTTAAAACTGTCATCATGTGAAAACCAGAACCCCATGTATAAGTGTTTTCTGGATCGTTATCCAGGACATTTAAGTGTTTTACTTAGCAAGCACCTGTATATGGTTATCTTGCAGCGTAAATTCTAGCAGCTGAGAATTGTCAGAGTAATTGACAGTTGGTCATCGATACAGTATTACAGCTCAAATGTCAGTTTTGACAGCCAATGATCTAGAGTCCATCTTAGATCAGCTAAACTAGGGAATTGGCCATGCTGATTAGTTGCTTAATTAGCAAGTTGACAGCTGGGCTAGTATATAGGGCAAGGGTAGAGAGATGCTACAGCCCATATGCTAAAGTCATATGGATGGACACAGACTTGAGGAGAGCACAGGAAGCTGAGTGAAGGACTGCCACTTCCTACATAATTTGCTGCTAGAACAGCTGCTATTCAAGATGTTGGCTGGAGCTTTGGAGCAGTAAGCCACTTAGGGGCAGTGTTTAGAGATACTATATAGGTTTGTTGTTTTGTCTTTGTCCCACTGTACACTCTGTTCCCTTACATATATGTTTTTATGTTTTGTCTATTTTTGTAATAAACTTCTAATATGTTTTTAAATTCTGGAGGAAGTTACTAGTCCAAACCCAAGCCAATTTTGTTCCAGTGCCATCCTTTTGCTACCAAAAGACCTTTTGTTAATCTATATATCTAATTCCCAAGTGGCCCCCTGCGTGCGGATATCTAAATCCGCACATTGGGGGCACCTGGGGGGCAGGGAGATTTTCCTGCGCATGTGGGGCAGTCCCCACATGTGCAGAAAAATCTAAAAAGTTTTAAAAAGTGTAGGGGGGATATCAGAATTCCCCCAAAAAGTAAGAGAACTCTGGGAACTCTGTGGCGGCTGGCAGCTGAAAGCTGCTCAGTCCTCGCCATCGGAACCGAGGGGGCGGGGAGAGGAGATCAGCAGATGAGGAGGATCGCCGGAGCCGAAGGGGGGGAGGAGATCGGCGGGCCTGGCGGCTGGAAGCCACTCGGGCCTCGCCTCTGGAGCCAGGGGGGTGGGGGGAGGAGGAGATCAGTGGCGGCGGAGGAGGGGGACATAGCTGGAGCCAGGTGGGGGGAGGGAGGAGATCGGTGGCGGCAGAGGAGGGTGACAGGAGCCGGGTGGGGGAGGGAGGAGATTGGCGGCGGCAGCGGAGGGGGACATAGCTGGAGCTGGGTGGGAGGAGGGAGGAGATCGGCGGTGGCAGCAGAGGAGATTGCTGGAGCAGGGGGGAGGCGAGAAGCTGGAAGTTGCTCGGGTACCGCTGCTGGGGCAGGGGGGAGGTGGGGGGAGAGGACATCGCTGGAGCCTTCCCCGCGAATATCGCGGGTCCCTCTTCTTGTTGGGTATAATTTAAAAAAAAATTATTTTAAAAAACAAAATCTTGGCCAGCTGACATTGCTGGGGCACCTCAGTGTTGTGACCAGGGGTCATTTGGAGCAGGAGCGGAGCTCTGGCAGTTAAAAGCACATGCGGCAGCAAGCCCCGCCACCAGCTCCCAGCAGGAGTGCAAAGCAGCATGTGTAGCATTCCTCCTGGGCCCAGATAGGCTACTCTGGGACTGGAATGACAGCCCCCAGGCTGGAAAGACAGTCCCTAGGGGTGGAGCCTGAGTGGTGGGTATTGCCTTCTGACACACTTCCAGTGATGTCAGGGGGTGTGCCATATGCAAATTAGTTATGCCAATGAGTTATGCTAATGAGCTGCACCTCTTTTTCTACGAAATGACCCCTGGTTGTGACACACTATAAGCCAGAAGTGACTTAACAGTACAGAACACGCAGCCATGCATGGCTATCAGTCACGGCAAGGGAGAAGTCAGGCTCAGCATGGAGAAGTCAGGTTGAGCCTGTGTTCATTCAGTGCCGTGAGACACAAACTATGCAGATCTGGCTTAGGCTCAGGAGGAGGCTATGTGCTCCAGAGGAACAGGAGAGACAAGAAAACGTGGAAAGCAGGAGAACTGAAGTGGCCAGGGGGTGGGGGGTAATGCAGAGATGGTGGCCAGAAGTCAGAGGTCCTTGGAAAGCAAGAGGTGAATGTTAAATGTTAAATATTTAGCTATAGGTTTCGTGTGGGTGCAAAAAGAAGCAAGGCAAATCTCATGGACTCTTGAATGCAGCGAATTCAGCGTCAGTAAGATGCAAGGACCCAAGAGTGAGAGCAGGAAGGAAACTCGTTCAGGGAACCAGGGCGGGTGGGCAAAGCAGTGCAGAGATTGACAGAAAGGGGCGCGGCAAACACCCACCTTGTGCAGGGATGTCCTCTCCACCAGCTGAAAGGGAGAAGGGTCTATGCGGCAGCTGTCGAAGCAGACCTCTCTCTCCAGCTCCTCCTCCTCCCAAGCTTCTATCTGACACAGGAAAGAAGGGTTCACACACACACACTTTGCACTCCCATGTGGTCCCATGGCCCATGGCAGCTCTGTCCTCAGGGTGCTACTCCTGACAGTTCCACTGACCCTAAGAGGGATTCGGCTCCCCTCAGCTCTGACCATTTCCCCTCGCTGTTTCTCATGTTTGGAACTCATTTTCGAAACTCAAAATGCCTCCTCAGAAACCCTTTTCCCCATGAAGACTTTAGTGTAACTCATTCTCCCTCAGCCACGTGAGGCCAAATAAGAGGAGAATGGGGAATCTATTTGTCTACCCGCTTACATGGAAAGGAGGCAGAGGAAAGCAATCCCCCCTCCCCCAAGCACAGCGCATGGGTGAAGGGTGGTAAACCCTGACTTCCTCCCGACCTCACATCCCTCCATTATTTGAAGCATCCCCCCCCCTCCTAGCCTGGCTCCAACAGTGAAATGGAAGAAAAAATACTTCAAGTAATGAAGGACAGCAACATAAAGAGGGGGAGAGGCAATGGTGTAGCTGCCTGCAACCTAGAGTTGCCAACCTCCAGGTGGGGCCTGGAATTCTCACAGAATTACAGCTTATCTCCAGAGTACAGAGATCAATTCCCAGAAATGGCTACCTTGGAGGATGGACTCTATGGCATTATGCCTGGTGTTGACGACTCTACCTGACTCACATGCTCCATTTTGGATAAACAGATAAGAGGCCTCCCCTGCTTTCCCTCAGGTCTGGTTATGAGACATCCTCTAAACTCTTAAGGAAACTAAAGCTGAATTGTGTCAGTTATAAAATGTATTATAATTCTTTTAATGGAGTGGTAGCTTTTCCACCTTAGGCACGGACACACCACGGGCTGTCCCTGCTTGTAGGATCAGAAAGCAAAAGGATCCAATTGCTAGCTGACAAGAAAGAGGCTTGTGATTATTTTTCGACCATAATCAAGACCATATTTGTGGGGATTTCCTGTTGGCTCTCTCACATCAGCTTTTCCAGACTTACCTCCTCTGGCTTCATGGTATCTACAATGTCCGTTGAATCCTGAGGGGAATTGAAAACCAAAGCCAAGATCAGAACAAAGATGAAGCCCTAACTCTAGATCAGACTCTCATGCTGGAGAAATGTCGGCTTGTACCCAAAATACTCTGCTCAGCCAAGTCCAGAAGGCATTAGGGATGCCAGCCTCCAGAGGGGACCTGGGGACCCCCTGAAATTGCAGTTCATCTCCAGACTACAGAGATCAGTTCCCCTGGAGAAAGTGGATGATCTGGAGGGTGGACTCTGTGACCTTGTACCCCACCCTGTCTTCCCCAGGCTCCATCCCCAAATCTCTGGGAGTTTCCCAACCTGGATCTGGCAACCCTCAACCCCCCATCCCCCACCAGTGGCCAGGGGGAACCTGACAACCCTAAGGAGACTTCCTCCAGCCCAAGGAGACTTCCCCTGACAGATGTGTTTCTTCCTATTAGGCTGGGAGGTTCAACGGTGGTTGAGTGGAGCCATGGGACAGAAGCCACTGACCTCCCCCAACAGCCCTCAATAACCTCAAACTTTGTTCTATTTCCACTGCTGTCATGCTTAGCCTCATCAGCCAGCCCAAACTATTGCCTGGAGCAATAACATAGGCACCAGGCTAAATACCCTCCAAAGATTTTCTCCTCCTGACCTAGGGGTTAATTGTATAGCCTCTTTTCTTGTTCTATACAAGGGAATGGAGAGAGAAAGGCTGCAATGGGAAACACATGAAGGTGCTTTATCCTGAATCAGACTCTTGGGCTGATTTCCCACTACAGCTGCCTTGGGGTTGTGCCGCCGTTTGTCCCGATACTATTTGTCAATTTCGCACCCGAAGCCGCGGGGCTGCATTTTGACCCGCGGCTTCACCCGATTTCCCCCGCAGTTTCGTGATCCTCAAAAAACAGGAAATTGATGAATAGTATTGGGGCAAACGGCGGCGCAACCCCAAGGCAGCTGTAGTGGGAAATCAGCCTCAGTCTGTGAAGTTCAGTCTTGTCTACTCAGACTGGCAGTAGCTCTCCAGGGTTTCAAGCAGAGGCCTTTCCTACTACCTATGACCTGATCTTTTTCAACAGGATATCCTGGGGACTGAACCTGGGACCTTCTGCATGCAAAGCAGATGCCCTTCTACTGAGCCGCAGCTCCTTCCCTGTATAAGGAAATGCCCACAGAAAAGAAACAGAATGGCCTTCTTGGCATCCAACAAGATGCAGAAGGAGATGAGGGAGGGGGGAGAGAGAATTTTTCACCTAGGTTGGCAAAATAGCTGGAGCTGGCCATGTTTATTTCTCCAAAGCAGGGCTCTTTTTGGAGCAGGAACTCCTTTGCATATTAGGCGACACACCCCTAATGTAGCCAATCCCCCAAGAGCTTATAGTAGCCCCTGTAAGAAGAGCTCTGTAAGCTCTTGGAGGCTTGGCTACATTAGGGATGTGTCGCCTGCTATGCAAAGGAGTTCCTGCTACAAAAAGAGCCCTGCTCCCAAGTAATTACTAACTTGTGCAAAACAAGCAACATATGCAAATGGGTGTGATTGACTGAAGTAGGATTTCTGCATCCTGGTTCCATCTCTGACATTCCTATGAGTTCTGGCCATATCAAAAGTTACCTACAAAGCAACCTGTCTGTCTTGGAGTTTGGCCTGTACCCTCGCTGACATTCTGTATCTGTCAGTGAATTTGTGCCCATTTGGCTACCCAGTTTTGGAACACACAGCATTTCATTCTGAAAACTTGGGTAGTTCATTTTGAAAGAGAGAAATGTAGACAAGATGATAAATGACGCAAAGGGAACTGCAGGATGTGGGCTGCTTAGGGAAAACTGTGGGTAGGGTTTAGCAGAACCATTCTGCAAGCTGATGCACTTTCTTTTGGTGGATGAAGACTTCCTCCCAATGCAAAATGCTCTTCTGAGCATCTTGACTCAGAGAAAGGTAGCTTCCACCAGAGGAAAGTGTTTCTGCAAGCAAAATGGGATCCACAGGATCCAACCTGTTCACAACCTACAGGTGGCTTATATCTCCCCCCCCCAGGACAAGTAACAGATCATGGTGGCTATTTGAGGGAGGGGAAATGGTCTATGCCCTGACTTGGATGGCCCAGTTTAACCCAATCTCATCAGCTCTAAGAAGCAAAGCAGGGTCAGCCCTGGTTAGTACTTGGACGAGAGACCACCAAGAGAGTCCAGGGTTGCTGCACAAAGACAGGTAATGGCAAATCACCTCTGCTTGTCTCTTGCCTTGAAAACTCTACAGGGTTGCCATAAGTCAGCTGTACTGTCCTTGGCGAGGGTGTGCACTCAGTATATGCCAAGCCGAATAAATACCTGAAAAATACGTTATCTGTATTTTTCAGGTATTTATTCAGCATCCCCCAAATAAAAGTAGGCATCCCCCAAATAAAAGTCAATATTCTGTTTTTATTCGGGCTTGGCTACTTGCAGAGTCCTGTAGCCCCTACCATAAGACTTTCCAGCGAAGGGAAGGTATTTAAACTTTAAATACCTTCCCTTCCCTCTTGAGCTCATGCTGCCTCTGTGGTGCAACACCCAAGAGGGAAGGGAAGGTATTTAAAGTTAAAATACCTTCCCTATCCCTTTCCTCTCAGTCCCCATAGGGTATAATGGAGCCAAATATATTTGGGTTTCCGAATACTGATCCAAATACCAGTGAAATACCAATACTGGTATTCAGGTGTACTCAGAAGTACGGATATTTTTCAGATCCAACAGATCCGAATCCGAATTAACCTGGATTTTTTTGTACACCCTAGTCAGCTGTGATTTGATGGCACTTTCGACCACCCAGTGATGTATGTGGAATGTGCTACCTGCCTGTTTGGTACATAGCCCTGGTCTGAAATTTGCCCCCCCCCCCGACACACAGTTTACCAACCCAAGCTGCTTTTCATGGATCTCCCAGAGATTTTTCTAGTCTGGTCCTTTGCTTCTCCACTGTAATAATCAGGCTTCTTTTCAAACAGTTGGGCACAGGAGGGCTTTTAAGATTCCTCACCTGCTCAGCCAGCTCTTGTTGAGGCGGAGGGTGGTAAAAACACAGGAGCTGCCGTGTCAGTCGCCAGAATCTCCTGCCTGTGGGAAGGAAGAGAAGGAGAGGAAATGTGTGGGAGACCAGATTGTCAGGCAGCCGTTTTCCTCCACCCCTTCCCAAAACCTAGGCCAGATAAACAAATTCTGCAGCTGTAGGATGCTAACCAGAGGGAGTTCTTTGATTTCTTTTTATTATTATCATTGTTATTAATTTATTCGAATGATCAGTTACATTACTCAGTACTAGGTTAACAAAGGATATCTACAAATTATTACATCAATGGACTGTCTGAAGTATTCTCTTAAATTGTAAATATATAAGATTTTGTTTCTCCTTATATTTATCAGATATAATATTGAGTTATCACAAGGCAGGAAACGATCTCTCATGAAAGCTCTTTGATTTCCAGGGAAGCAAAACAGCTAGTCAGGCTGCAGCAGATCAACTGGGAGAAGGTCCCTATTGGTAGAACAAGGCCACTTTGTAAGTACCAAGAGAAAGAAACAACAGGATGTATCAAAGAAGCAACAGAATACTGAGCAGCTTGAAAACATGGGATGGAAGGAGCTAGAGTTGTCAGCTTGGGGAATGGCCCTGCCTGACACCAGTAGGATGACAGACCTGTCCTCCATGAATTATTCTATTTTTCCTTTACAAATAATCCTCTGCTGGCAGCTGCTATCATCTCCTGTGGAAGAGAACTCCATAAGTTAAACACAAAGCTTTATGAAGGGGAGTGGGGAGACTGTACAAGTTCATGTACAATAGGTCTGTTAACAAACAGAAGTTCTACACAGAAGGAATTAGAGGCATCTGGCTAGCTACAGCTGGGAATAAAATACTAGTAGACTAGATGGACTTTTGTCTGATTGGGCAATTCTTAAACTTGTCTGTTGTCTGGAATTTCAGGACCCGGGCAGAGGGGCAGAGATTCACTCTAATGCAATTTCATTTTGCGACACGCTGATCATCCGGCAACCCCAAGGCCTTTTTGCATCAACTGCTACTGAGCATACACTCAATAGGCTGCGTCAGTGAATCTGAGATCCTTGACAAGCATACCTATAAGATGCACACGTATGCTACACTCAGTGCTCCCTGTGAGCTAGCGCGCAGTTTTTTAGCCTCCAGCTCACACATTTTTGTCTTCGCTCAGGAACAATGGCTCCAGAGCAAACTAATTTATACAGCAGCCAAATTGCTCGCTCACAACTTCAATGCCAGTAGCTCACGAAGAAGAATTTTTGCTCACAAGACTCCACATTTTAGAGGGAGCATTGGCTACACTTATCACACATATTTAGGTGTGCACTTCAAAAGGTCTTAAGATTTGCCACCTAAAACAAGGTGTGAAGTGGCCATCGGTGACTATAACTGTCAGTGTTAATTCTGCAGTGCTTTCATTCTAGCACTTATGGTGACATGTGCGCTTAGGTCTTGAATATTTGACTTTGGAGGAAGGACAATCATTTATCACCTATTTTAACCAGCTCTTGGAAGAGGACGATGACCTGAAGGCCAGTTGGCATAGAACTGGCTTGATGAGAAAGTGAACTGAGTAATATTGGGAATAGTTTTATATAGAGACATCTACCAGGGCTGATATTTGTATGCATGGTACACCTCCTTCAGAGCCACTTAATCTGCCCAAAATTGAGTTGCAAGTACTCAATGGCAGTAGAAATGCACTCTGTATCTGTAAAAGGCACCATCTGCTCTGTCATCCATCATCTGTTCCTGTTTTCCTCCAAACAACCACTCTCAAGGTGAGTCACAAAGGACCCACGATCCTCGCCCGCTCTCTAGCAACACGATGCCTGGTCTCTCCTCCCTTTCTATTTTTTTTATTTATTTTACAAAATTTATACCCCACCTTCCTGCCCTCACAAGGGCCACCAGTGTGGCTAACAAAATACACCTAACGAAATCACACGTTCAAAACCAACCAAAATCATTAAAACGATTAAAATCAAGCTAAAACACACATACAAAAACGGCAATTAAAACATAGGGCAGGGAGGAGGGAACGCCAAACAAAGCAAAAAAGCTTTCACCGGCTGGTGAAAGATGGCCACTGAAAGGGGCAGGCGAATCTCCCAAGAGAGAGGGTTCCAGAGTTTTCTATGTCCCACCCTACCCCTTAGTGGCAAGGATCAGACTTCTGCATCCTGGCTGGAACGCTCCACCCCCAAATGCCCGTACCTGGAGTTTCCTGAGGAGTTGGTGTCTCTGGCAAAGGCTTGTGAGGAGTCACAGGGCCGTTGGGTTCTTCTGGGTGACTGGAGGCGAATGGCGGCAGCTGAGGCAGCTATCGAGAGAAAGCAGAACGAGTTTTGGCATCTCCCAGAGGACCAGCGTTTAGCGTTTCCTAGCACTTCCCTCTAAAACAGGGCTTGCTGTCGCTGATTTTCCTCTTTCTTCCTTTTATCTTCCCCTTCGCTGCTGTTTGTAATTATTGTATTGCTGCTCGTCTTGATTTGAGGCTGCTCATTTGTCATACGATCTTTTCATCTTCTTGTTTTAATGGAAAGGGGGGGGATTCTTAGGAACACGTCTGCCCACTGCAGAACATCTAGGCGGAGCTTCTGTATCCCTTCTTGTTGCAAATACTCAAAGCCTTACACCAAGGGCCAAAGGCCTTGGTTCTAGGTTCTCAACCCATAACCCAAAGACTGTGGCCTTGAGTAAAGTAACCCTGCGGGTCTAAGATCGGAACAGGGAGGCATTGGTGTACTTCTCATTTGTTCTGTTTATTTTATTTTATTAATTTCCTTTATTTGCAGCCCGCCTTTGTTGCTTGTCTGCTTGTATTTATTTAAACGATTGTGGTATCTCTGTAAGCCACTTTGGATCCCCATTGAAGAGGAAATCAGGCTATGTATGTATGCAAGAGCAGTCAAGTTGCAGCTGACTAGGTCTGCAGCCCCCTGGTCGAGGCGGGGGCTCCCCTGATTGTGGGGGATCCGATCTGCCCCCACCCCCAAATAGCCCCCTCCCACATCACTGGCATGATTGCTGACATTGGGAGGGCAATGCTCTAGTTTTTGGGAAAACTCTATGGTTTTGAGGGCAAAAAACCATAGAGTTTGTAGATGGTCCTAACAAGGACCCAAGAGCCCCGCACTGGATTGAAGGTAGGACCTGGCAACCCTACAGCTGACTTATGGCGACTCCAGCAAGGTGCTTTCAAGGCAAGTGAGGAGCAGAGGGGGGTTGCCATTGCCTTCCTCTGCAGTAGGGTTGCCAGCCTCCAGGTGGGGCCTGGGGATCTCCCGCTTTTACAACTGATCTCCTGCTGACAGAGATCAGCCCTGGAGAAAATGGCTGCTTTGGAGGGTCAACTCTATGGCATTGGACCATGCTGAGGTCCCTCGCCTCCCCAAACTCCACCCTCTCCTGGATCCACCCCCAAAGTCTCCAGGTATTTTCCAACCCAGACCTGGCAACCCTACTCTGCAGAGCCTTCCTTGGCAATCTCCCATCCTGGTACTGATCCTACTTAGCTCCTGAGACCTAATGAGATTGGGCTGTACCATGCTGACTTCCCTCCCCAAAAGCAGAATACACATAGAGACAGACACCCCTGCACACACTGGTAACCTTTAAACAGGCCATGTTGAGTAGGCCAGATGGGGGACTTAGACAAAGGCTAGCTTTTCTATGTCAAATCAGTGGCTGAGGTAACATTAGAAGCAAAAATTGCAAGGCCCACACCTCCTCTTCTTAACCACTACGCTACGTTCAGTTTCCTTTCCCTTCCTTCTTCCCTTCACTGTGTCTTTTCAGCTTTTCCTTTCACCCTTTCCTGCAGCTCGGTCCCGAGTTGTCTCCCTCCCCTTCCTCACTTCAGTCTTCTCCTCTTCGTCCTCATCCTCATCCACAAAAGCGAAGGATTCATGCTTCCATGCAGATTTCTCATCATCGTACGGTGCCTCATCAGGCTTCTGAGGCACCTCCTTGGCGAGGCGCAGACGTCGCTCTGGACTGAGGTGCCTGAGGAGAAGGCCCTGGAGCTCTGGCCGCTCCACTGAGCCCAAGAGAATCATGGATTCTACAGGAAGGGGGGAGAAAATAAAACATTAGGTCTGTTGGACTTGTTACTTGATAGTGCCATACCCCAGGGATCTTCACTGATCTTCACGAGCTACATGGCAGGCCTGGGTCCAAGTATGATATTGTAGTGTTGGTAGCTCCACTTTGGGAAATTCCTGGAGATTTTTTTTTTTTTTTGGGGGGGGGTGCCTAAGGAGGGTGGAATCCAGAGAGTGGAAGGAGCTGAGTGGGGATGTGATGTCGCTCTAGGACTTCTCCAAGACTCTACGGTATAGCATAGAGTTCACCTTTTGAAGCTGCCATTTCCTCCAAGGAACTTATCAGTGCTACTGAAATTTGGTTGTAATTCTGGGGAGACCCTAGACCTCACCTGGAGGTTGGCAACCTTTAGAGGGCCTACAAGTCCACTTCACAGGGTGGAGGTCAGCTGCTACTGGCCTTCAAACCCATTTGGACCGGCAGTGATGGTCAGTCTGGGACCATCCAGGGGCCTTATTGACGACGACCAAGAACCAGGCTGCAGACAGTCCCACAGCAGAGAATTTGTCTCCAGAGGATCAACCACAGGCACTCAAGGAGCTGTCTAGAACATTATCAGCAAAAGACCAGCTCTGCAGTGGCTCAGGTGGAGAAATACCTGCTTAGCATTTTGTAGAATATCTCTTAATATAAGGAGAGCCCTGCTGGATCAGACCAATGGTCTGTTTCATCCACCACAGCTGACCACAGCTGGCCAGATGTATGTCTGGAAGACATACAAGCAAGGCACAGAGTCCAAAGCCCCTCCCCCTGGTTGTTTCCTTCCCCAGCTCATTCATAAGCACATTGTCTCCGAATACGAACATTCTGTTCGGCCATCACAGCCAATGGTCATTAATGAACCTAACCTTCATGAATTTCTGTAACCCAAACAAGTGGCCAGTGAGTTCCACAAGTTATTTATCTAGCATGGGTTTTGTTAGGGTTGTCAGCTCTGGCATTTATAGGGTAGGGAAGGGCAGGAAGCTCAACCGGGAGGTAATGTCACTTGTAGGACTTCTGTTTCTCCTTGGGTAGGTTAAGTCGAACAAAAAGGGAACAACTGCAACAAAAATCAAAAACAGATTGGCCATCAATTAATTTTGTATTTTACCCCCAAAAAATAGTTTTTTAGGTTTCGATAGCATAATACAAAGCAACCCTGGTTCTTTGCTTAGTATACATTCCTTGTGTTTTTGTAATGTCCCCCCGTTGTATATTGTTTAATATTTCATGCCAATGAAGAAGACGTTGTCGAAACGCGTTTGGTTTTTTATCTTTGATGTGTATGAGACAGTCATTACTGTGGTTATGCATAAAGAGGGTGTTTTGTGCTCATTTTTTATATTATAAAAAGGTAAAGGTTTCCCTTGCTCAAAAGCTGGTCGAATCCAGGTGGTGCTCATCTCCATTTCCAAGGCAAAGAGCCAGCGCTGTCCAAAGACGTTTCTGTGGTCATGTGGCTGGCATGACTAAACACCAAGGCACACAGTACGCTGTTACCTTCCCACCAAAGCGGTACCTATTTATCTACTTGCAATTTCTTGCTTTAGAACTGCTAGGTTGGCAGGAGCTGGGACCAGAGATGGGAGCTCACTCCGTCACACGGCACTCAGGTCTCAAACTGCCGAGCTACAAACCTTCCAGTCTGCAGCTTCAGCGTCTTAACCACTTGAGCCACCGCTCAGATCATACATTATTGAGATTGTACATTATATAATTATATATTATATAATTGATATTATACACCTTTGTTATTCTTGGATTTGGCAAAAACTTTTTGGGTTAATATATTTATAAACTTAGGAACAAGTGCTAATATATTTTGCATTTTAGTTCACCTCCCTCGCAGGGTGTCTGTTGTGGGGAGGGGAAGGGAAAGGAGATTTATACACAAGCCACTCTGAGACTCCTTTGGGTAGTGAAGGGGGGATATAAATCCAATCTCTCCTTCTCTTCTCCTTCTTCTCCTGGCTCTTCAGAAACAGCGTGAGGTTCCCATAGAAAGAAGCAGCTGCTCAGCTCAGTCTACGTGACAACAGCTCAGCTGAGGCTTCCTTCCCTCCCACACGAAGCGCCGTTCCCTAATGCCAAGTGGAAGATGACCAAGGCCCACACTGCCCAGGCCTTCTGTCGTTACTCCCCCTGCCTCCTGTCGGGTCCCCTGAGTGGCATCCTCGGCCCCCTCCGTCAGTCTTACTCACAAAACTGCAAAAAGATGTCGCAACCGCCAGACCCGATTCTTGGTTTGCGTGACTTATTAGGCAGGCCTTCCGGCTCAGGTTTGCGGCAGACTTGAGACAAACTTTCATTTCTTTTGCATGGCCTTTTTTTTTTTTCCTAGGGACGATCTTGAAATCTGATGTCGTTGGATTTCATAAGCAGACCATAACCTTCCCCCTTCGGGATGCTCATCAGGATGCACCGCGGTTCGTTCCAAGCTGACCACTTTCCCACTGTATGGGAAATGAGGCTGAGTAAAGCTTCCTTCGCTGCTAAAAGCTCTGGTCTCTTTCACTGAAAAGACCCCCCGGATTTGCTTGTGTGAGAGCAGACCTCTGAGACTAGGAACACAAAATGTCGGATGACTTCATGAAAAATGATGAAGAAGGGGGAAAAAATCCAAAGCAAACCAGTGACAGAAGAAAGCCGAGTTCCCTGACTGCAAAGAGCAAGAACAGAGGAGGGAGTTTTCGCCCTTCCCCTTTTCTGCTTCAAGGATTCTGTTTGAAGTCTGAATGAGCATCTTCAATGGAATGCCTGTCTTAGGAACAGATTCTCTGACGGCTAGAGGGACCAAACTGTTTGCTAGACGGATCTTTACAGATTTGGTCATTCCTTCTCTCATGGGAAATCAGCAAGCAAATAATCCAAGAGTTTTGCTTAAGGGGTCTCAATGCTGCTTCTGGGATTTGGCCCTTTTGCCCCTAGCTTAGGCATGCAGGACATGCACATAGCTCCCCCAAATTAATGAAAGACTAAAGGAAGGTCCAGTACTCAGCGAAAGGCAGAGGCTTTTCCCAATGTAAGCAAAATTGAAAATGAAATGATCCTTTCGTAGTTTTGACCTGGCCCTAAATATTAGTGTTTTATTTTCCTCTAAGTGTTGTTGTGTAACGCAATTGTGATCAGACACTCATATTGGGATTAGCAAAACTTTGCAGTACTTGATACTTTTTTGAACCACGAGCTGAATTTTAATGTACTATTTATTTTAGCCGCAAAATAAATTGTTTCTGCTGATTATCGGTGATGGGCAGACCCAGTCCAGCCTGGAATGAAGTTGGTGAAACATACTAATTTGGAGAATGTCTCCTGGGCATTCTGGATTGATTCCATCTTCAGTTCAGGCTCCGTCCCGTTCACAATCAGGAACGCAAAAGGGGCTGAGAGGCCCCCACTCTGGTGCCCCCATCCCTTTCTGAAATATACTGAGACCAGGGAAGATCAGAGTGAGGTAACTGTAAGACATCAATGTCAGCGGTTGCTAGTAAGCACAGGAATTACAGGAATTATCACAATACCACTAGGGGATCCTCCGGAATTACAGCTCATCTCCAGACTACAGAGATGAGTTCCCCTGGAGAAAACAGCTGCTTTGGAGGGTGGGCTCTGTGGCATTGGATCCCACCGAGATCTTTGTCCTCCCCAGGCTCCACCCCCAAATCTCCAGGAGCTTCCCAGCCTGGATCTGGTAACCCTGCCCCCCATGCCCTGCTGGTGGCTGTCGGGGGCAACCCTACAACACCCAGACATAGAGTTGCCAGCCCTGGTGGGCAACCTAGCAGGAGAAATCAGGGGGCAGGGACAAGGCATTCAGCATCAGTGAGGGCCCTCCATTGCCAGTGCCACCCTCTTTTCCTCTGCTGTCACATCCCATCTCTTTGTGGCTCTCCAAGCCTCAGAACAGGGATGGAAGGAGATAGGAGCAAAGGTTACAGCACCCAGTCCTGCCCTTTTCTTCCCAAGAAGGTTGCTTCTTTAGCTACAGCAAGCATCTCCTCTTCCTCCCTGACCGGGAGTTCTTGGCCTTGACTGTCCCTTGCCGGGCCATTGTTGGTGGTAGCAAGGGCTGCTGCACTGGCAGCTAGCCTCCATTGAGTCTTCTCTTCCTCTGGCTGCCTTGAGCTTGCTATGTCTTCTTTCTGAGCCAGGATCTTTGCTGGGTGAGCGGGGAATAGGGAGGGCTTGTGCAGTGCTGGACCTGGTGGCAGTGGCATCTGGCTGAATTGTAAGGATGCTATACATGGTCTGGAAGTCGTGGGGAGGAAGGGAGAGGCCAGGTCAGGTGCTTCCGACCCCAGACAGCATCACACCAACGTGCAGTGTCACTTCCAGCACAATACAGGAAGTGATGTCATCACATCAGGTGAAGTTCTAAGATTCACCCCAAACTCTATGGTTAAACTCTATGGTTGGGAGAAATCCTAGAGTGTCACCATGACACAATGACATCATTTTCAGTTTTCCAGGAGGTCTCCCACTATAGCAAGAGACCTGGCCTCCCTACCCAGGTATGAAGCTTGAGTCCTTACAGTTATTTCTGTGAGCCCACCCCATTTTTGTGAGGAAGGAGACCTCCCTCTCCAGGCTCAGGACACAGATGGCTGACCAAAACAGATTCTTTTGGGATTAGCCTGGACTTCAAAAGGGACATCTCTTTACAAGGCAACGTTCCCAGCACACTGAACAGGTGTGGGGTTGCAACCAATATCCCGGCTCACCTTGAGAATCCACTAAAGGGAAGGTCTTGAAAGCTGTGTCCCGTAGCAGTGCCTGCAGCTCCCGATATTTGCAGTTAGACCAGATGAATTTTACGTCACACACCATAATATCCTCGACAAAAATGTTGTATTTGCTTGAAGAAAGAAAAGAAGAAGAAAGAGTGAGCTAGCAGAAAGGAAAGGGGCTTTGTTCATTAGGCATTCATTGCATCGACTTGCGCTGTGTAATCTGCATTGAGTCTCAGGGAGACAGGCAAACGATGACCACAGTAAAGCATAAATAAGCAAATAAATAAATAATATCCCCAGTGGGATCCTGTGTGTCAGTTAACAACGTCTGCAATCACAGTGAAACCCAATAAATTAAATACACATGAGAAGCAGGAAAACTTCTGAAAACTAACAATGCAATCCTAAACAGGCCTATGTGGAAGTAGATCCCATTGTAGTCAATGATGCTTAGTCCCAGGAAAGCATTCTCAGGACTGCAGATGAATAATAACAACAAGTCCATTGCAGTAAATCCACTAGAAGAGTTTCAAATGCCTGTTGCAAATTTTATTTATTTGGGTAAGGACTCCCATGCTGACTTTCTGAAACATTCAAGGCAGGTGGCAAAAAAACCAATCACATCATGTGACGTGCCACAAAAAGATTGATCAAATGTATCAGTGAAATAATGTTTGGAATAAAGCCGTCTTTGCGGTCCATTTCGAAATTAACATCGAGCGGGCCTGCTGGATGTCTAAGGAGGGAGTTTGATAAATGTGGGAATCATAGATGAGAATAGCTGTCCCGCTGCGGCAACTAGGAGGAGAGGTGGAAAAGGAGCAGTGGGGTGGACAAAGTGAAGCCACGGGACCTCCCCATGGAACAACTCTTTACAAGGCAACGTTCCCAGCACACCGAACAGGAGTGGGGTTGCGACCCTCCCCCACTCCCCACCTCCGGCTCACCCTGAGAATCCACTAAAGCAGGTATGTCCAACAGGTAGATTGCGATCTACCAGTAGATCGCGGAAGGGTCAGAGGTGGATCGCCAGCCCCACTTGGTCTCCTGGTTTGCTGGACAGGTGTTTGGGGTTTTTTTATGATTGTTTGGTGGTATTTGATTATTGGTGCCAGTATGATGAATTCTTATATTTACTTTTAGAACTGCATGTGTGGTTTTGGCATCACCCAAAGGTCTTCAGTTCCTGTTGATCTTTAATACTTTGGGACAGTGGCAGTTTTGGACCAGATTCAGCCAGTGTTTATACTAACCTATACTAACCTAGCACCCCAGCCACCCCAGTATAACGAAGATGGGCGTTCCAAAGAAGGTGGATTATAAATGGGGGGGGGGCGGCGGAATCCAACTTTAGTGGGTTAAAATCTAATTTGAAACTAATTTGAAACTTTATTTTCATGGTGGTAGATCACTGGCACTTTTGGCCGGATAAAATAGATCACTATCTGTTCGAAGTTGGACATGCCTGCACTAAAGGAAACGTCTTGAAAGCTGTGCCCTGTAGCAGGGCCTGCAGATCCTGGTATTCGCAGTTCCTGTCTTCTTGGCACTGGCTTCTTCTTTCTTTTTTTTAGTAGTGTGTGCGCACACCTGGAAGTCATAATTGACTTCTGGTGACACCTTGTGGGTCGTGGACGTTTCAGAGAGGTGGCTTACTATTGCATGACTCTGCCTCCCAGCCCTGATATTCCTTGAAGGTCTCCCTCCCAAATACTTGCCAGGGTCGGCCCTGCTTAGCTTCCGAGATCTGACAAGATCAGGCTTGCCTGGGCTATCCAGGTCAGGGCTGGCATTGGCTTCTTCTTTGTAGCTGGACCTCTCCCCTCCACCTCCCCTCCCTCTCCCCACTGCACCATCTCCTGATCTGCTCCCTTCCTTCCGTCCTTTTCCCGGATGTACCTGATTTGATTCCAGCCCAAGTCTGGCAGGTAGGGCAACTTCTTCACTTGGATGATGCTGTCGTACAGGCTCGGCTGCAAACTCTGGGCCACCATGTTGGCCAGGATGACGGCCACCATCATGGGCAGGATGTGAGAGATCTGTCCCGTCAGCTCAAAGCAAATCACCGCTGTGGACACCGTGTGGCTCACCGCACCTGTCAGAGCCGCAGCACCTTTCCCAGACGGGAGAGAAAGAGAGGAAAATCAGCATCGTACAAGTGGGGAGAGCTTGGAAATGGAAATCTTACGGGAAAAGCAAGGGTCTGGACTTACCGATCACCGCATAACCTCCAGGTAAGATTTTGTAAACAATGCCGTCAAACAGTATCCCGTCAGGGAAGAACCAGGCCATGATTTCACCCACCAGGCGTCCAAAGGCAGCCCCTAGAAGTCATCAAGAAACCAACATTTCACACCTGGGAGCCTAACAGAGGAAACGGGTCCTCACCTCCACACTGCCACATTTGTCAACGACATATGGAGAAATGCTCGGGGAATCGTTCACACCGGCCTAATCGTGGGCCAGCGGCGAGGCTGAGGAGCTGCCACACAATATCTGAGACTAATCAAGGCCTTAAAAACAAACACCTGGAGAAGAAGCAAAATTACCGTATTCTACTCCCATGAGCTCAAAAGGTCTGTTTTTCAGCTGCAGGAAAGGTGTTTTGCACTGGCTATATGCTACTGAAGTTCAAGCTGGAGCTGTTAGAACTAGGGTAGCACAGACCAGCACTGGTGAGTTGTGGGCAATGCCTGGCGTGTGAGAAGGAGCAGGAAAAGGAGAAGCTGATGTGTTTTCCCAAAAGGCACCAGAAGGGAAAGGGAGCCAGGGACCCAACCGCCTCCGAGAACCCTCTTCCCACGTGGGTTTGCATCTCCCTGTCAGCTCCATTACAGTCCTGACCTGGCTGTGAAAAATCCCTCTCAGGGAAGCCCTGGGAAAAGATGAAGACTCACCCAACACAAACACGGGCATGAAGCCTCCGCAGGGGATCGGCATGGTAGTGGCGACCACAGACATCCAGAACTAGGACAGAGAGGACAGGCAGCAATGGTTAGTGTGTGGCACTGGTGTCTCTCACAGCTCTGCTGAAAGTCCGTTTGGTCAGGAACAGTCTGAGGAGAGCCTGATAGAGGCCGGGGGATGGGTGAGGGCATTGCAGGCTTCGGGGAGCGGGAAAGCAGTGAGGGAAATTCATGCAAGCCATCCACATATCCTGGGCCGGGATGGGGAGAATGGGAACTATGGACCGATCAGTATTTTAGAAAAACAGTGCTTCCCCACAGCATTTGGCTAGCCACCCCTTTACACTAGGGATGGGCACGAATTGGGAAGAATTGAGGTTTGTGGAGGTTTGTGGTTCAGGGTTTTCATGAACCCGAACCGTGAACTTCCACAAACTTCTCCATTCCACAAACCGGTTTGTGGTTTGGGAAGCTTGTGGGGCTGCAGCCCCATCCGGAAGTGAGCTCCAAAGGCATTTAAAAGCCATTGGAACCCACCACCCGAGAACCGAGTGAGCTCCGAAGGCATTTAAATGCTTTTGGAGCTTACTTCCAGGTTGGGCCGCCCAACTAGAAGTAAGCCACAAAGGCATTTTGCCTTTGAAACCCACCACCGGGTCCGGCCAGCCCGAGAGTAAGCTCCGGAAGCTTTATAGGCTTCTGGAGCTCAGCTGAGTTGGGCTGCTCAACTCAACTGAGCTCCCAGAGTGAGCTCTGAAGGCAGTTCATGGGCAGATCATGGGAGGCAGTTCTCCCAAACCCCCAGTTCACAAACCACAAACTGGCCTGGTTTGTGCTTGAACCGTGGTTCATTTATGGGTTCATGCCCATCCCTACCTTACATCTCTTCCTCAATATTCTATAAAAGAAACAGCAAAAATGCTCATAAACTTGTTCCGCAATTTTTTTTAAAAAAAATGTTTAATGGGATTTGCCATTGCCTGCCTCTGTGTAGCAACCCTGGGCTTCCTTGGTGGTCTCCCATTCAAGTACTAACCAGGGCTGGTTAACTTCTGAGTTCTGACAAGATTGGGCTAGCCTGGGCCATCCAGGTTAGGGCCATCTGCTACGGCCCTCCTATTAATGCAGCACAACTAGCCGTGTTAAAAAAAAACACACCTTGCCTTAGTGGCTACCACTTGCGAAGAGCTCCAGGAAGTGACGTAGCACTTCTCTGGGACCTCTACACCTGCAAAGGGAGAATTGTAGGTTTAAGAGCTCTGTTGGCGCTTTCCACACAACCCACGCTCTCAGACAGATGCCTACCTTCATGAGGAAGAAGAGGAGGATGATCACAAACACGCTGACTTTGGGGTGGATCCAGACTGCAGACTTCCCCAGGATCTGGGGGTCTTCTGTGTGCTTGACCCAAGTGTAGTTATCAAAGAGGCTGCTAATGGCCTCCCTGGGCATCAGCTGCAAAGAGAGAACAGCACTTTCTTGGATCTCGCCAACCGTGTTCAGCTAAGCTGGACCCTTTCATCTGGCCTAAGGAGCTTTCCTCCAGCAAAAGAGGGCTGCTCTTCCTGGCCTCGTCCATCAGAGGAAGGCTCCTTAAGCCGGAGAAAAGCTTTAAACCTGCAGAAGTGCCGGAAAGTTACCAGAGTTTGGCACTGGCTTCCAACTCCAACTCCAACTGAGGTTTTCAGCTTTCATTTTGAAGAAACGTTACCTTTCTAGCCCCTTATGGTTGTGAAGATACATTTAAGCACGAGGGCAATGCCTGGCAAAACCCACCAGAAGCCAGAGAACACAAAAGCAGGGACACATTTGATTAATTTGCATAACTTATACAGTGCCAGGATTCAGCTGCTATTGCTGCCAAATTTGGGTTATCTTTGCAACGAGTTCTGATTCAACTATTTATTCTACCACAGTGCACATGCATCACCCTCAACAGAACAGCTTCTGTTTTCCTGATTGACTCAGCCAAGTTTGAAGCCAGGGGTTGCCAGCTCCGGGCTGGGGCATTCCGGGAGATTTTGGGGGTGGAACTTGGGGAGGGTGGGGTTTGGGGAGAGGACGTATCTTAGCAGGGTACGATACCATAGACTCCAACCTCCAAAGGAGCCATTTTCTCTAGGAAAATTGTTTTGTGCAGTCCAGAGATCAGTTGTAATTCTGGAGAATCTCCAGGCCCCACTTAGAGGTTGGCATCATACAAAACAGCCATTTTCTCCAAGAGGAATTGATCTTTCTAATCTATAGATCAGTTCTAATTCCAGGAGGTCTTCAGACCCCACCAGGAGGTTGGCAACCGTATTTGAGACTTCCACCGGCCCTCCTCCAACAGACTCATGGCACATAAACAGCCATTTTGGCTGAGAATTATGGAAGTGCTTGGGACCCTCCTATATGTTCCATATGCTGCTCAGTTGCTCCCTTCCTCGCTGTGTGCAAAGGCAGCCAGTTCATGCAATCCCATGTTATGTAATTAAAATAGCTTTCATTCCAGGCAGTTTACCACATTTACTGCTTGGAAGTATTACTGGATGGGCCCCTACCCACTGTAGAGCTCATACCCCGGCATTAGCTTGCTGCTGCAAAATCCAGCAGTATTTCACAGCTGTTTCTCCTGGAATGAATGAAATAGAGGAATCTGTGTTCAGGGGATAGTAATAGCTGGCTTGTCCCTTGGGCAGAAATAGTTGGCTGGAGCACCCTTTCAAAAGGCAGGGCCCCTCATCCTCCCTGTCTGAGTGCAAAGGCATTTGGGATAGCCACGAGTCATGACTTTGATTCTCAGCAAGAGACAGAGCAGGAGACCCACTGGTTCGATAGATAGTGCATGCAATAGAGAAGGGGTTGTTTTGCTTCAGCTAGCTACTGTTAGAAAAGGAACATGCAAACACACATTAGGTTGAAAACAAATGTCTCCCTCGTTCTAGGAAACTGACAACAGCATTCTCACCTCTCCGGCCATAAACTGCCCAAAGCCTGGAGGGAATGTCACAGATGCTATCAAGAAGGTTATAACCCCTGGATATATAAGGCGGCTAAAAAGAGAGAGGGAAAGAAAGAGAAAAAGTCAGGCGGCTTGTAAGGCAAGCTGATCTCTTAACATGGAATACCACACCAGCAGGGCTGTGCATGGGAGGACATTGGTCAATAAACATGGATTCCCCAGTGAGTGGGGTGGGTGTAATTTCTCTCCTGTGAACCACTGTGGGCTTGGAGGGCAAGATACTAAGGCACTGTAGTTTGAGTTGATTGTAAAATGAAGTCCTGTCAAACAGATAAGGCAAAGATCACACATCTCAGTCTGACCATAACAGTGTAACCTGCAGGCTTGTGCAGCCTCAGTTTGCCTCAGGGCCGTGCAGCAAAGGAAGGGGAGATTTGGCCCTCTCATCTTCACACAGTTTCACTACGCAAAAACCACCCTCCTGCTTTGTTGTTCACATTTCAAAGCAGAAAAAACATATTCTTTAAAACATGTATTTTTTTCCCTTTAAAAAAACAGCAAAGCAAGGATGAACAAATCTGAATATCTCACAATACAAGAACTCGTGGGCACTCAATGAAATTGCTGAGCAGTTGAGTTAGAACGGATAAAAGGAAGTACTTCTTCAACCAAAGAGTGATTAACTGCCACAGGAGGTGGTGGCAGCTACAAGCATGGAGAGCTTCAAAAGGGAATTAGATAAGCATATGGAGCAGAAGTCCATCAGTGGCTATTAGCCACAAGGCATAGATAGGAACTCTCAGGCTGGGGCAAGTGATGCTTTGTATTCTTGGTGCTTGGGGTGTGTGTGCAAGAGTGAGAGGGCTTCTAGTGTCCTGGCCCTACTGCTGGACCTAGTATTTTTGGCCACTGTGTGACAGAGTGTTGGACTAGATGGGCCATTGGCCTGATCCAACATTGGCTTCTCTTATGTTCTTATGAAGCTGAAGAGTTAAACTCCCTCTCCCTTCCCTGACTGGGCCTGAGGCAGTAATGGCTGAGGCCAGCGGTTTGCAATTTATGGACAGATCTAGATTCATGATCTTCATCTTATCTGAGCTCTAAGAAGATAAAGTGTTTTAACTGCAAGACGTTAAAATACTGATTAATTTAAGCTTAATTGATGCAAGTGAGCTTTATTTTTTTTAAATCCACTCTTCACAAATACAAATACACCGCTTACTCATCCTCCATGCTGTTACAATATAGATTACTTTTATAGTAAGAAAATATTTTACTAAGAGGAAAGACAAACACTTGAGGGACTACAGAAAATTCTGATTGTAGATGATCAATCTTATCCTTTTGACTGTAAAGCTCAGCACCATATATGAATTCCTGTCAACCAAATGGATTCCACTGGTAGACACCAAAAAATGCTGGAGATTCCAGAGTTTGGAACTGGGACCATCTGTACACAAAAGCACGTGCTACACCACCGAGGCATGCCTTCATAATTTCTATATCGGTCCACACATGAATGTTCATCACTTGAGGACTGCCATTCAAGTGTGGGTTTCTGTGTATGAAATGAACCTTCAAAGATCCAATGCCACAAGCAACTTCTGTATTGCTTCCCACCACCGAAAACACGATGCTTTCCTACAGAATGTCAGAATCGGGCTCTGTTGAATGTCAGAGTGACACAGGTTTTCCTTTGTAGTTTCCCTCCACTTCAAAGTCATCCCGACTATTTGGTTTCATTCCTTCCCAGCCCTCTCTGCCATAAAACTCCGGGGATGAGAGGAGTAGGTGTGAATGCTAAATATGCGTGTGTGTGAAGGGGTAGGTTAGTGACAACTTTCTCATGAGAATGAACCCCAAAATGTATAATTGGCGGAAGCCTTTCATCTTTGGAGAAACATAGGTTGCTGAAATACAAACTTTTTAGTGCAAAGTAGTATGAAGGGGGGGAGTGAAAAAGGAGAAGTGAGTGAATGGCCACTGCAGAACCATTGCATTGTGGGATAATGACCTATTGCCTATACAATGCGTAACATTTGATCTGTCCTTTAGTCTGAACAAGAGATCTCTCTTGTGCACATCCAAATCTCTGTTTCTAATAAAGCTTTATTAAAAGACTATTGGACTGAGAGTGGATTAACCTAAGGGCCTGACATAGAACCACTTTACACATTCATGTGTAAGCTCCTTCCTGATTCAACTCACATCAAAACCACAATGGACTGCCGTTCATACATAAGAGGCCCAAAGGTGATGTCTTCTTCAAATCTACCTACTGCAAGACCAGGAAATCCCTTTCTTTCTCTATGTCTGTAATAACAATTTAGGATTGAAAATTAGCCAGATGCAGTCCAACAGGACCCTAGTGTGAGCCCACAAAGGTGACTTCTCACTTAATTTACAGTGCAGTTCTAACCAGAGTTAACCCCTTCTAAATCCAGTGGTGTAATTTGATTTAGAACAGCACTGCAAGGTGCTTTCCTTGTGGATTATTAAGGCTGGTGAAACTGGATAATTATCACAGACAGCATTCACCTAAAGTGACTTTGATGAAATTTTTGCACAATCTAACCAAAAACAAGTACTTCCAGGTTCGATCATTTCCATGAAACAGATGTACTCATGGAAATCAATGAGAACCACAAGTGTTTCTATTTGCGTGGATCATGCCCAAACCATCTAGTTTCAGGATTTTTTATACCTACTTTCTACCAAATGAAAATGCAGTGTGATATTTCAGTCCCTCTCCTGAAATTAGATTCAAAACGTAAACAGGGTATAAGGGCTGTCTTATTGCTGATTTTCCACTTTAATAACATGCCCCATGTCACCTTTTCCCCAGCTAATAAACCTGCATCAAAATCTCCTTTCTAGTAAAAACACTTTATTCGTGACAAACTGAAAAAAGAACCTTACTCTGCATCTTCCATATGAAAAACTTAAAAAGATGCTACTTAGGTTCTTAGCACAGGTTGCTACTGCACAAACATAGGGTCAACCAGATGTGCGCTGGAAGCTTCCAATAACTTTTTTTGCATTGTACACCTGAGAATTGAAAACAATCCTGGGCGCTCCAGACATGGATCTCCCAGGACATGTCTAATCTTCCTTGGCTCCTGTGCTTTGCAAATTCATTAAACCAGTATGTTTGCTGCCCCACTCACCTCAAAGAGAATAACTGATCAAGAGGGTACTTACTATTTGGTTAGGAATTTACTTAGAGCTGTATGTCGTCGGACAGACAAAACCACCTGCCGATTGAAGTAAACAAAAAACGCTCCCAGCAACCCAGAGCAGATCCTGCGGTGGAGGGGGAAATAATTAACCCAGTACTTTGCCAGATACTTTTTAATTATCTTTAACTGGTTTTATACATCTAGCTTTTTGGGTAGTCATAACCAGTGTTCCCTCTAAGCAGAGTTAGTGCAAGCTAGCTCACTGTTTTTTAGCCTCCGGCTCACCCATTTTTGTCTTAGCTCAGGAAGGATGACTCCAGAGCAAACCAATTTATGCAGCAGCCAAGTCGCTCACTCACAACGTTAATGCCAGCAGCTCACAAAGTAGGATTTTTGCTCACAAGACTCCAGAGTTTAGAGGGAGCTTTGGTCATAACATCCAACAAAAGATCCATGGCCCTATAGCCGCCCTGAGCTACCGGATAGGGCGGGGTATAAATCCCAAAATAAATAAATAAATATAAATAAATAGCGATGCTAACTTCCAGGTGAGGATCTGGAGATCTCTGTGAGACTACTACGTATCTCCACACTACAGGAGATCAGTTCCCTGGAGAAAAGTGGATGCTTTGAGGAGAGGGAGAGGAGAGGAGAGGAGAGGAGGAGATTGGATTTATACCCCGCCCTTCACTTGGAGTCTCAGAGTGGCTTACAAACTCCTTTCCCTTCCCCTCCCCACAACAGACACCCTGTGAGGTAGGCAGGGCTGAGAGAGCTCTGAGAGAACTGTCCTTGAGAGAACAGCTCTGACAGAACTATGGCTTGCCCAAGGTCATCCAGCAGCTGCAAGTGGAGGAGTGGAGAATCACACCCAGTTGTCCCAGATTAGAGTCCGCGCATTTAACCACTACACCAAACTGGAGGGGTGGACTCTATGGCATTGGGGGACTCTACGTACCCCATGGAGGTCCCTCTCCTCCCCAGGCCCCATTCCCAAATTTCCTGGAGTTTCCCAAACTGAAGCTGGCAAGCCTACCCTCCCACCCACCCCCACCAGTCAGGTGGACCTGGCAACCCCACTATATTAATGGCAGCCCTCAGGGGTCAGTAGGCTTGGACCCGAGCCAAGTGGCCCCTGCACCACTCACAGGGGCCGTTTGGACCCCCATGCTCTACGGCTCTAGTATACCTCAAGGGCTTCCAAGGCAAATTCTGGAGCAAAATAAATCCAGACCCTTAATCTCTGTCTAGAGCAAATTAGGACAACCAAATGCCAAGGAGGACAGCTGGATTCCTAGGCCCTTCACCGTTGCACACAAGGCAGAACTTGGGGCAGGGGCAGTTTTCCATGTGCAGAGTTGCAATAGGCCACCCCAGCAGAAACCCCCTCCTGCAAAACTTTTAGAATACCACAGCCCTTTGCATCTGGTCCCCCCTGGGGCAGGATACTGGCAGGGTTTCTCATCAAACAAGCAGCCGTGTGTTCCTGTTCTGAATTGAGTCATTATAAGACAGCTCGAAGCACTGGGATTGCGGCTGGGTTGGCGTGCTGCCTCCCGGGAACCACCGGAGAGCTCCGGCTTCCTTTCATATGCAGATTTCTCACCGGGGCTTGCCTCTTATCATTGCTGTACTTCAATTAGTTGAATCCCTTTGGGCTTACCCGATGACAGCAAAGGCGGGCAGTTCCTGCAGGTCAAAAGGAAAGTCCATTCGGAAGTTCGTGCGGAACAGGGCTGTGATGGTGACTGCATGGGGGGGGGGGAAACAAAGACAGGAGGGATTTTTGGCGGAGAGAAAGAGAGCGTGAGAGGATCTGAAATGTGAGCTGCCGATGATGGGAGACATGGAGAGGGGGAGGCATGTGAAAAAGACAAGATTCTGGTGCAGATACAAAAAGGGCTCCGGAGGTCTTTCCTTTGGCACCGTCAATCTCACTCTGGCGATATTGTTGTTTTCATGTATTTCTGGGCTCGAATGACATCCCATGAGCCTCAACAGCTCACTGAGAGAGAGATTTTTTTGTCATCGTGCCATGGGGAAGCAGACCTGCCTCACAGGGCCCGCCTAAGAGTGCAAGCCACTCTCGTGGTGTAATATTTAGATCTGACATCTTTAACCATTTCTCCGTTTCAGTTTAATAAAATAAGGGTAGGGGGAAGCGGGGAGGGCCCGTGACTCAGGGGGAAGAGCTTCACCTGCAGAAGGTCCCAGGTTCAATCCCTGGCATCTCTAGTTTAAAAAAAATACATCAGGCAATAGGTGATGTGAACAATCTCTGCCTGACACCTTGGAGAGCTGTTGCCAGTCAGAATAGACTTTACTGACCTTGATAAATCAAGCTAAGGCAGTGTCGTGAGTGCTATTCTCAGAAAGGGATCCTAAGACTCCTGGGGTCTCTTGGAATACTCCAGGGAGTCTTAGATAGGGGTAGCCATGTTGGTCTGGAGTAGAAGAGCAAGATTGGAGACCGGTAGCACCTTAAAGACCAACAGAGTATAAGCTGGAATCTTGGTCTTCCAGGTGGCCTGCAAGTCATGTCCAACCATTTTGCCAGGCAGGAGGGATGGACCCTGTGCTGCCCCAGTAGGGAATATAGCGAAGCATAGCAAGAAAATAAGTCCTCTACCTTTAAAGTAATGCATAATGGGAATTGTAGTTGATTAACCCCTTAGGCCAGGTGTTCTGAGATAGCCTTCGTTATTGGTTATACATAGGTTCCCTTCCAATAGCTAACAAACCCACCAAGCCTTTTTTATTAGCCTTTTCCATTCTCTGTTAGAGATCACAAGTGGCAACGAGAAGAACAGGATCATCTCTTTTCACCAAAATCATACAAATAGACTCTGACACCCCCCCCCAAGTTATATGAATATTTGTCCGCTATGAAGGCAGAATCATATGAGAAGCCAGAGAGAGGCTGCCAAGCTACGGGTGGAAAGGGATGAACAAGAGGCAATGTTAGAAATGCTTCAAAAGGAAACTGAGGCTGTGAAAATGACTGCTCGGGCCAAGGCCCTAGAGGACGGGCTCTGGGATCAGGACTCAGACTGTAGCCTAGCAGAGCCGAAGGAACAAAACGTGTCCCAACTAGTACTGTCCTACATAAAGGAACACGGGACTTCCATCCATAACCTCGCTGGGGACAAGATCAACCAGGAGCCAGAGCCCTTTCGAGTACTCAATCCTTGCAGCATTAGAGTTCAAACCAGAGGCGCCACTTTCGAACCAAATGGCACAGCAGGCTCTGGTGGTAGACAGATGCAGAAGTTGGGTGGAAATCCTGGGATGGCAGACATGGTATCTGCCTTGGCCTTCAACTTCTCTGAAGAGCCCTTGGCTGATTTCCCACTACAGCTGCCTCGGTGTTGTGCCGCCATTTGCCCCGACACTATTGGTCAATTTCACACCTGAAGCCGCGGGGCTGCATTTTGACCTGCGGCTTCGCCCGATTTCCCCCGCAGTTTCGTGATCCTGTTTTTTGAGGCAGCTGTAGTGGGAAATCAGCCCTGGTCTCACATTTGGGCAGATCACAGGTGCCTCCATGAGAGATGTGTGGCTTGCCATACACACTTTGAAAAGCGTTGGGAGGCCATCAGAATGGACATGCTTTGTGCCCATCCAGATAAACAGCAAACAGGCAGAAGGGAGAAGAAAAGAATGGGTGGCAGTTACTCCCCTTCCCCAATTAGGTTGTCTGATGTATGGAGGGTGCTGGACAATGAAGAGGAGATGACTTGTGAGACCTTGAGAAATATTAAACCAAAATGAGGGCCCTCATATTGCTTCAGATATTCCCCATCATTTAGCTGTTGCTTTCATTTGAATTTCTACATTACCCAGAAGTGTACAGAACTAAATTATCTTGAAACCCCTCCACGTATATGTGCAAGGCATGCAATCTGCTACAAAGATGACGATGTCTTCCTAATTGCAACTGAGGAAGTTAGAGGCAGATGGAGTGAGGAAGATGTTTTCAGTCCTGAGCAAGCTCTGACCAAAAAAAGATCCATATGATAAGTAAGACAACTTGCTTGGGCAAAAAAAACCTGCTGACCTAGTGCTTGACTAGTTGGTGTGTGTGAATGTAACACAAGATGTGAATCTAGGTCTGCATCCCAGTCGAAGAACTGCATCTATTAACCTGTGTAGGAACTGCGCGCCTCTGGATAGCTTTTAGTTATTGTGTCTTCTCACCGAGTTGTTCCGGTCTTCTCTGCTCAGTATTGGTCATGGGACTGACTTCTTGGGATGGCCTTCCAGAAGAGGTTCGGAAGCCATCTTCATGGCATATTTTTAGGAAGGTGTGCAAAGTCTTTGCTGAGTTTTTTTAATGGTGACTGAGTAGTGCATAATCAATGGAACAATTTCTTATCGGCCAGTTGCATCTACAGTGATGTTAGTGATCTCTGTTTTATATACCTTTGTTGTATTTTTCTGCCATATGGGCACTTTGTTAGCCACCTAGAGTCTTTGGAGAAAGGCAGGATATAAATATATCAATGCTATTTTATTTAATGCTTATTAGAATCCTACTTTCTGCCTTCCAGTAGGTCAACATCCACAGAAAAGGAGGACAGGGTGATATAATCCTCTTAAAAGTAAGATTAATTTAGTGTACAAATGAAATTACACTGATAATCAAATGTATGCATGTTTTAATATATGGTTGGCTTGCAGCTCTGCATTAGGAGGCTGAAAGGGCCACAAGTAGGGCTGCCAGACTGAGCCTGGACACCGGCAGGAGGGCTGGGGCAGGGACATGGCGGGGGGGATACAGGGCTATTTTTGGGCAGGAACACACAGGAACGGAGTTCCGGCTGACTCCAAAGTTGGCCACACCCAGCAGGAACTCATTAGCATAATAGGCCACACCCAACAGCAGAAACTCATTAGGACTGGCTACATTTGGGGTGTGTGGCCTAACATGCAAAGGAGTTCCTGCTACAAAAAATGCCCTGGGTTTTGACAACAAACAAGGTAAACAGAATAAGAAGCAAATGGTGGGTGTGGCTGGATGATCACACTTCTGGTAACATGGGAATGTGGCCTAATATACTAATGAGCTGTGCTGTCAGGAGTGTGGCCAAATATGCTGATGAGTTTCTACTGTTGGGTGTGCCTATTATGTTAATGAGTTCCTGCTGGGCTTTTTCTACAAAAAAAGCCCTGGGGGGATGGATGTGACATTGGTGACATCCAGGTTGTATCTGGAAATGACAAAGGGTAGCTCTAGGAATCACTAAAAACTATGGTTTTACCATAGAGTTTCCTAAATTCCTAGAGCTACCCTTTGTCACTTCTAAGTTGTGCCTGGAAGTGACATAGTGAATCCTTTTTATTCCCTTCCAGGCAATGGCGCTCATAGTAGGAGGCCTCCCACTATAGGAGACATGACAAACCTAGGCACAAGAAGTCTTGATGTCCCAGAGAACAGACCAAGATCAACCAAAAGGAACCTAATGTAAGTCACTAATGAACAGTTCAAAACTAGAAAATAAGTTGCTGAGGGTGCAGCCTTGAAAAATAGTCTGCAACATTGTGATTTTTTTCCTCAGGAAGGGCCTCTGGCTCCCAGAACAAGACAGTTCTTAATGGGAGATTAAAAAAACCTGAGCAGCACTTGCTCCTGTCAAAGGATCCATTGACCAGGTCATTTTTAGTATTATTGGATCTCATGTTTCGTAAGGGAGCTTGCAGAAGTTTAGGATTGTCCAAAGATGAGTAGGCCCAATGGTCAACCACCATAAAAGGAAATGGAGGCAGTGACTGTTTGCAAAAAGGTGACCACTTATGAGAATTTAATGACTTGGAAGTGAACTCTACCAATGCAAAGAGTTCCCCACCTCAATGAAGAAAACCAACTGGGCAAAAACAGAGGCAATGGCCAAACCCTCAGGACACTCACTTCTCAAGACCCAACAGTTATCAAATTTACAGCCATACTAGATGTGTTGGTGTCCAGGGGCCTCACCCATGGATGGCAACACCATTTTCAAGTGCCAAAGTGACCAAGGGTGGTGGTGATGGTTGTGGTGCTGGCATTTTGACACTCAAAAGGATGTATTGAAGGTGGAGAAGAGCACCTCAACCCTGGCTTCATTTTTAAATCTGGTAAAATGGTGATGGCACAACTGCTAGTTTGGCCCTTAGACTAGCCATCTAAATGGAGTGAGCTTGCATAAATGCTGAGTGGTAACTTAGTAATAGGATGCTTAAGATGTAACATCACCCTGCTGATTAAATGTATACAAGTAGGGGGCCCACAAGACTTGCAGGTGGGAATTCTATCTCTCCCCATCGCTGAGCCTGGTGCGGTTCTAGACCTTTGAGCCCAGGCCCAGGTGGATCACAGTAGGAGCCACTGCTGGAAGCTGCTGCCATGCCAGGAGCAGCTCCCAGCCGCTGCCACTCTGAAGATTTTGGCGGGAATTTAAACTCCACAATGTATTTTTTTAAGGTTTCAGATATTTCTGCAATCCTGGGGGTTCCCCTGAGTTTACAAGAAAATCTTTTAGTGTTCGTGTGGCCTCCATCTGCCAATTTAGATATCTGTAGATGGGGACCCTCCTGCCAACCTAGCAGTTCGAAAGCAAGAAATTGCAAGTAGATAAATAGGTACCACTTCGGTGGGAAGGTAACAGTGTTCCATGTGCCTTGGTGTTTAGTCATGCCGGCCACATGACCATGGAAACGTCTTCGGACAGCGCTGGCTCTTCGGCTTTGAAACGGAGATGAGCACCGCAACCCTAGAGTCAGATCTGACTGGCTTTCGAGCAAGGGAACCTTTACCTTTACTAGATGGGGACCGCAAGTCGCTATGAAATATATAGATTTTGTTTCCAATTTAAATAGATTATTATTTTTCAATTTAACATGGTGTTGCCTCTGGATTCCTTCTTTAATGATGCATTCCCTTAAGGAAGTGACCTGATCTCCCATGGGTCTCAGGGCATTATTATTAATTAATTGGCAAGAATTAATTAAAGTGTTTAACAATTTCCCTTACCATGCCTGTCCAGGAGCTTTAGGGGCAAATTCAGAACCTAGGAAAAGATGTTGTGTGGGGGGAACAGTTTGGCACTGGGGATCCATACACTAAGATAAGAGGTTGGGTTTCTTGAATGGGTAGCCCTTGGGAGCCTCAGCCTCACCTCTGAAGTAGTTTGTTCAGACAACACATTCCAGGGGGTCATCTTTTTTCCTGCCTCCAATCTCCATCTTTGAGAAAGAGAGAGAAAAAGAACTCCAGACCAGAGGAAGGAGGGGTCATTTAAACTTTTCTCTTCAGGCAAGGAAATGTCTAATAGCATTTTCACACATGGGCTTTAAATTGGTTTTGAAATTCTCTATTTGTGGCTATTTATATGAAATATAGAAGCACTGTAAACACCAAAGTTCAGTTCGGTTCAATATATTTGCTTAAAGCCATCTGTCAGTACAAAACAGCAATCAGGCGTGTATACCAAAAGTTTGGCTGGAGTGACATGTATATATCCCACATTCAGTTAACTCCAAGCAGTACGGTTAAAAGATTAGAGCTGAGACAAGGCCTCCAAACTCTATGTACCAAGCTTGGTAGGACAAATTTAAATTAGGAGAGCACCTTTATAAGAAACACTGAAAGACTATAAGTACTGATTCTCTCAGCTACAAAAAGTGCCATTTTGTAAGTCACATTTTTATCCAAATCAGACAGCAGGTAACACAGTTTTTCAAATGCTGTTAGCCTAGTGATACTCCTAAATAGCCCTGACAGAAATTTTATCCTGTATAGAGGGCAGGGGAAGTACTGAGTTAAGCTCTCAACCAACCTCTTGTTGACACATTTGTACAATCATTGGTCTACTGGGACTCTGCTGTAGCTGTCAATCAAATACACTGGGGGAGCAGAGTGGGAGTATGCAGAGGGCAGTTTGAAATATCGATATTTTTCTAATCCAATGGACCCGAATCCAAAAAAACCTGATTTTTTTTCTCTGCATACCCCTAATACTGACTGAGAGCTATAAAATATTGGGGGGGGCAGAGGGTGTGGTTGAACAACAGAGCATCTGCTTTGCATGTAGAAAGCCCCAGGTTCAATCTCTGGCATCTCCAGTTAAAAAGAGCAGAAAGCAGCTGATGTGAAAGACCTCTACCTGAGACCTTGGAAAGCCACTGCCAGACAAAGTAGACAATACTGGTCCAATTTGATATAAGGCAACTTCTCACTGTACATCCAGAGTCACAGTTGTGCCCTTTGCCAGAAAGAGATCTCTGCATAATTGAAGTTGTAGAATTGTTTGGTTTGAACACTACCTGCCTAACAGAAAACTTAGCTTTGCAATCATTGACGTTCAGCTGCTCATGCTGGCAAAAGACCTCAGATCTTTTGAGCAGACATCTGAGCCCTACCTGCCTCAGAGAGATAAGGGCTATGTCATATGCATAGAGGCTGACAGCAGCTTTATAGTTTAAAATGGTGAAGTGAATGCAGATGAGAAAACAGAAGAAGAAATGCCCTCCACTTTGGGCTGCATCACACTATGGGAAATTTTGGGACTGCAAAATCCCCACATTAACCCCAAGAGTTTATCTTTCAAGAAAAGGACAGGAGATAGAAGAGAGGTCAATTGCTGCAGGCATCCCCCATCCAGGCAATAGCTCTCACAAGTATCCTGTACTTAAGATTTGGTTATGCGATGCTTCTAGCTGGCAGAGAACAATTAAAGGGGCTATCTCACATCCTGGCAAGAATGTGACATCTAGAAGAGGACAGAGATGTACAGAGGCCAAAAGCTAGATTGGATAGATTCGAGTCCAGCAGCACCTTACAGATCAACAAGATTTTCAGGGTATAAGCTTTTGAGAGTCAAAGCTCCCTTTGTCAGGTCTGTCAGTTTGACTCTACAAAGCTTATACCCCCAAAACCTTGTTGGTCTCTAGATTGGTTTCAAATCTAGTTGTTCTACTACTGCAGACCAAAATGGCTATCAAATGCTAGATTGTATCTCTTCCTGGGAATAACAGGACTGACAGAAGCAGAAGTGGGAAAACAGAGGAGAAAAGCTCCCTTGACATGAGAATGACAAGGTCTCTTTTGGCTGATTCCATCTGGGGATAACTTGCAGGAAGGAGTTCTCAAACCCAGGCTCCACCTTTGAAGGCCACCATTACCATGTGGAGCTAACTAAGGGCAAGCAGCTTGGACAAAGAAATGGATAGCTGACAGAATGCTGTAACCTTATGAGTAAATAGCCTACCCAAGAATAACAGGCAGGATAAGGATAGAGGAGGAACAGAGGACTGCATGTATGCATGTTTTCTTTGTATCCTTGCTTGGGCCATTGCTGTGCAGAGTATATGTATGGACATTTTCTTTTTAAAATACATTTCTTATCACTTTGAATGCTGGAGATTTGTTCCCCGTAACCCCATTAAAATGACGACAGGGGAAAGGTGGTTGTTGGTCAATAGATTGCTAGATCCCTGGAGTGTGCAAGTGCAGTAAGTCATCCCTGTGGTAGCTAATTGGAGTGAGCAGGAGATGCAGACATTAGGGGAGGCCTGTAAATGGCTATGTGAACAGAGTGCTCGCAGAGCTGGCCCCTTTAACAGCAGATACTCAAAATGACCAGCTGGTGGCAGCATAGATACCTAGAGAGAAGTGAAGAATTGCTCTGGCCATCAGGTGGGCTTGGGAGAGTGGTGAGCCAGGCAGGGACCAGGGACATCTGCTAAGTGTTTCTACCTCTTGGAAGGCCCAAAGCAGAATGGTGCTCATGGATCAGCAAGGCTGTTCTGCTACAGAGGCATTTATAATGTGAACAAACATTCTAGCCTATGAAGACTTCCCATTTAGTTCGCATGTCCTATACAAAGAACCTCCTGAATGAAAACTTCTTGAAGAAAGCTGTTGACTGCCACATAAGTGGCTAAATGTGCAATTCTATACAGATATGCTCCAGTCTAAGCCTATTAGAGTAAGTGGGCTTCAACTTGACTAATTCTGCATAGGATTACACCACAAGGGACTAGGGAAGCTGTGAATTTCACACTGAATGTGTTCAACAATCAGATTTGACTATATTGATCGCTGGGTCTGTTTGGTTTGGCAGTGAGTGATTCAAACCCCTGCTGAACAGGTCTGTATCAGGTCTTTTCAAAACTGTATATATACAGAAATGCTGCCAATCCAAACAGATGGGCAGACATTCATGTCTAAGACCTACTTCAAAGAACACCAAACAATAGGGTTTAAAAAAATAATAAACACAGCATTTCTGATTGATTCATATGGTCTGTGACTGATTGAAGTGTCTATTTGAACATTTGCCTACCAAGGAGATCAGCTGTACAGAAAGAAGGGAAATAAAACTCAGCTGGGTTGTGTGAGGACATGCACATGTGAAAGGCCGCTTGTGCTGCACTTTCAGGAAGGAATGTGGCGAAGCAACTTGTCGAACAGCCGCTGATGAACACATAAACAACCCATTGAAAAACTGGCTCCCTGATCACTAGTGGCGAACAGGATATGAACTGAATTGGCAAGTGTTGAAGCATCACGATAAGGGACTGGAACAAGACTCAGGGAGTGTGGCGCTCACAACACTCAAAGGCATTCAATAGGGCGAAACTGCCCCCCCCAGTATTTTTTGGGTTCAGGTATATTGAACCCAAAAATATCAGTATTTCCCAATATTCCCGAATCCCAATAGCAGTATGCTATTTGAATTCAGGAAATATTCGGGAAACCTGAATTTTCCCCCCAGCTCCATTATACCCTACAAGGACTATTGGTACTGGCGCCTCTCCTCAAAAAAACCCCAACCCTAAGTTTTAAAAAGATTGCACCGGGGGTCCAATTCTATCGCCCCCCCCAAAGAAGGTGCCCCAATTCTCCTGGGGGGAAAGGCATTTAAAGAGACCGCAGTCTTGTTAAATGCCTTCTGAATTCAGTTGCCAAGTCGCACCTAATTTATTTTCGGCTTAATCCCCTCCCCCCAAAAAATACCAGTAAGGCACAGAAGTCCTGTACAAAGGAATCCTCGGTGTAGGAAGGGCAGTAGTTGCAGCAGAGCCTGGGAGGTGATCTCATCCTACCTGCATCTTTGTTCCAGACGGCAAAAACTCGGAAAACAAAGGCACTGAACGTAGCTGCAAAGAACCCGCGCCAGTAGTTTCGGACTGCAAAGTAGGTGGAAGTAACTTCGATGCTGAAGAGGACGCCTAGAGGGAACAGAGATGTTCTCATCCATACGTGACAACAGCCTATTCCTCCCCCGCCCAAACATCTTGCATTCTACCAAGAGATCATCTCTACACAGCACATGAAAATAGAGTTTACACATGGGCAGGTTTAAAGCAATAGGTTGGGCTCCTGTCTCACCCCAAAAGAATGCTCCCCTCCAGGTCAGGGATGAGCCCACAATGGAAATGAAATCTGTAACAATTCATAGGAACCTAACTTATACTATATCTCAGCAGCACACACTGGCTTTCAAGCTTTCTTTCTTTCCACATTGAACTGTTTGGTTCCACTCTGGTGCACTGCAGAGCATGGTATATTCCACCATACACATTCATTTCACCTGCAATGCTTACTGATGCCTTGCGTGAACTCAGAATGCACTCTGGAATACGTCTCTGAGCTGTACTTTGCAAGAGAAGATCCATGATGGCGGACAAGCCATTTTTCAGGGACTGGTGCTGGAAGTTCTGTGCTCAGGGTGCTCAGCAGTTATTGAAACTTAACTCACAGGATGTGGGTCTGTGTGAAGCTGGACCAGAGCTGTAGCATGCAGGGAGAGGGGGCTTAAACCTTTCTCCCAACTCCAGTTTGCAACCTGAAATGGCCCCAGGGTGTTTTTATTTGCCCCTTTTGGGAAATCTAAATAAAGCCCATCAGTACATACTAGATTTGCCAGGTCCTGTGCTCTTGCTGGCGAGAGGTGGGAGGGAGATTTCTGGGAGTGAGGGGGCAGGGTGACATTTTCGTGCACAACATCCCCAACGTGACGTCATCACACAGGAAGGTCTCGTTCTGCTTAGGAATACGATGGCAGTTCTTCAGGGGAAGATGCCGGTATCTGTGATTACTGACTTAGGTATCTTAGACGAGATGGCATTGAGATTCTGGACAGGGCTTAAATGGACGGGGTGCGGGAACACACGTATTGTTAGAAATAGAGAGAGCCAGTGTGGTGCAGCTTGCTGGGTGACGCTGGCCAGTCACATACTTTCAGGGCTGTTGCAAGAAAATGGAGGAGAGGAAAACGAAATAGAAGAAGAAGAAGTTGGATTTATACCCCACCCTTCACTTGGAGTCTCAGAGCAGCTCACAAACTCCTTTCCCTTCCCCTCTCCACAACAGACACCCTGTGAGGTAGGTGGGGCTGAGAGAGCTCCTTTGAGAACTGCTCTTTCAAGAACAGCTCTGGCAGAACTATGGCTTGCCCAAGGTCATCCAACAGCTGCGAGTGGAGGAGTGGGGAATCAAACCTGGTTCTCCCAGATTAGAGTTTCTGCACTTAACCACTACACCAAACTGGCTCTATAATCTGCTTTGGGTCACTGAGAGAAAGCCAAGTACAAATGAAGTAAATAAATAAATAAGTACTGTCATTCCTAGTTGGATAGTTTGTCTGATTTGTCCACTGGGCTGGGCCGCCCCTACCTGCTCCAGCAAAAAGGTGGCACAAAATGGTGGGTGAGGCCAGCCACGACTGCATGCTGCAGATTTAAATAGTGGAGGGCACTGCCGTGTGCTATGGCCGGAGGTGGGGAAGAAGGGAGGACACAAGGCTTCTAAGAAAAGCTGGGTGGAAGTCAGTTGCCACTTGCCTCCAAGTGGAGTCCCGAAACAACAGCCAACCCCGACGGCACATCCCACAGTCAGGACATCTGTGTAATAATATGGCTGCTACTGGGGGAAGAGACATCAGAGAGAGAAAGACAGAGAGAAAGAGAGGAGCGGGGAAGAGAGAGACACACACACACACAAAACGAGACACGGAAAACAGGAGGAAAGAAAAGTAAGTGACAGAACTGGAAGCTACAGGCATTCGATGATGGATGGCTAGGAACTTCATTGCACACACTCTGCCTGATCTCGAAAAAGGAAGGAGTTTTCTTCTCATTTTTCCCTTGCGTACAAGCTCCTAGGGGAGACTGGGTTCCAAAACAAATTCATGATGAACATCTCACCTCTCAGGTAGCTTCCACACAGGGAAGGCCTGGCTCGGTTTTCCCCATTCCTAGGGCAGCTGCCAGTACAGCACGGCAGCAACAGAGCTTCCACAAGGCAGGTTTGCCAACAATTTCCTTGACCTAGTCCCCAGAAACAGTCATATCCCTGTCCCCAGACCACTGGGGCTTTCCCCATTTTAAAAAAAAATCAGCACTGATTGATTAGATATAATAAGTTCTCTGAATTCTCATCTGTCATGTTTATAAAAAGTACTCTCCAACACCTCATGTTGTGGAGATATACCTTTCCTCTTATACTTCTGCAACAGAAATGGCTAGGCACTTACTTTAAAAAAAATGAAATCTGGAAACCCATTACACTTATTGTTATAACATTCTATTGATATAAAAATATTCAGTTACTGATTTTTAACCCCCCCAATGAACTTTGCCACCCACATGGCAACCATCCAAAGCTTTACTACCATCTTTCCCAAAACCTGGCTGTAAAGCAGGTTTGAGAAAGAAAGAGAAAAGTTGGGGAAACCCCAGTAGGCACATGAATGCACCACAATGCTGTGGGGAAACAGGAAAAGGACGACAACTTCCCAGCAGCATCGACTCTGGAGGCAAAGGACATGACCTTATGCTTACAGAATTCTCCATCTTGTCCATGGGAGTGATTTTCAGGCATGGGGGGGGGAACCCATAGTTAAGAACTGAAAAAATTAAGCGGTACGGCAAACAAGTTGTGAACAACAGCTTTAAAATGCCAACACAAAAGTACAGGGAATAGCACAAATCTTTTCCGTGGTTGAATCATGTCTGATAATCCAATGACTGTGTAAATTGCTTCCTGCATGTTATGTCAGGAAGTCACCACTAGCAGAAACTTTGCAGGATATGTACACACAGCCATCTGCACAAGTATAACTTTGTCACGTGTAATAATCTACCTGCAGATTACCCACAGTGTCCTATAGGGAAGTGACGTCTCTGTATAAATTTTGTTTGGTGTGATGCAGCCTGAGAGACATTGTGTACTAACTATACAGCTGTTTTCCTGATTTTTTTTTTTAAAGCCCATGGGAAAATTAGAGACAAACAGGGTTGCTGCCCTGTCTGCAGGGAGGTAAGCCATGCATGTCATAGAGTCCAGCACCGTGCGTTGCAGATGGGACTTCTGGTAATTGACCTGCAGGCCCAGGGAGGACAGGAGATGGAGCATCCGGGAAATATGGTTCTCCAGGAGCGCTGAAGAATCTGCCACTAAGAGCCAATTGTCTATGTAGGGAAAGATGGCAATCCGCTGTAGACAAAGATAGGCCACCACCACCACCATTGTCTTGGTGAAGACCCTTGGTGCCGTGCACAGGCCAAACGGAAGACACTTGTACTGGAAGTGGAGGTCCCCTATGGCAAATCAGAGGTACTTTCGGTGGGATGGATGGATATTGAGATGAAAGTACGCATCCTGAAGGTCGATGGCCGTGTTAGGTGTTCAGAAATATCCAGAGGTTCAGTCATCTCAGAGCTATACCCCAATCCGAAGTCAAATGTGGGATTACGTATTAGAAAGCTCTCACATTTTAAGCCTTTGTGTGTCCAAAATTTGAAAAATCTATACATTTCTTTAAAAAAAAAATTGTTTATTTATATTTGATCACCTATACATATATAACCTTCGATTAACACATATATACATGCGAATCATTTTTACCTCGTTTTATCCAACCATATGTAAAAATCTTTCCATCTTGTTTCAAATATTTTGTAGCTCTTTCCTTGCAATCTCATACTTAGTCTATCCATTTCTGCCAATAACAACAATTTCTCTGTAATTTCCTCCTTTGAGGGTATTTTCTCCTCTTTCCAACACTTGGCTAATAATATCCTTGCCGCAGTAAGAATATATAATATTACATACTTGTTGTCCTTACTACATGTTTCTCGGAGAATATTTAATAAAGCAATTTCTGGTAAAAATGGTAGATCAGACCCGGTTATCTCTTTTACAGTCTTGTAAATTTTATGCCAGTATTTCTGTACTCTTTCACACCTCCACCACATACGAAAAACGTGCCGACATTTTGTTTACATTTCCAACAATTCTTGCTAGCATTTGCATAACATTTTGCTAATCTATCAGGTGTCCAGTACCACCTATAAAACGTTTTGTATATGTTCTCTTTATAAGGAATAGCTCTCATTAGAATTCAAAATATGGAAAGATCTGTACATTTCTGACTTCTAAAATCTAGTATTTGGGGACAGGGACAGGATTTTAGAAGCTAGAAATACAGGACAGGATCCTGCCAACTTTTCTGCTGACAGAAGAGAAAGGAAGGGCACCATTTGAGCAGTGAAAAGGTTATGCTAGGAACTGTGGAACCTATGCAGAAAGGTGCAGAAAGCAAAATACAGTAGAAGAGCTAGCAGAATTCTGCCCACAGAATTTAATAATCTGTCAAATCCACGTGGATTCTTTTCACCCTGAAGCAACATTCCCCAAAGGTATCCTTCCTGAACTGGGTTGGGGCAGGAAGAGAGATGAAGACCAGGATTGGCTTCTCTGAAGTGTCAAGGCCCTTTCTGTCGCATGAGCGTCAAATCTGGCCTGCTTCCCACTGCTCATTTCCTTTGGAAAGAGGAAGCTTTGCACTTGACCGGAGGCTGACGACACATTATTTATCTGGCAGTTTGTTTGGATAGCTATCAAGCCTCAAGGGCACTCCACAACTCATTAGCTACAAGCTGCCAAGAGCCTTCGCATAAAGCCACTGCCAAAGGTCACGGGCACAATGGGAAGGGGGAGAGAATATGTAGCAAACAGCTCGTGATAACGTCCGATAGTTATTCGGTTTTGATTTAAATTATCTCATTTTTTTTCTCCTTCTCTGTGGGACTCAAAGCAGCACTTGATGTTCCCTCCGGCGTGATGGATGCTTGTTCTAAGGCAGATCCTGGCGACCGTAAGCACCTGAGGGAGTTCATTCTTGAACAGCCAAGACAAGGTGCTTCTGCTGAAAATTCTGTACGCCGTCGTGAGGCTGGGATGACACGACAGAATCCGTGCCTCTCTGAAAGCCTTCTGGCTTCTTGCTAGCTTTTGATTCTGTTCCTTTGGCTCAATTTGAAATTAGTTTTCAAGCAGGGGATTCTCACTCAAATGCTCCTAGCTCAAAACTACTTATTAAACTCAAGTTTATTTTCTAAAGTGCTCTTCTTTTTTAGTCAACATTTAAGGATACCATTGGATCTGAGGATTGCAGAAATAACTGCATTTCCTAGCAAGCAAGTCCTTAACATTGTTGTCTCTTTTTTAATTCATCGGGGAGACACAAAAGGTTTCTCTCTGAAAAATGCGCTGCATAAAAGGCAACTCTTTAAAGTAAAACTTTGAAAGGCTCAAGGATATAAGCCAGATCTTGAAATTTGTCTTCTTATGGCATCGTTTGGGGGATTCATACTTGATAGTGTGGAAGGAACTGGCAAAAGGACTGCCTCGCCCAAGACCTGGGGCCATTGCCAGCTCTGGATCAAAGAACAGAGGATGAATCGAGTCATAATCCCATTTTTTTGTCCTTGGCTGTATTATGAGGAATCCATCCACTAGTTTAATGACTCATTCTCTCACATACAATATAATATGCTAGCATCCAGGGCTTTTCAAAACAAAAAACAGATACCGGAACCACTCCCATAGCTACAATGGGGCATCTCGGGGCTAGGCCCCCTGACTTACTGGCAAGACTTCCCATCTAGCCCAGGGACCCCAAGCAGCGGCAGGTGTGGGCAAACAGCCAGGTGTTTCTTTAATTTGATTAGCCAGTGCCCCCTAAGAAATGTAAATGCTACCCGACTTAAAGAATCCTGGCTACAGGCCTGGCCAGAACTCTCAAGAGGGAAATTTAGTTTTCAGTCTGTATACTGAAAACTCACAAACTTTGCAAATTACTTGAAACAGCAGAAATGGACAAACTAACTTTACAATTACAAGATAAAAAAGAAGAACTTTTTGAGAAAACCTGGTCAAGACTATATAAATGGATTGAGATCCAGAATAAACGGATCTTCAAAAATGTGTAGTGTAATTATTAAAACACAATTGTTATATTTTAAATTGTCAAATCGGTTTAGGTGCATAAAAGAGTGATTCTATATATGTAAAACTTAAGTAGATACATTGAGTGCATGCTTCTTTTTCATTTTGTGTTAGTGTTTGTATCTCTTATCTACAGCGTCTGTCCTTCTCTTTGTTGAAAATTAATAAAATCTATTATTAAAAAAAAGAAAACGCACAGACTTTTAAACATTTTTAAAAGAATTTTAGCAATGAGTTTCCGGAACTCTGTTCCAGCACGTCCCCCCCCAAAAAAAGCCCTGCTAGCATCCGTTTCCATCCCAAATGAGATGGCAGCCACCTTGCTTACTCTCCTGTACTTCACTGCTGAAAACAGTGGTACGCTCCTGTATACTCTTGGTCACGCACTGATGGGTGGGACGCAGCCAGCTTTCCCGCTAGTAAAAAAAAGTAGAGAGGGATCCCCTTTGACTCCCCAAAAGGCTATGCTGGGGAATCACAGGACCTCCTTGTACAAAAGCTGAAGCTATAGTAAGAAAGGGAACTGAGTGAAGAAGCTGGCCAGATCCAACCGTTTGTTCCTCCCCCACGTATACACCCACAGTCCACTGTACGTTTCAGCAATTTGATCTCCAATCACCAATTCTGGACTTGCGTCTGAGGGAGGTCTTAGTAAGCTGACCATAATGGTTTCCCTTCCTCCGCCCCCCAAAATAGACTGCATAATAGAGTATTTATAGAGGATTGAATCTAGAGCTAGTTATACTTACTTTAGAACAGCTAGCATAGCTCAAACACATTTTGTAACATTTACTGTGTAGATGTGCCCTGTAGCTGGGGAAGGGAAAGCAGAAAGAGAAAGTGGTGTGCCCCCACTACACGTGTGCCCATTAGCAATTTTTCAAAACGAATCCCCCCTCCCAATTCTCCACAGAGGTAAAATAAGGACAGTGATTTACTAGGGTCAGGAAGAAGAAAACAGTGGGGAGCAATTGCACCAGTGAATTAATTTCCTGTCTGTCCTTTTGAGATTCCCTCTCCTTGCATCACTTCCTGTTTGTCACAGGAAGTGTCCTTCACCCTCTTGGGTTACACGAGATTTAAAAAAAAATCTAGTCCATTTCAGGCATGACAATTACACATACGGGGAGCTGCACATGAGTGTGTGCTGTCTTCAGTCTTCCTGATATGCGTGGTTCCCATGTTGTCTGAAAAGGGCAATGTGCAGATTTTGCACATGTGTATAGCTTCCGTATGGGGCCGCGGTGGCTCAGAGGTTAAGACACTGAGCTGCAGACCGGAAGGTCTGTAGATCGGCAATTTGAGACCCGAGTGCCATGTGACGGAGTGAGCTCCCGTCTCTGGCCCCAGCTCCTGCCAACCTAGCAGTTTGAAAGCAAGAAACGGCGAGTAGATCAATAGGTACTACTCCAGTGGGAAGGTAACAGTGTTCTGTGCACCTCGGTGTTTAGTCATGCTGGCAACATGAACACAGAAATGTCTTCGGACAGTGCTGGCTCTTTGGCTTGGAAACGGAGACGAGTGCTGCCCCCTAGAGTCAGATTCGACTAGTTTTCAAGCAAGGGAAACCTTTACCTTTATAGCTTCTGTACATGATGTACGAAAGGATTCTGGTTCACTGTGACCAAGACAAAAATCCACATGTTGCTCCTTTCAGACAGCATGATAACTGTGTGTTATCAGGAGGATCTGAGTGTGGTTGCCGGCCTCCCAGTATGTGCAGGCTGTGACACGTAACAGGCCCGTTGAAATGCCATAAAGCAGGCAAGATGCGCTGAAAATACAGATTTCGAGCCAGGGATTTCTTCAGCCAGGAAGAGTAAACTGTATAAATAGGGGGAATGCACTTGCCTCCAAGAGGTGCCCCGAAGCAACATCCAACGCCAACTGCGCAAGCCGCTGCCAGGAGGTCGAGCTGCCTGTGCACATTCTGGAACAGAGAGCCCAGCCAGAGAGAGGCATGCCAGGGTTAGAGGCAGCACAGCCATGTGGTTAGTCCCCTCCTCCTCCTCCAAAACCAAGCCACGGGCAACAGCAGAGTCAGCCTTCTCATATAGCACATGGAGCCTTCTCTTTAGTACAGAGAACAGGTCTGGTATGGGGAGGCAGCCATGACACACGGCTGTAGTTCCATTTCTATGGGCTACCAAACTCTACACCTCTATGCCACTCTCCATACTTGGATACCCACTATTGGAAGGAAACTGCACAGCCAGGCGCTCCATAACTCCAGCACCAATCTCCTTCACATTACAGCCAGCATCGCTTGTGTGCAATTAGCCTCTAGAGACACAGCCAGCCTCAAGACACAGCTGCTTACAACAACCACATTTTCACAGCACATAATGTTTGTATTGTGGTCTAGGGGGTCTGAGTGCTAGACTACGATCTGGGGGGGACCAGGTTCGAATCCCCACTCTGCCACGGAAGCTTGGGCCGGACGCACACTTCTCAGCCCAACCTACATCAAAAAGTTGTTGCAGGGTTAAAATGGAGGAGGGGGTGAGCAATGCTGTAAGCTGCTTTGTGTCCCCATTGGGGGAGAAAATCGGGTTATAAATACCTAAATACATGAATAAGCACTCTCTGTTCTCCTGACGATTCCCGTTAATGCATTAGTCTTGATGAAATCGTTAAGAATTACGAATCGCTTCGAAACCAGACATTATATATGGGCAGTGCGTACAACGAAGACTTGTTTATTTTGCGCCCAGATGGGGGGGAAAAGGTCAGGACACAGAAAACAACCCTTGCAAACAGAATCAATCAGGCAAATGTATGCAGTTTTGTATAGGCACCTGCCCAATGGAATTCTCTGCCTAGTGACATCCATGCCCTGTGAGACATGCCCAGTTCTGCAGGGCCTGTAAGACAGAGATGTTCCACCGGGCCTATGGCTGAGGACAGCAACGGTTTGTCATCAAGCCTGGCCTCCCTTTCTGCTGGGAGGGTATAAATTGGGAGTCTAGGAGAAGGGTATAAATTGGTAGTCAAGGCCATCTGAACAAACTTTTAACTTATATTGTTGTTGTTTTAACTGTTTTACAGTTAATTGTTTTGATTGTGCATCACTGGCTATTCTGTACGACCCCAAGCCCTCTGTGAGGAAGGCGAGCTAAATAATAATAATAATAATAACAACAACAACAACAACAACAACAACAATAATAATAATAATAATACATGATGGCAATTTTGGGCAAGAATTTGGAAATCTGTTTTCACACGCAATGGGATGGCAGCAGGGGATGGAATGAGGCATAGACATAACAAGGTTAGATGTTTAGTAGGGGAAATGCAGCCATGGGAGGGGGCTAGAAAGCTGCGTATTTCTTTAAAAAATTAGTTCTCATTGACAGCTGCGCAGAAGATTAAAGACCCATCCATGGCTGCCGGAAGCCCTGCCAAAACCACCTTCGATTTTCAATTCATTTGGGGGGGGGGGGTTGTTTGTGTGTGTCTGTGCTTGCATGCCCAGAAGTCATGGCAACTTCTGGTGACCCCTAGTGGGGCTGGGATGTTTCAGAGAGGTGGCTTGACTGCCTGCATTGCGTCCTGAACCCTGGTATTCTTTGGAGGTCTCCCTTCCAAGTATTTGCCAGGGTCAGCCGTGCTTAGCTTCTGAGATCAGACGAGATCAGGCTTGCCTGGGCTATCCAGGTCAGAGCGATTTCTGATTCTTTACAAGAAATTGATAGCAACTCCAGAGTTTGTCTACAACCAGGAGGTCTAGGACTCTACCTTTTATTTAAGTGGAAGACAAGCTTCTCAGGGTGCCAAGCTTTGGGCCACAATACAGGAAACATGTGACATGACTGAGGTCACAGGTGCCTGACCAAACTTTAGTCACATGCATGATTGAAGGAATTCAGCTTCAAAGTGTTCTGTTGCTCTGTTGGGGTCAGGAAGGTTGTGGGGGGGGGGCTTCAGGCTTGGCTTCTTCCAAGTTGAAAGATCTTAAAGCTGATGTAGATCAAGGGCCTTAGAACTCTGTCAACATTGGAACACATGGCATAAAGACAGCAATCGTATATGGACCTATTTTTAAATATTTGGAAATCATTATAGAAACTTTTGTGTAGATTTGCCACCACTGTTGTAATTTTGTATCGTATTTATATATTGTTTTGTTTTATTCTTACTTAATTGCTGGATTTTAAGTTTCCCCCCCTTGTTCTTTTTCTTTTTGAAATAAAGAAATTTTAAAAACATTAAAAAGGCTTTCCTCCCATGCCCTTTTCACCAGCAGAAACAGTCACACAGGAAATCTTTGCCCCTTTCCTTGGGCTCGCCTTTCTTGAGCTCCACAGGTGAAAACAGTGCAGCTGAGAAGTCTGAAGCTCCTCCTCCTCCTCCTCCCCCTTGCAGTGCTCCAGAGCCACACAGAGCAACAGAACACTTTGAACATCAGAGTTCCTCCCATCATACGTGAGACCACAGGTCACATTAAGCATCCGTAACCTGACTCATGTCACATGTATCATGTATTTTGCCCCTCTTGTACCTGCTAAGTAGGGTCGGCCTTGGTTAGTACTCGGGAGACCCCCAAGGAAGTCGAGGGTTCCGACGCAGAGGCAGGCAACGGCAAACCACCTCTGAACATCTCTTGCCTTGAAAACTCAATGGGGCGGCCATAAGTCAACGGCAACTTGACAGCCCTTCCCACTATCCCCACCCAATGTTTTAGGTTTGATATCCTGGGGAAAAAACCAAAACAACTAAAACCGTTAAGCCTAACTCTGACTACAATAAGGTGTGGAGAAGCTTTAGCATTGTTATGAGTCCAAAGCCTTCTGCTACACAATCCCTCCGGGACTGCGAATTTGTACAAACCAGCCTCTTCTTTTACTCCACCAGATAGCCAGCATAACCATCCACGGTTATCACAGCACCACCTCCTTTATAACTGATGGATTTATTGTCGTTGGGCTGATTCCGCTCCCATCGTCAGGACGCTAGGCCCGTGAGGCACTCTTGCCTAACACTGTCCACAATCTCCTCCCCACCCCCACCCCCGAAAGCAGATGGAGCATGCAGAACGCTTACCTCATACACACCGCAAAAGATGGACATGAACTTGCTGAGCACGGCGGCACATATGCTAGCAATGTGCACGAAGGGGCCCTGCCGAAAAGAAGAGCAGAAGGGAAGCAGGATGAGGAGCGCCAGAAACAAAAACAGACTCATCCTGTCAACCCCGGCTTTTCCGCTTGTTTCTCTTTCCCCCTTCATCGCCGTGAAAGTATCCCAGGCACCTTTTCCTAGAGCGCCTCTTGATTTCCCCTCTGCTTCTGTTTCTTCTGGGCCCTCCTGCTTTCGGCGGCAAAAAGAAATCCTCCCGCCCGCCCGCCCTCCCTCCCCATCTATTCTGAGCTACTCGCTGTCAAGCTGCTTCCACACAACGAGGCTTCTCCACGTTGGTTTTTGTTATGCATTGCCTATACATAAGTAGCCTGAGCTTGAATCTCACCTCCTATCTAAGCCTGGTATTGAAAACAGCAAAACCTGATTGGTTACTCTGTGTAGAAAGCCAATCAAGGAACTAGGAAGGTTCTGGAGGGAAGAGAATTCATTGGCTGTTATGTGACTGTTCTGATTGGTTAGTAGTGCAACTAGGGGCGTGGTTATGCCAGCCCAGATAGTTTAAAAGAGAGCCTGTTGCTCTCCTGTTTTTGTGTTTGTTCCTGTCTTGTAAATAAAGCTGAATCACTTGTTATGAGCTGCTTCCTTTAGTCTCATACTTAACATTTTTGTCCTTAATGTGTCTATAGAGGCATCCACACTAGCAACAGAGCTTCCACATGGGGGTTTTCCATGCACTTCCCTCTGTCAGTGAATAAAGACCACCATTTCCCCTGCGTTTTTCCTTGTCGTACCACAAGAGGGCTTTCAGAGGGCTTTTTATTATTTTTTCAAAATCACTAATTGGTATAACACTATGGCATTTTACCACTGCAAGTGAGGACCCACAATGACCTGTGGGAGGGGAATGTCATTTCCCCTGATATCTCCCTCCCCCACTAGTTCCTCTTTCCTTTCCCTGGCAACCCCCATATCCTCTGTCCTTTTCCTCCTTCTTTCTCTCCTTCCCAGTCCCAACCACGAGTCAACCTATCTTTCTCTGCTCCTCTGTCCACCTTTGTCTCCTACCAACCCCATGGCAGCCTCTTCCTGGGTTAATTCTGGCTGACTGGTGCTGTGGATGGTGCTGGGCCAGGCTCAGTTGCGTGGTGGTTGGCACCAAGCCCAACTGCATAGTGGCTGCTGAAGAAGAAGAAGAGTTGGTTTTATACCCTGCCGTTCACTACCCGAAGGACTCTTGGAGCAGCTTACAATCACTTTCCTTTCCTCTCCCCACAGCAGACACTTTGTGAGGTAGGTGGGGCTGACAGAGCTCTGAGACAGCTGTGACTGACCCAAGATCACCCAGCTGGCTCCATGTGGAGGAGTGGGGAATCAAACCCGATTCTCCAGATTAGAGTCTACAGCTCTGAACCACTACACCAAGCTGCTAGGCCTAATGGTGTGGGCAGTGAGTCTCTGATGGTTGCTACGGGCCTGTTCTCGGTAAGTTTTCCTCCATCGGGGGCTATGACAGGGGAGGGGGATGGGACCCTTTCCTGTGTTGTTTTGGTCTCCAAGTCTACTCCTGCTCCTCCTCCACAGCTTTGCTTTACAGCTGCGAGGGGCCCGGGGAGAGCCGGGGAAGGGGCAGGCTTGCAACACCCGCCTCTTCTCTCCCAGCGGCGGCGCGGCTCTCCTGGGCCCCTCGCAGCTGCAAGGCGCCCGGGGAGAGCCGGGGAAGGGGCGCTTGGAACGCCCGGCCCCTTCCCTCCCAGCGGCGGTGCGGCTCTCCCGGGCCCCTCGCAGCTGCGAGGCGCCTGGGAGAGCCGGGGAAGGGGCAGGCTGAACACCCCCCTTTCCTCCCAGCGGCGGCGCCGGCTTTTCTGGGTGCCTCACAGCCACGAGGCGCCCAGAAAAGCCGGGGTGGCCGGGGCTGGTGGGAAGGGGGGCTTTTCACGGGGGGGGCATTTTGGCACCCCTGCAGGGCCGGCGCCCTAGGCGAGCGCCTAGCTCGTCTAGTGGGCGAGCCGGCCCTGCTAGCAGCCTACAAAATGGCCACTGGCAGCTCAGTGAGCATTCTTTTCTCAAAACTACAGAAGTTGTTTCTATTAATTTTAATTGCCTGATTATTTATTTGTTTCTTAGATTTCAGATTTTTCTGCAAACCTGGGACTTCCTTCACATTTGTAAAGAGATCCACCCTATCTGTCCATTTTGCTGATCTGTTAGTCTACATACTGTGGCCTGGTTTGGAATTAGACATAGGATAGCAATTACGGGTTGTTTTTTTTTAAAGTCCTAAAAAACCCCTCTGGTGGCACAGTGGAGGAAACAGCAGCCACGAGGGGCTGAACGAAGGAAAATGGCCAAAAAATGAGCAGGCCCTTTGAAAACCTGTACTTTCCCTTCCAGACAGAGTGGATTATACTTTCCTATTCTCTAAAAAATCAAATCAAAGCAGGTTTAGGAAAGAGGATATTGAGGATGAAGAAAGGACTAGACTTAGAGCACAACATTGTGTGGATGCTTTTAAATACAGTTTTATTCCAGATTGGAAGCGAAAGCAGAGGAAAAAAAACACTGTGTGGAAGCATCTTCAGACTTCAGCATTTTTACAACAATGATATTTAAATCTGCTTCCCCAGAATTAATTAGGGTTGCCAGCAATGCTCCCTCTAAGCTGTGGAATCTTGTGAGCAAAAATTCTACTTTGTGAGCTACTGGCATTAAAGTTGTGAGCGAGCAATTTGGCTGCTGTATAAATTAGTCTGCTCGGGAGCCATTCTTCCTGAGCCAAGACAAAGATGTGTGAGCCAGAGGCTAAAATACTGTGAGCTAGCTCACACTAACTCAGCTTAGAGGGAACACTGGTTGCCCGCCTCCAGGTGGTAGCTAGGAAATCTCCCACTATTACAACTGATCTCCAGGTGACAGAAATCAGGTCACCTGGAGAAAATGGCCACTTTGGAAGGCGGACTCTATAGAATTATAGTCCACTGAGGCCCCTCCCCTCCCCAAGCCTCTCCCTACTCAGGCTCCAACCCCCAAATCTCCAGGTGTTTCCCAGCCCAGAGTTGGCAACCCTAGTACTAATTGTGGTCCCTCTCTTCTGTCACTCACTCTCCCCTCACCCCACTTGTGCTCACCTCTTTCCCAACAGGTATCCCGCTTCCCAGACCAGCTGTCAAAGCTACTACTTTGGCTACAAAAGCTTTAGGTGTGAGGTATTCCTTGAGGACTACTCCCCGCATAATAGTTTTGAGCTCGGGGATCCCGGAGCCTGGACAAAGGAGAAGAAAATAGCACTGAAGGACAGTACTGTAGAAACAGAGCACAACTCAGGAGACTGAGGCCTCGGACACCTCCCCACAGGCCTATAAAATGCAATTGACAAGACTGTACAGCCTCAGTTTGCCTTGGGGGCCATGCAGAGACTGGGTTCAACCTTTCAACCTATGCTTGGTTTTCGCTATTCAAAACTAGCTCCCCTGCTGTGCTACAAATATTTTAAAGAAGAAAAGACATGTCCCATATAAACCCTGTTTTCTCTCCTTTAAAATCAAGTGAAGGCTGCAGAGAGGGTTCGACCGTTCAACCTCTGCTTGTTTTCACTATTCAAGACTGGCTCCCCTGCTGTGCCACTAATATTTTAAAGAAGAGAAGTCATGTCCCATATCAGACCATGTTTTTCCTCCTCAAGGCCCTTTCCACATTTGCCTGCCACTCTGGATTTTCTCAGTGTTCGGGTCGAGGCAATTTAAGGCCACGGTAAAACAGCATCCAAATAACCCGGGGCAACAGCAGGCTGAAACTGGGCTGACCGCTGAAGGGAGGTAATGTAATGCAGAATGGGGAAAGAACCTGGAATAAAAAGAAGGTTGGACTTGATTTTAGTGCAAAATGAGAAAAAAACTGGATTAAAAAGAAGGCTGAACTCGATTTTAGTGCAGAATGGGAGGAAAAACCTGGATTAAAAAGAAGGTTGAATTTGATTTTAGTGCAGCATTGCTTGGAGGACACCGTGGTCAACATGGATTAAAAGGCGAGTGCCAAAAAGGGCCCAAGTGGAGGCTGTAGGATCACATTGCCTCTCCCTTCTCCTTACAACCCTGAGGCAAACGGAGGCGGCAGGAGCCTGCTCTTTGCATGTGATGGACAGAAAAGGATGCATGAGCTTCATCCGTCTGAGCCGTGACTGAGAATCAAACAAAACATGATGGTGGCAAGAACATGCAAATTTGGATGCTGATCCACCCCACCACTCGTGGCTAAATCTCCCTCCAGCCAGGTTCAAATGCCAACAATGAGTCCAGCCAGGGCTCTTTTTGTAGTAGGAACTCCTTTGCATATTAGGCGACACACCCCTAATGTAGCCAGTCCTCCAAGAGCTTACAGTAGCCCCTGTAAGAAGAGCTCTGTAAGCTCTTAGAGGATTGGCTACATTAGGGGTATGTCGCCTAATATGCAAAGGAGTTCCTGCTACAAAAGAGCCCTGAGTCCAGCTAT